>WBNH01005841.1:1203428-1660290 GCA_013401255.1 Urocolius indicus
CTCGCCCGCCCGCCCCAGCCCGGCCGCCCGCGGCGCGGCGCGGCGCAGCCCCGGCCCCCAGAAGCCGCTCAGTCGGCGCTGCCCGGATGCCGCCCCATTCTCCCCGAGCTGGGACGCGGCGCTAGCACCGCCCGGCCGGCCGCGCATGAGCAGGGCTGCCAGCTGCGCGTCATTCCCCGGCGCAGGCCCGGCCGTGCCCCCGGCCCCCCCCCTCCATCCCTTTCCTCCTCCTCCTTCCCGCCCCGCCGCCGCCGAGCGACCGCCCCCCCTTTACACACACACACATACACACACACACCCCCCCCCCCGCCTCGCCTCGCCTCGAGTAGCCTCAGCGGGGAACGAGGGGGGAAAAGGGGCGGCGCGACCTCTCCTCNCCGGTCCGGCTCCCGACCGGCTCCCTGCTTGCGACCCGGAGACCCCCTCTGCCTCGGTCTTGCTTCACGGGGCCGCTTGAGACCCCGGGAAATGGAGGGGTGCATCGCCGGCAGCCTCGCAGGGCGGCCGCAGGGACTGGCCAGAGTCGAAAGACGAGTGGAGGGGATGGAGAGCCAAGATGGGGATGGGCAGTGGGACCGGGGATAGCCACGGCGTGGGATGGGCTTTAAATGGTGAATGGGATAAGGGATGAGCCGAGGGGACAGGTTGAGAGTCGCAGAATGAGTCGGGGACAAAAATCGAGCTGAGGGATGAGTGGAGGGTTAAACAGTGACCTGAGGGACAGGCTGAGGAGTGAGCTGGGAGTTGAGGGCAACCTGAGCGGCACAGGAGGAGCCAAGGGACATGAGATGGGCTGAGGGATGAGGCAGGGACCAATCTGGGGGGCAAGGGATATTTTAGGGAATGAGCTGGCAACGAGGGTGCAAGGGCAGAGGAGCAGGGCAGCCAGAACCGAAGGTCGGACGTGGAGCAGCACACAGGGCTGAGGGTGAAGGGCAGGATCGTGGCGATGGGAGGCAGGAGGCCCTTCCCGTTCACTACCCCATGCTCCCCATCCGTCCATCTCACTGATATCTTGTTCATGTTCTGCAACACGGAAGGAGGCTGCAGATTCCTTCTTGTTTCCCTGCTGTTTGGAGCTTGCTCCTGTCTGTTTCGGGCCTCCCGGCAGAGTCCTTGTCCCAGGGTACTGCCCTGGAAAGGGACTAGTACCCAACGGAGCTGCTGTGTAATAGCCATCCCCAGGGGCAGCGCTGAGGGAGGTGTGCCTAGATCAGGGCCCCAGAGCAGAGCACAGGCTGTCTCCCCTATCGCAAGGGTAGCAGGACCTAATCCTCCCGTTATCATCTTTTATTGCAAGCACTCAGATACTACCTCACATTACCATCACTCTTGGGTACTCCCTTCCTTGCGTGTGGCTGGCTTTGCTCCATTTGACTGACTTGGCTTCATTCCTTACATCTTCAGCTGATTTTTGCCTTCCCTGAGGGGTAGCCTCCAGTTCTGGATGTGAAACAAGTTAGAAGGACGTTGTGAAATAAAACCTGAAGGAGCCCACTGAGCTTCATAAACAAGCAGGGAAAAAAAGATCCATGAAGGAGATTCAGTGTTAGTGGGAGCTGTGGAAGGAAAGGATGCAAAAAAAAAGTCTCCTGCCATCTGCTCCTGCTTGTGTTTCTGTTCAGTCATCACCAGGGATGGTGGCTTCCTCAGGCCAGTGCCCCTAGCAGAAGCAGGCTGGTAGGTGGGTACTGCAATGCCTTGGTTTTCTTAAATTCCTGTTTTAATTGTAATAACAGAACAGTCAAATATTAGCCTCCTTCTACTTGTCCCCAACAGGCTCTCTTAGAAGGGTTTCTGGTGTCTGGCAACAGCTTTGCACTACCTTACTTAAACAAGAGCTAAAACCAATCTCTTTTTTTAAATGTAGCATAGAAACATCATTTAAATTTAGGCAATTTAAAACTAAAGGTAGAAATCCCATGTGTAGTACAAAGCCTTTTGATGCAAATAGTCACTCATGCATTACATGCCTCAATCACACTTGTATCGGTGTCATTTGCGTCCTAATAAAATCCTATAATCTTTGGCGTGCCAATTAACCAGGGAAGATAGCAAAGTCCAGCCGCTTCCTTGGGTGATTACAGGCTAGTGGGGAGCCAGACAGCTATCTGCCGTGGATTTTGCTGAACTGTGGATTTCCAACAGAGTATTTTTCTCTCCTGTTTCTTTAAGGGATAGGTGCTATAATTTGTTTGGTGTAAGGCATTTTACAGCTATAACCAAGATCCAGGGGATGGTTGTTAATGAAAGGTCTGGAGTTTAGATACACCCAGTTACACAATGGATTGAGCTTAACAACTGTATTTGCTTTACCAATATTTTAAGAGTCGGTTTCTAGAAAAGATCGTTTACACTGAGTTCATTGAGCTACGTTTACGTTTGTGACCCTGTCCTTGAACTTACGAGGTAATTTCTACATTGCTTGTGAGTACATCATAAGGGTAAGTCGTTAAAAAAGATAAACTGGGGTTTTTTTAGCAGTTTGTCTTGGTAGTGCTTGCTTAAGTCCAGCTGTGCTATAGGTCCTCCATCATTAATATGCATTTCTAGTTCTCTTTCGTTTGTTCACTTCCAAATTGCTGACCAACAAGGACAGTGGAAATTGCCTGTAAAGTTCCTTTCTTTATTTCCTGTCATCAAGGTCATCAAGATTCTCATCCCGCTTCCATGTTTACGTTCAGGAGTTTAACGTCACTGTGAACATAAACCAAAGGTGCCTGCTGGGGAAAGTTGCAAATACAGGGTTTTTTTTTTTTCTTCAATTAACTCCACAAATCCAACAGCACTATGATTATCCCTCGTTATACCCAGGTTTGTGTACATGGGTGTTTTTGTTGAAAGACGCAGCAGAAGGTTCATCCAAAGGAATTAACACAATCAAGCAGTCCACGTGTAAAAGGATGCCACTATTTGAAACAGCATCTCTGAATCAATCGAGCTTTCCCTTCCGCCAAGGCAATTTCACATTTTCAATAGAAGGCAGACCTACAGTGGGTTTTTTTCTCCCCCCAGCATCAAATGGCTTTCCACACAATGATATTCATCGTGTTATCACTCTAGGTGAATGATAATGGATCAGAGGGAATGAAAACAGATGGATGTTAAAACAGACAATTCCCTACCATGAACCTGGGAGCCTTCCACTGCTGCCTAGTCCATTCATTCAGTTCATAATTGTATTAGACATTCCAACAATAGAGAGGCCTTCTTCATTAATCCTGAATTTACTGAAAAGAAGCTTTGCAGTCTGTAGCTCTTTTGGTGCTTAGGCAACACCAGGAGAAATTTACCACAGGCTTAAATGGATAAAACTCAGCTAGATAGAAACAAGCATAGAAAAGTCCAAAAGAAGCAAGAGAGATGGGCCAGCAAGAACGAGGAAGGAAGATAACCTCACAGGAGCACTGTGAGTGGACAAGAGACCCTGCACCTTTGCAACCCAGCTGCAGATGATACCAAGGAAACGTATGGAAAAGCTTTCCTCTTGCTGGAGTGCAGGCACAGCTGAACTTACCAACATTGCACCCACATTTGATGTGGTTTTCCCTTTTCAGCAGCCAGCCTGCAGCCACACGAGCCAATGAGGCCAATGCCCACACCGTGATGGGGCACAACCTCCTTGTAACTCTGGTCTGCATCAGGTGACTGGGGCTAAGCAATACAGATCAAGTCTCTTACCAGCTGTTCCCCGAGTCAGACTTTGATTACAATATTGACATTAACATTTTAATCACATGCATGCTGCCGCAGATTTTAATGACCAATGTGCTGTGTCTTTGCTTTTTGAGGATCAGAAATTAGACCCTTGTTCATAGCTTGAGTGAATACAGTATCAGAACAGCAGCTACCGTAGCAGTAAACATGGCATTGCTCTTGCCACGAGTCTGCCCCTGGACATTAACCTTGCTGGCACTGGAACACCTCACTGGAACAGGGACTTTGTTCTCAATTACGCTATTCCTGTGTCTGGGGCAGGACTGGAAGTCAGAAAGGCAGTGCTTTGTGCTCTCTGTAGCCTGAGGCAATGTGAAAATCTACCCAGTCTCTAACTATCATTTTTTGATTCTCGGGGACTTTAATCAGAGAAGAGTAATCCAGAGACATTTCCTTCATCCTGTGGAGCTGGAAGCAGGGCTGTAATACTTTGCTATTATATTTTGCCTGCTTTGTGCCATCAGAGCAAGGTGAAGAATGAGAATCAGGCCCCAAATGTGTGTTGCTCCTCTCACCCCAAATGTACTCCTGTACAACCTGTTGCAAATGCTGCAAGCTGAGCTCTGTTAAAGACTATCATGTCCAAGGTGGAAGGACAACCAAAAGGTCAGAATAAATAAACCAAATACAAGATTGCTTAAGGCAATAAAGAGAGACTACAGGCTTTCACTGCAGTTCTGATGTGCACCAGTACATCCCTCAAGATGTTAAATTAGCCGTTTTCCGTTGTTTCTCCCCTGCTACCCCAACACTTTGCAAAAAAAGATCAGGCCTTAACTGCTTGGTATCTCTTCCACAAACACTGACTGCCTTTATCACTTGCTTCATCGTGGTCATTTGCACTGAAAATACATAATCACTGTCAGAGTACAAAGAATCATTACGAATAATTAGTTACTTCCAATATGGCAAGTCAGTCTCATAAATCTTGAATATTTGGCTTTGGTTTTGGAAAGAGATTTCTTAATGGCTACACTTGTGAGACTCTGTTAATTGATATAAAATTGTATGCAAAATTAAATTTGTTTTACCAGATCTAAATCACCCCAATAAATCAGCTTCAGCCTATCTGCTTTAAGGGCTCAAGTGTGATTTTTTTTTTTTGCCTGTGGCAGAGAGTGTGCGCTTGCAATCTGTGCACAGAGGGCTGGATCTAGCACATACCCCTTCCCCTTTACTAACTGTTTCCATATGCTGACATTGGGGTGATTTGGTGGTTTTGCTGTCCTGAGAAGGCATAAAGGAGGGGGTAGGGCAGCTTGGCGGCATTCAGCATTCCTGCCTGGCAGGTGTGTGAGGAGCACAGCAAAGCATAGCAAAGCTTTAGCTGGTCTCAGCTGTGGTGCAACCAGTGTGGAAGAAAGGAATTGCCTGTCTCTGTTCCGAGTGGGCAAAGGAGAGAGGAAAGGGTTATAATAAGAAGAAAGAGTTCAAGTCTGTCTGTAATAGTCAGTTATTGACATTCTATGCTTTCATGGGTAATAGTGTAAATGGTAGTTCTTATGATGCTTTTTTTTTTCTTCAGAGAAACCGTCTTCATCTGACACCATGGGTGAGAGAAGGTGATAGTTAATAATAATAGCTTCATTTTTCTTGACCTTATATACTCTATTTAGCTCCTCAAATTGTTTCAGGATGGGATGTTATTATCTTTATCCTTATTTGAAACTGAGGAAATGGAGATACAGAGATGAAACCTCAGTATTCCTCTCGCAGAACTTCTTCAGTAGGCTGTCTCCCTCACCTATGCAGTGGTGAGCACAAATGCTTCCTCAGATCCTGTGTGGTAAAAATCTGTTGGAAGAATTCCCCATTTGCATCCTGTCTGCTGTTACTGTTATCTTAAATCTCTCTCAATATTTTTCTCCTCCAGAGATTCTTTCTTGCCTACTTCATCTCACTAAAACTTTCCCCACCCTTCTAGCTAAGCTGATGCCTGTATTTTTGCCGGTCTGATCTCCCTCAGGTTCAAGCTGTCGAACTTGTTCCATGTGGGCAGGCTCTAACTTCTGCCTGCAGCCTTATGAAGTTTGATGCTCTCTGCCCGACAATTTGCATACACATGGGTCAGATTTCAGGAGGCTGGAAGCCTGGCAGGATATGCTCTGCCTCTTGCTTCATACATGTAAAGTCTGAAAACTGCCATATCTGTTGTCAGCCCTGCAGCATAATGATCAGTAGCTAATATTATGTCTTGCTTGACTAGGTATGCCTAAATCCTGTTGGGTTCCGTGATCTATTTAATGATTCTTTTACTTGCTTTTAGAACATCGCTAGTGTATAGCCACCTTCTTCAGTGCTCAATGTGATGTGCAGTACATGGTATTTGGAGAGGAATAAAAGTGAAAATCTTGTCCGTCAGCTTTATTAGGTGCAACCATTGCAAAGGTTATAAATTTTCCTCAGATAGAAGTTGCTTCAGTTTTCCAAGTGTGTGGTAAGTTGTGCTTGTTTTACTCATAAATTTGTTGAAGTAATACATTCCATTTTAACGTCTCCATGTATATTATCAATCAGCTAATAGTTGAAATAAAAACCTATTAAATGAAAAACATCCCACCCACCCATCTTAGAAAACCTGAAAAATTAAGACTCCAACTTGCTAATAAATGCTTCTCTGCACTGCACCAGCAGCAGCTTAAACACAAACGTAGACTGGCAAAATCACAATGATACATAATTTATACTAGGTCAAGTTACCCTTCGTGGAAAGTAGGTGAGCCAGGCAAATGTTAAACAGGGCTTCACTCTCACTCTTGTCGATGGATATAATGGAGAATTTGTTCCCAGAATGGCCAAAACTTAAGAAATTACTGCACTGTTGTATGTCCTAATGTCTCTGGGTGATCAGACAAGCTAAATAAGAAGCAGGTTCAAAGATATTTAGGAGAATATAATAGTTTAAATGTTGCTTTGACTACCTGAAATAATTTTGCTCAGAGGAAGGCAGAACTGGAGGCTAAATAAAAGAAAACAGGAAAGATTGAAATGGATCACTTGCTGTTAGTGTGTGTAATAAGGACTGAATTATTCTTAACACAGAGGACTATTTTTTGCATGTGCCACATACTATTGCTAATCTGTTGTTGTTCTTCATCTGATTCACTGATTTAATTTCACTTCTGCAAAGGAAGCAAGGAGCCTCACTTTATGAGGTGACTGTTGGGGGCCTTTGGAAGGGGGTGTATTGAATTTCAGAAAGCATTTTACAAGAAGGTAGCCCGCCACAATCTTGTGCTATAGGACTTCCTTTGGAAGCATATATTTCTCCCCCATAAGTCTTTTGAACAGTTTTATACCACACATGTTTCAAGAGAATTAAATCAATAACAATCTGTACCTTTCTAACCTGAAATGCAAGCTCTGCACGGCAGGAGATCAAGCTATGCAATTAACTGTTGTCCTTTCAAAGGAATTCTGACAGATATTTATAGTTTACTGTATTCCATTTTCCTGCCATTGGAATATAACAGTACAACTGAATGCAGCTGACTGGAACTATGAAATAATTATAGCAATAACTGTTTCCTTCTCTACTGGGGAAATCTTGTAAAGTGCTGAATGTGGGAACTGCTGATGTTCTTACCCCTCAGAATTCAGTCCTTACCTTTGCTTTATTGTGCTTCCCTAGGCAAGTTACCCAAGAGAGAATTTTTGTTTTCCATTACCTTCAGCTTTTTCTGATGTCATGTTCTAAATCTCACATTCAACTTGATGTTGAATGAATCAACGCTGTACAAATAAATACCCTTTAAAAAGCTTTCTAAATTTGGTCACGGTCAGTGTATGAAGTAGAAAGACTTCTCTGTAGTAAAATAAGTCATATCTTTGTGTAGGAGTTTGGAACAGTCTATTAAGAAGAAACTATGCAATATTACCAGAAGTGAATAGATTGGCATTTGACTGCTAGGCACTTTGCAAATTTCAATATAAAGGCACTTATTTTATACCCTGAGCTGTCACTGTAACTTATGTGCTCACGCTGGTGACTTAGTAGCATAATGACAGGCCATTGTTACTAAGCTAATTAATTTTAAGCAATCTTTTCTAACATTATGCTTGAGACTGACATTCATTTGCTGCAAAGTTATGAGACATGGATGCATCAGGAAACTACCAATGCTAAATCTTTGAGTCACCTCTCTTGCTGGCTCTGTAAGAGTGTCTTATCAGAGGATATTCACTGTGTGTGTGCTTTAGATGCCTCTGCTACCAATAGTAACATCCTCAGCTACTTTGCTTTGTGGCTCTAAACTGGCAGGGGTACACCGTAGCTTCCAACTACCCGTTAGTTTTCCCACTCAACCACTTTAAATCAAGTGGGTTGAAAGTCTGCATATGACTTACTGGGACCTAACAAGCTGCAACCTGGGATGAGATATAGCTGTTTCTTGACTGAGGTGTGTTGGGGAGCAGCGTGGTAGGGGCTTGTGGTGTGTTGAAAAAAAACAAGAATTCATTAAGACCAAGCAGCAGTGGAAATGTCTCTTCAATCAAAGAAAGTATTGTAACTACTTTACCAACAACTTTCACCAAGGGTTAGAAAAGAAGCAATGTCCAGATGTCCTCCACCTTTACCACCATGGACTGGGCATGAAGTTAAGAACAAACTCCTTGTGATTATTGAGTAATATTATATTGTACCTCAAAGTGGTGGTACTCAGTCAATCCTAGGCAACAGTTCTGTTTTGGAGTACCCCAAACTTGTATTAAGACTAGGTGGATAAGCAGTGGTACTGTAACAAGAGGAAAAATCCAACAAGCAGCTTGTCCCAAGTTTACGTTTACTGGGAACGTTGTCAGAAATGTTAAGATCACTAAAAGGAAAGAAGTTAAGGAAATAGAGTGTGTCTTCTAAATTAACCAGACATGGAAACTCCCTATCATTAGAATTTTTTCCATATGAGGCTTTTATCGAGAATGCAGCTCTCTGACTGCTGGACATGCTGGTGTAGGAAAGGACTTCTCTACAGCCTAACTTATCTGTGCATGAGTTCATTCTATGCATGAAGAAAAGTTTTGGGCTTTCTGCACAGTCAACAGCTGTGTGCATGAGGATCAATACTATAGCTGAGAACTCTCCTCCTGAGAGGTCTGCAGCAAACAGTACATTATTTATGTGCTCTTCTCACGTTTCCCTGTGCTTTATGTAAATACTAATCAAGGTGAAATTGGACTCAGCCATGTTTAATTTTGACTTCAGTTTATTTTGGCAATATCTGAGCAGAAGTCAGTTCCTAAATGGTCTTCTAGAGGGGCCCTGAGGTTTTCTAAGATTTTGAATGGGTTTAAAGCAGAGTCTCTGCATAAGCTCGTAACTGACTGTTGGAATTCCAAGAGCTGATCCTCTGTTGTTCCCAAGCCTCGCACTCTCCTTTGCTTACAGCAGGAATGGGAACAATCACATCCTAGCCATCCCTTGCCCTTTGACCACAGCTGATGTTGCTCATTCAGATAAGCAGTAGCATGTTTTATTCCATTTATTCAACATTTTGTTAGCTTTACATCCTCTCCCCATATCCTTGAGTTTTGCTCTTTGTGTTTATGTGTTTATAGTCCTTGAGACTATATCATAGTTTTCAATTTGTTTTGTGGCTCCAGGAGTCTAGTTTTAGTTGTTTGTATTTACTTATAATATCCTTATATTTTTGCCACCTGATTGTAGATCTGGGAAAAAAAAAAATATGCCTTACTGACAGCTTTGCTACCCAAAGTCTCTTATTCATATATGGTAAAAGCTAGAGCACTGCAAGGCTTCCTTAGAGTGCAAGGGTGTGCCTGTGAAGCATGGTGGCTGTTAGTTCTGCTCATGATGATGGTTTCTGTGATGAGCATGACTGTCTCTGTTGGGAAATGAACTATGAACACCCACTCATTTTTCATAGACCAAATTACAGTGATCCTTCAGCTCTCTGAATTGCCTGCACCTCAAAAAGAAAGTCCCTGGGACCCTTTAGAACAATACTAATGAAATAGCTGGGGCTGAGCAGCTATCCTGTAAGCAGGAACCATTTCTATGAATTTAGCTTTTTGCTTTCTGCCCGGCAGACCTCTGATGTGCTTCATGTGCTACTTCATCCTCTTATTTTATTATTTACACTTGGGATTGAGGTAGTTTTTGGGTGCATGTTGCTCAAGCTTCCTTAGCTGTGATTAAACTGCAGGCAGAGTGTTTGAAGTCAGTGACACTTTAGAGTTCTGTGTTGCTCTGAGAAGCTCAAAGGTAACAGCTAACAGAAGACAAAGAAGGAATCACAACTTTTTCTTAGAGGAAGGCAAAAAGCATTACCAGTAGCATTGCTGCCAACAACAACAAAAAAAAAGATAATACAAATTTAAACCTCAGAAACAAAGGAACCTGACACTCTAAGAATTAGTCCTCATTTTTTACTTTGGATGCTACCACAGTTCTATCTTTGGGTGATCATTAAATTTGGTTTGTGCTTTCTAAGCTAAGAGTTGCCCAGGAGTACTCATCAGCTCAAAGACTTGTGCCTGAGATTTTTTTCTTTCCTCCTCCTGGAGCTCTGGGGTTGTTTTTCACTTGATCCAGCAGGAAAAAAAAAAATAACACAACCAAACCCAAAGAAGATGCTTCATGGTGTCTTTGACACTCAAAATAGCAGGACAAGGCCAGTAAGAAACTTGTAACAGTGCAATGCCCAGCAGATGGGGAGGACAAGGCCCTTGATGAAATTGGAGCTGTGGGACCTGTCTCATCAAGCAACTGTCACAGCTGTCTTCCTCCTCCACAATGACCATAGAGAATTAATTCTCCCAGGGAATCAGGTGTGTGTCTGACTTCAGCCTATCTCTGATTTTCCTAACGTTACATCACGCAGCTGTCTTTTGTTGTCATTACAAAAAACATTCCCTTTTTCTTCAATGAAGAGCTGAGATTTGGACGCTGTGGTCAAAATAATAAAAAGTCTTCCTTAGAGCCAAGCTTTTCAATTCAGTAGGACAGAAAAAATACTATCAGACAGTCAATTTGAGCTTCAGAGCTATACAGGTACTTAGAAGTGTAATCCATCAGGTACTCTAATCTACAAGTCTGGCTGAAATCTTGCAGCTGTCAGCATGACATTACTCTCAGTCACATCAAGCGTGTTGAATAGCTAATAGATGTTTTGAAAGGAGGAGTTCAATTAGCTTCCCAAAATTCACCTTGGGACTACAGGATCTGTCTACAGCTTGGATCTTAAGGTGTGATTTCAGTCCACTTTGATAAATCACTAATACCTGCGTTGTTTTGTTTCTTTTTTTTCCCCAAAGCTGCTGTTTTAACTTGCGTTTAGCCAGTCGTTAAACAATTTTGTGTTCTACAGCAAACAAAGTGTGTTGGCGGGTGACTAAGATCAGAAGTAAAAGTAGTTGCATTCTCTTTTTGTCTTGGTGGATGTGGCTTTCAGTTCAGAGCAAAGGTAGACGTTTAAAAGTGTGTAATGAGAATGCATAGGATGAGTGTAAGTCTCACATCAGCTCTGATTAACTTTGCTTATACATAGCTGGATGGATGCATTCCTGTGTGACCTGATCTAGGTAAACCTGCTTTGGCAGGGGGGTTGGACTAGATGATCACTAATGGTCCCTTCCAACCCCTAACATTCTATGATTCTGTGATTCTATAGTTCAAAGTAAACTGCCACATGGTCAGCAAAATGAACTTAACCATTCAGTCACCCTGAGCAGTAAAAAATGAGCATGTAATGATCTGGACTCCTTATGAGAGATTGCAAAGGATGTTTCTTCAAAGCAGAAGAATATGCAGTCAGCATCTATTGGATGCTGAATTCTTCATTGAGACAAAGCTGCTCAACTTCATCCTAAGAAACTGTCCCTGAAAAACAAATGAATAAAAAAGTGCTGATGAAAGGGTGATCCTCCAATAAGCTGAATGAATCTGGGAAAGCATGTTGCATTATGCACAACGTTCATGTGCTCAGGCTTGGATTCCAAGCACAGAGCAGCCTGTGCCCAAAAGTGCGAGTGTCATTTGTCAGTGACTGACTTGCCTCAGTTGTCTTTTTTACCCCTGTTTGGATTGCCAGTTCAGTAGGGAGCTGCTTTAGGGGACAGTGGAGCCAAGTGCTGTATCTCGTTTGTATGTATTCGTTTTATGCTTTGTGAGAGCAGCTGGATAGAAGGTATAAATTGCTATAAATTGCTGGTCTGTGCAAAAAGGTGTTTGCATAAATTATTGGAGAGCCCACTTGAACTTGTTGAGCAGTGCTCCCACCAGCATTAAGAGGTCACTTAACCCTCTGTGCAGCCCTGCTGCAGAGCCCAGTCATGCATTGCAGAAATAAATGAGTTCCAGCATTTTTCTTTGAGCCTTGCCCAGAACTGATGCAAGGTGACATCTGACAGCACAAGCAAAGCTGTGACAATGCTCTGGGACACTAATAATAGCTGTAGAGCTGGAGCATTTTTCCTCTATCCTAATTTTTCATTAGATTCTCCCCCCTTTGGTGAGGAAACGTTGTCATCCCTGGCACAGTTTATCTTTGGAAACCACCTTTGCTGAGCTGTTTCATTGCAAGGCTGACTGCACAGTGGAGTCAATGTGCTAGGAATGCTCCTACCATGATCTCTTTAAAGAACAGCTGATACTTTATTGAGAACTTTGGAAAAAAAACATCAACCCAACATTCCTCTTGGATGATCCTTGCCAGGAGTTAGGAGTAGTGAGGGAGGCTGACTGGGGAGAGGCTGAATTGTCTCTGAAGCAGCACAGCAGCAAACATCCCTAGAAAGGCAAGCTGCAAATTTTGTGCAGACTCCTCTTTCTTTCCCCCCTCCCCCCACACACTTTTCCTTTGTTACTAAGGAGATTTACTTTGAAACAAGCTCTGCAGGAATCCTCAGGTTCCTAACAAGGGGATCTTAATATTTCTACTCCTTTATAATTATCAAAGGAGAGAAGATATTAGAAAAGCTTTCTGTGAGTGATTCTTGGGGCTACATTGCAGTAAAAAGGGAAAAATGATGAATAGCCCTCTAAAGTTCAGTAGTGTGTTTGTGGGCAATATGATGAAAGCTCATAGGTAATCCCAGAGTCATCAGCAATGATGTGATTTACATCACTGGGACAGAAGAAGATCAGTCTTTGGGTTGAGGTTTTTTTGTGTTTTTGTTTTGAGTTGTCCTGCTGTAGGCAGTTGTTTCTTGCACTGTTTCTGTAGGATATCACCCTGATGTTCTGAAGTAATCCACAAGACTACAAAGAGCAAATGAGGCTCCAGGGTGCCTGGATTTATTGGGATAGTTGGATATTTTTAACCATTGCTCCATGGACAGGGAAAAGAAGGGGCAGGGATTTTTTGGAGTGCTGGATTTACAGAAAGGAATAGGTGCCTAAGGAAGAACTTGAGGAAGAATTTAGGCCCCTAAATCCAAAAGGATAATCCTCGCTGCTCTTGCCTACCCTCTGTAAGCAGCTGAGTATCACCACCAAGAGGGTTCCTTAGGTGCTTAAAGCTCTTCTCTGTATATCTAGAATTATCCAAGTCTTGTTGATGCTGAACTGTTCAAATCTGATCTTTCTCCTAAGCCCTGTCAAGATTAACTAACCGGGCTTTCTCCTGACTGCCTCCTGAGAGGCCCTGCTGATAGCACAGACAGAGCATGCCTACAGCATGCCTCTGCACCAACAAACTACAGAGACAGATGCTATTTACATTCCAAAGCAGAAGAAGAGTCAGGGATATCCTGCTGCTATAAAATGGCACTGAATATTAAATGATATGAGAGGAGCTGTTGCACAAGCAATGGGTTTTTTGACCAATCTCTCGTGTGCTCCTCCACTGCAGCAATCCCAGCCATCTTTTCATATTGCCTATCCTCAGCCCTGCTGTCATTTCCCTCTACCTCTCACATCTTTATGCATCTCTCTGCCATGTTTCTGGCCTCTTCACTAGGTTTAGCCATGTCACAGCTTCTGCTTTCTCCTGTGTCCTCTGTTTGACTTACTGCTGGGAGGGAAGTGCTGAGTGGCTGGGTATCATCCTTGTGTCAATTGGAGAAGTTTTGCAAGAAACTGGGTGCTGAGCAAATTTCCAGTACTGTTTGTCTGAGTCCCCATGATAATGTTAGGGCTTGAGTTTCTTTACAATGGAGTTTACAACTAATTTTGATGGCATAAATGTTCAACATTTAGTGAATATGGTGGAGAAATTGGAAAATACTTTAGGAATGGTATTTTTGGAGATATTCAGTGTAAAGATGGTTGGAAGGAAAGTACAGAGAATGGAGAAAATGGTAAGTTCCTGTAAAATAGCAGCTGAAATCTTAGAACAATAACTCAATTCAATTTCAACCACTGTCACTTCTGCTAATGTCTTAATACGTATTCAGCAAGCTAACAATGTCAGGTCCTCTTTCACCTTGGCAACATTACTAGTGACACTATTACACACCTCTATGATTGCTGATTCTTTTTTTGCAACTGTTACATACCAATATTTTTTTCCATGTTGATTATGCAGGTTCTTCTGACCTTTACAAATAAAGCACTTCCCACTGCTGCAGTGGAAACCAGCCTTTCCATTTACATCTCTCCTCAATTCCCAGGGCATTGCTCTGATATAGACTTTTTTTTTTTTCTTCCAATATATTGTCTTCTACTAGAATCAGCCCTCAGGAAATCAGCATCTGGTACCAATTACTGTTCCTTAGCTGAGGTGGCTGAATCTCCTGCCCTACAGCAGTGAAGGTCTAGAATTCCTTTACCCTGGAGTGCATGGACACCATCAGGAAAGGCAGAAGCTTTGTTGTGAGAGGAGGGACATTGGCATGCTTCCCAGCACCTGTTGATAGCACAAAAGTGTACATTACAGGCTGAGCTGCACAATCCCATGGTAGAGAAACACTATGAGACTATTAAACACCCACTTTAAATTGCACCTTTGATCAAATTCCCAACCAAAGGAAGCCTTGATGTGTAGTTCTATGTGCATGTTTTGTAAATTACATCCCCAGATGTATGAGATCTCTGGAGACTGGAGGGGAAGGAATGTCATGCACACAATAGAGCTGGAAAAACCTTCTGTCTTAATGGTGTCCCATCAGTTCTTATCTAATGATCTCTTCTTTTGAAGGTATGTGGAAAGCCAAAAATAAGAACAAAGCAAAGCATAGACATAGACTTGCTCTGACCTGTCTTCTAGACTGTATCTCTCTGGAGCTCTGCTTGCTTGCTGTACTTGTCTTGTTGTGACCTCTCTCTTGTCTTGCTATCAAGCTCACTTACTGGTGTGAGAAACTCCCCCTCCCTTCCACCTTTCCCTCTTTCCAGCCTCTCCTGTTTATAAGAGCCTCCTTGTGCTTGTCTGCCTTATCCACTTTGTCTTATATTTTCAGCAGAGATTAGAAATATCTTTTTTTTTCTGAGTCTCAAAGTTCTGAATTCTTCTATCTTCCTGCCACTGCTTTTCTTGCCGCTGTATTTTTAAACTCTAATACACTCCAGGATATGGTTGTCACAGGGGACACTTGAACAAAGTAGAAGTAGTGTAGCAACCTTCTAAAATTCTCAGCAAAAATGCTTTGTCAAAAGAAGAAAGTTCAAAGCATAAAAATATGTATCTGTATTTTTCAGTTGTTGAACAGTGACAACACACGATAGCAGAATGATTCTGGACTGTGTTAAGTGCACTCAACCCCTTTCTAAGATATCCATGCCTACTTTCACGGTAAAATCCATTCTGTTCTGATCTATCATGTATTGTATCACTTCTAGTTCAAGGCCTCTGTGGGACTGTGAAGATTGCTGTAGGTAATTATAAGTAGTCTGGAAAGGTAAAATATTACTGTTAGCCCAGAGTCTTTAACTGTAGAGAAGAGATAGCCAAGCAGAAAGAGGAAACATGACTGGTAGCAGTCACGGGAAAGGAACTCTGACTTCCCCTATGCCAGCTAGCAGACAAGGCCATCCTTCCTCCCTCCAAATAGGTCCCAGAAGGTGTGAGAATAGCTGATTATGGTCATTACCTATTGAATAGTTTCTTATCTAGGTGTTCCAAAACCACTATCAGTGAATGTCTTGAACCTTTTGGGCTTAATGGGAAGCTCTGAACCCCTGCAGCTTTCAGAGACAAAAGAAGAGAAGCAGGTCTTATTGTCATTCAGCAGGGGAGGTTTCATTCAAGTTGTCTTACAGACTCCTTGAAAGCTTTAGCCTCAAATCTTGGATTGATGGTGTTGTGACTTAAGAAGCACCTGATGAATACAGACACAGGTACTTTCCATTTGAAACTTTCTGTTTGGTCCTTAAGATACCTTTGCATGTTTTACGTTAAACAAGGGGCTGTCATGCATTATTAGTAACTAACAATTTCTTTTCTTACTCTTGCCCACCTGGGAACGTAAGTTGAGATATTCCAAACAAGGAGCTGGTTCTCTGTGGTTATTTGTCTTTCTCTTTGGTTTGCTTAATTATGCTTGCCCTGAAGGCAGCTTTAAGATACATATTTAGCTTCTCAAATGATACTGTGTCAGTCACTGAAGTTCATTATCAGCTTGCAGTGCCCATAACTGTTTTCAGGAGCCTTGAAGTTTTTCTAAGCATTGGGGGGCAACACATTGTCTCACCTGGAAATGTTTACAAGACCATCTTACTGTCTCACCTTTAAGTTTTGTGCTCTTTGTGGGTTCATCTCTCTCCCCATTTTAGGAGAAAAGTGGGTGTAATCATCTTCTTTATGAAAGCAAAACGTTTTAAAATGTTAAACTTGGCAATTAGAGAATTGCTACAAACTTGTGGCCTCTGTGATGGCTGTGCCCTCCCTTCCAGAGGAGAGGAGACCCAATGCCTGCTTCAAATCTGCCAGTTCCTATTCAAGCAAAAGACAGGCTTCCACCTGTACAGCCAGTGAAGCAATTCAACAAATTACACCTAATGACGCATTTATTAGGAAATTAATTACATAATATTTCCTCTAACTAGTTTTATTTTTAGGGACAGTAAGTTAACTTTTTGTTGCTTTCCTATAGGGGAAAAAAATCAAAAGAAAAGACACATGATTTCTGCTTCTTCTGAAATCTTTGTATTGTTATGCTGAATAGCTGCAAACGATTTACATAACAATGGAGTATAAATAAGAAATGCCACCAACTGAAGTGTAAATGGACCAAAATGTGGAGAGCTTTCAGTACAACTGAATCTGAAGGATTGGAGGCAGCTTTGGACAGAACTCAGAGACGTGAATAGAAGGTGCTGTTTGAGCCTTAGATAAATCCTGTAGTCAGCATAAGTCCTAACTTTAAGATGCCCTGTTGATCTTAATGTTCAATGTAAGTAACATAATGTGTGTGGTATAGATGCCAAATGTCAGGCAAAGAGGATGAGAGGGTGGAACAGGAAACCCTGTAGAACAGGATTAGGCAGGATTAAAGTCTGAAATGATCATGCTGCACTGGGAAGTAGATACTGCCACAGCCAACTCAATAAAACTCAGTGGGACACTTGACATTGCACATTTTCAAGCAGCAAGTCATAAATCTATATTCATGTGAAATCTTCTGCACTCAATCTGATGGGAACAGAAACACAACACAGCTTCAGGTGCCAGCTGAGGAAAATAAAGCACAAGTTGCTGCCTTGCAGGGACAGATCTCTGCTAGGGAAAATGGAAAGCAACTTGAAGGATGTATGTAATTATGCTTGTTTGCAGGCCTATGTAATTTCTACAAACCCACTGTGAATCCTTCGAACCTGAGATTAAAACCAACTATATTTTTAACAACAGTTGTCTAGATATAATTACATATACATATCTAGCAGATAGGATAATAGTTGCCAGTTCAACAGACCAAAGCACGTAAACCTCTCCCTACCTTTTCTAAATCAAACCACATATTTAAGTGTTTTACTGGACAGAGAAGTACTTAAGTATTTTACTTAAGTGTTGGGCCAAGTCAGGTCAGAACAAACTTGAGTTGTTTTCATCTCACTGTTGGTATAAAATTACTTGCCTTAGAGCTTACTTGTGCTTTAAAGACCAGCGTCAAATGGTGGTACAGAGAAGATGTATGCTGGCATCAACATGGTGTTTCATTAACCCTACGTGGTGCACATGCTGCTGCTGGTGCTTTGGCAGTGTGGGAGGAGCAGGACACGGGATCTGTGTGGCAGGGCTGCTTGCAATCTGGACCTCTTTGCTTAACCCAGTCTTCTTCAGGTTTTGGATCAAATAGATCTTTAAAGTTTTGCAGTCTTCGACTCCGCCAGCCCCTAACCATGAGGTAACTGTTTGCTGGGTCCAATATGAGTCATAGATGGGGAGGATATTTCTGGTTTCCCATTAAAAAAAAATAATGGCAAAGCTTGTAATCATGAGCGAAAGGTCTCTGTGCTGTAATGGGAACCAGCTGGTGTGGTAGGCCATTTCAGACTAAAATCTGTCTTTGTTCAAAATGTGGCCCCACCATTATCACGGTTGGAAACAATCCTTGGTGCTGACACGGTAATGACAGCTTCATGTTTTAGACACATCTAATGGCACTAAGTCCTGATCTTAACCGGCATTTATCAAGATAAGTAAGCCAGTCAGGCAAGAGCATGGTGAGCTGACTGTATTCCTTTAGATAACGATGTGAGTATTTCCTCTCTTGGAAGAATAATGAACAGAATATGACTGTCAAAATATTTCTCTCTGGAGAAACTCCAAAATAACTGACACTTACATGAGCTCAGTGCCATCAGCAATGTGAGCTTCCTCACAAACCTGGAAGAAGGAGAGTCGTGGACAAGAGCTGTGTGGGTTTATCCTTCAAACAAAGCAGAGCCTGGGTGAATAAGCTTTTCACAACTTGCCATAGTTCTCACTTGTAATTAGACCTCTCTTAGGAATAGCTCCACTGTCATGGACCCCACAGGAGATAGCACGGTATGTCCTTTAGGTCCTTTAAAGCTGGTGGCCAGAGTCCTGGTGATTTCAGTGAGGTTGGTTCTTATGCAGCATCATCTTAGTCTTACTTTAGCTGAAATTTTCACTACAATTTTACAAACCAGCAGAGAATCAGGCCCTGCAAGTTCTGCTTTACAGCTCTTGGATTTTCCTCTTAATCTGACTGGAAAATAGCTCTGTTAATGACTTGTCTGCAAAATAAAGTGCACACACAGATTTATGCAGAGCTTAATGTGCTCATCTGGCGTAGCCCCTTTTTGCCTTTGAGATTCCTGGGAAATGCATCTAACCAGCAAAGAGTCTGTTTCTAGAAGCTGTTGTTTTAGGGAGGGTTGATTAAAAAGACATAGCTGGGAATTTGAAAGGTGTTATTTACAGTGCTAGTGCACTTCTCTCTAACCAAAAGAGGAGCCTAGCCAAGATGTTTGGAGTTAGCTAGTGCTGCTTTGAGCTCAGCGAGAGCTAATAGCCCGTGCCACACAGGATATGCTTCTCCTGTGGTGGAAAAGTGTGCTGTAACGGTAGAGTAAGCTCCAGCAATGCTGCAGCACAGGTCAGAGCTGGGAAGTATACACAAAGGGCTCTCCCTGTAGAACAGGTCAGGTCATGCTGCTGATTAAACGTGTCCTGCAAAGGTGTCATAACACTCTCCAGTCTGGGCTGCTGTGAAGTATGAGAGCAGGGTTTCGCAAGACTGAATTAAGGTGAGTTTATCTCCTTTTCCTTCTTTCAAACATACATTTGTCCCCGTGGAGTTAAGCTGCGATGAACTTACTTTTTACTATAGCCAAAGGGCTGACACTTGTGCTGATGAAGTGACTCCTGTATTTTTGCTGACCTCCGTTCCATACCATTCACTGCAGATTTAATGAATTTTTTGCATGGACAGCCAAGAAAGTCTCCTGTAGCTGGGGACAGTAAGTGGGGTTCTGTCAACTTTTCAGCTGCCAAGACCCCTCTTTTCCTAAATGTTTCAGGGTTTACTGGGGGATGCTAGAGGTGATTAGGACAGTAACATCTCTGATACAGGATGTGCTGTGCATCTAGCTGCAAGATAGATAAATAGATGTTTCCTGCAGACATTCAGTGGAGTCAAGTAGAAAAAGTCTTTTAGTCTTCATTATATTAAAGGGGGTAGTGTTGGAATCAGACTTGTTCCCATGTTCACTGAAACTAGGGTAAGATGCTGGCATAGGAATTGCTCCTTGTCAGCATCCCATATTTGCAGAAAGTGTGGAGAAGAGACAGCAGGGATCAGGACAGCCTGTTTGGAGAACAGAAACCACAGCTGGGTGAGGTGTTTAAGGAGGGGACAGAAATCACTGAAATCACTGAGAGCATTTTACCTTGTTCTTACCCACTATGTACTGTGGGGCTACTCACTGGTGCTTGCCCATGCTGTGTTGGATGGTGAAGCTGCTCGACACAGGGTTGTCCTCCTGCCTGCACCCAGGGCTCCTCACCTGCTTCCTCACTGCACATGTGGAATAAAAGCAGGAAGCAAGACAAAGGTATTTTTTCATATCTGAGAAGCAGTGAATGGTATCACAGAAGAGATAAACAGGCAGCTAGGAGTAGGTGGGAACAAAACTCCTACTTTTTTCTTTGTTTGTTTTTTAACAATTGATATTTACAATGAAGTGCAACCTCTCCCTCCAAACAAATGTTTTTACATGAGGTGGTTTTACCAAGAAAGGATAGTAAAACGTCTGCAGTAAAGTAATATTTATAGAGCTAAGTATTTGTGAAAGTGACTGTGGTTTTCTAGGCAAATAGTTGCTGGATTATTTAAAACACTCTATATGTCTGTCAAAATCTATGTGTCATGTGGAATGTTTCCCACACAGTTTCGGAGAGCCTCTTTTTAACTGCTGATGGTAAACCTGTAATGCTGTGTTAGGTTTTCAATAGCTTGCAAAGGTCCCTGATTGGTTTTTCACACAGCAATAAGTTTTTTACATACAGAGATGTGGGAAGGACACACAGAAAAAGTAATCACAGGATGTTGAACGTGGTTCAAAATGTCTGTCCTTAAAAGGCTCTCAAAATGGGGGTGATAAATTACATTAACAGTACTTGAGGAGATCTGGAAAGTTTGCCCTTTCTTAAGTAAGGGATCACTTCTTTTCCTCAAAGATGAAGTAACTTGCACAAAAAAACCCTATGAAAATCCCCTACTAAGCTGTGTGCTGACTCCTGCAATATGGATGTTTCTCTTGGTGCTGTTTAATGCCAGGAACTGCTGGTCCTGATGTCCATGGTGGGGCTGCAGTGGCCAGGACCTTGCTTGGTGCAGTGCCAATGCCATGTACAGGCAGTGCTATCTGGTTGCAGAGTTGGGCCATGCCTTGCTTTTCATCAGCTCAAACATTGTTTGCTGGAGCACTTGCTTCCTTGTCACTTCGTGTTATTTCTGTGCTCTAGAAGAGTAATGCAGAGATACAGGGATAATTGGATGTGTGGGAGAAAGGATCTGGCAATGTGGGTTTCAGTTCTTATGCTCCTACTGCATGAATTTGTCTGACTCCAGCAGTGCTTTTCCTCATTGTCCACTTGGGCTGGAAACCCTCCCAGCTGCCTTTGTAACCCCAGCCTGACTGCTGGCCTCCAGGTGCTGTATCATACAACGATATAGAAAAAAACACCTGATGTGACATGAGTGACAATTGTGACCCAGGACCTGCCCTAAGGATTGTCCTTAAAAGTTAATCTTCAAATATCTGCAATGCTTTGATGAAGTTTAATGGGCTGTAGGCAGTTTTGTCATTTACATAGCAAACATCGTTATTTGGGATATTTCTTTCCATATCTTATAACAGCTTGTCTAAAGACTGGAGTCCAGCCTAGCTCTTTCTGAGCTTTTAAGTAAACAAACAAGCATGCATTCTACTTAAAAAAAAAAAAAGACTAGCAATTAAAAAAGACATCTTGTGTTGTATAAACGGGAGGGATTGTAAAACACACTTTGCAGGGAGTCAGTGGAAATACATTCAGTCTAGTTTATAATCACAGCACAATGAAATACCCTGAATATAAATAGCAAGAAATCAATTTTCTTTAGAAAAAGTAAAATAAAGAACATTAAATGATCATTTGACTAGATAACTGCAGTTTACTTGGTGGTATAACTGTCAGCTTGCCTGTGCACAATAATGGAATTAATGCAGAGGGGGTATGGTTTAGATGTCTCCTTCTTTACAGTGACAATAACTCGCTTGTTTTCTCTAGTGAGTCGATGTTTATATTCTAATTTTGTCTCTGCAGGCTACACAGAGCCTTAAACTTGCAAAAGGGATTTGTGAGCAGCTTACTTGTCAAGAACAAATACTAGTCAAAAGAAATGCATGACTTATTGACCTTGAGTTCACTGAACCTTCATCTTGATGCTTCCGCACCACTAAGGCGTCAGCTTCTTCAAAAATTAAAGTTCCCAGATTAGAATAGAAGCTTCAACAAAGGAATGTCTTTACAAATACACATTGATTAGAGGGCTTTAAAAGACCTTTGTTAGAACAGTGGGATTATGAAAAGCAAATGTTTGAGAGGTAAGAAACCAATTGAGGTCAAAGTTGATCAAAACCAGACTTTTGAAAATAGAGAATTTCTTATTTGAATTTTTGCTAAAAATCTTCACTCTTTGTCCTTCACAGTTACATTATTCATTTGGAGATAGTGACAGTATGTGGCTGTCCTAGTCTTCTTGTGAAGGTGATGATATACTGTGGAAAGAGATGATGGCTTTCATGAAGACCTCAGTGTTGGTGTGTGCCCGGTATTTATTTTGAGATACCTGATTCAGATTGGTTTGTTGCATCTTTCAAGCTTTTATAAGGTTTTAAGGAAGTTTGTAGGAATATTTTGAATCCCTACTCTTCAAATCTGTGTTTAACAACTCTATAGACACGACAGCTTTTGTTTTGTTTTCTTTTATTTGAAGTAACACCTCTTCAAAAATCAACACAAAAGTTTCTGTACAGTCCTAGGGCCAATGAACCTTCAATAACTTTAACTTAGTTCTCAAACTTTTTGAACTTTAGTGGTGCTTTAGAACTGCACCTCTTTCCAAGGCACAAGTAGAAGCCAATGCTAAGATGAAACTTACGACAGATAAGTAGTTCTTATACATAGCTGTGTGAAGGAAATGCGTTCTTCCGCTACAGAACAGCTCATTTATACACAGAGGTGACTATGATGTGGGTAAGTGCTAAATTCTTCTATTATTAGAGAATCACAGAATTGTTAGGTTGTAAGAGACCTTAAAGATCATCTAGTTCCAACTTCCCTGCCATGGGCAGGGACATCTTCCACTAAACCAGGTTATGTGTATACATGTACACAAGATCAGATAGAATTTGATTTAAAAGTATATGCATAATCAAATTGCATATGCTTTTCATATGCTCAGGGAACATCTTCTGTGTGGATGGTAATTTATTTTGTAACCAATTTATTACATTGGTTCCAAGCCTAGAACTTATATATTTTACATGTTTAATTACAAAGATATTTGTGTGATGAGAAAACTTGGAAAACTAAGAAAACTTGTTTTGCTTACCCAATAATCTGCAGAGTTTGCTTTGATGATAGTATGTCATAATTCCTTCTGGGTGCCAGTCAAAACAAAGACATTGCCCTGTACACAAGCAGTTCTCGTTTGGATGGTTTTGGTATTTTGAAATGTGGAGTAAAATCCAAGACAGATTATTTCTCTTCCTGTAGCTGAATAAAGATAAGTCTGGAAGTGTGTAGAGTCCTTAAAGCAACAGAAGATTGAGTCTCCTTAACAGTTTCACTGTGACGCTTACTGTACCATGGACAGTTGAAAAGCAGAAGTAAGAGGGGAAAAAAACCCCTGAAACCTTTCTAACTGCCAACTGTTGCTGAAAGAGGATTCTTCAAATGTTATTAGCAATGAAGCTTGATGGAAAAGATTTCTTTAGCATTTTGAAGCATCCAGAGTTTGGGTAAATTTTAGATGCATACTTTTTTTTTTCTCCCTACTCCCTTACTCGAATCAATAGGGCACTTTCTTTGGCCAGCTATCAGGTGTTTGTTGTAATGGTACTATTAAATTATGTCACTTGAACTACATCTGTTGCACTTATGTGCACTCACTGATATTTTTCTGGCTAGAAGAAAGCTTAAATTTGTCTTTTCAAGGTTAGATGGATTGGCAAAACAATGTATCCTGCAAAATGATGTATCACCGAAAAGACAGTCAGTGTTGTAAAATGCCATACTATTTACATGACGTGTTCATGACTCGGGTTCACTGACGTAGCTGACTGTTGTCTGTCTTTATAATGGTTGAGCCTAAGATTATGCTTATGCTTAAAGGCATGCTCAAGTTTCCTCATTTCAGATTTCAATTACACTGAGGGGAAAATGTGTGGAGGTTCAAAGACAGAGACCAGTCATTTGCTACTTGTCTGTGTAACCAAACTCCTGCAGTCCTGGGTCAGTACACTGGCTCCAGTGGTGCCAGGAGAGGGTTGTAGAAGAAGCAGCAAATCAGTTTTTCCCAGTTGCCATATTGCGGCTCTCCTCAGTCAGAAGCTGAAGGTTGTGTGTCATACCTTGAAAACCAGTTATAGAGTATAGCCTCAGTCAAGACACACAATGTTCCTGAAGTGCCCCAGGAGAGTTAATCATACCCCTGCAGCACCCCTTGCTATCAAACCACTATTTGTCATGCATTGATGAAGGGACTACACCCACCATAGAAGTGGTAAACAGGGGAGCGCATCAGTGTGTACAGTGCCTTCCTGGTGACCATCCAGCCCTTGTGGTAACCAGAGATGTGTAGGTTGCTTTGTAATGCAGATTACTCTAGCTGGAAGTTGAAAGTATAGTAAAAGCCATACAAGTATGAGCTTATTTAATAACACAAGTGCAGGGCAAATCCCAAGAGCTGTTAAAAATACCAGCACAGAAGAAGCTTTTCTGTTGACCATCTTTCTTTGGGATCATTGTCAGCCCAGATTATTTTTTTTCCCTAGAGCTGTAGATTGGATTTCGAGTGGACAACAGCTCTATTTTAAAGACAGCACAGAGTCCAGCCAAATGATGGTGAACATACAGAGAAACGAGCTGCAGCTTGGGCTGCCTGGGGTATCCAGGTGCTGCAAAGGCAGGCTGGCTTAATAGTTTGCAACCAGGCAGGGGTGAAAAAGGGTCAAGAAGAATCTCAAGAAGAATTCCCAATGTCTGTCAGTAAGTAATAATGCAGATAAAAATCAGCACTCCCTTAGCTCAACAAAAAATTTCTTTGCCTATCTATACATCCATATAACATTACAATACAAGCCTCAAGGCATCTCTTGTCCTTATCTAAACAAAAGTCTTCTCTGAAAACCTTAGTCATGCAAGTTATGGCATGAAATCACCCTTTCAGCAGAAAAATGGTAATTTTGCATCTGGAGTCAAAGGAGGACTGGCTTGGTGTACAAAGCTATTATGTTTCCCAGATCCAATCATACTTAGTAATTTGGGAGCAGCTCACAGATCTGTCTCTAAGGATTTTTTTCAGTGGAGGTATATATCCCACTGAAGCTGTACCTGGCTTTTTCTTTGGATCCTCTCGTATATAAGTTCTATGTAGTGTTATCTGCCTTCTCTGTAGAAGGTGTAAGAAAAATGGCAGACAAAAGAAACTAAATGGGAATGACCTGAAAAGAAGTGTAAGCCCACATCACTTTGTGTCATTGTCCTGTGATTTACAGTGAGGAGGAGGGAAGAGGTGTTCTGGAGAAAAGCAAGAGTTTTGATAGGGTAACATGCTGTTGGTGCAGTTTTTGTGAAAGCACTTCCAGTTGTCATGGTGAGTAACTAAAAAATGAAAAAAACCTGTTGTGTGTGATCATCACTTGCCACCTTTTAGTTTTCCAGATTTGGTGCAGATGAACAAATGTATTTGCCCTGTCTGATGTGTTCGGTGAGTCTTCTGCTCCTTGATCTGGTTGTCTGTGGGCCACCACACAGAATATCTTTGCAGACTGAGAGCAGAAGGAGGGAGTTGAGTGCTGTGTTTCAGTAGTGTCTGCACAGTTCTAGGTGGGCTGTGGAGGATGCAGGTAGGTAAGCAGATACACGTATCTCCTGGGAAACAAACCTCTGCAAGAATGCTTTTCCAGAAAGAGACACCTTTGTGGGTTCCTCAATTTGTGTAGCATTAACTTGCATAGTTCACATTGAAAGGATGTTAAAACAGTTCTTAAAAATAATTACATATAATGATCCTTTTCTCTGTCTTCATGCTTTAAAAAGAATTTATTTGTTGTTAGTTCAGGCACAATACAGAACTGAGCTGAGTCTTTCTTTAAATAAACATGCTCTCAGCTGGTTGCATTGTTCACCCCACTCTGTGTGAGCAGCAGTTTAAAGGCTTGGTTTCCCCTTCCTGATATAATTTCAACGAAGCCTCGAGCAGCCTTCTCCCCATGTGGGTGGTGAGATGCTGGGCAGAAGTGGCCAGGCTCCATCACAGGAGTGGCCGTTCTCCGAAGCAGCTGCAGGAAGGGGGCTGTCCCCAGGGCTTGCTCCCTGGGGAAGGAGGAGGAAACACTTCTGGCTGCCTGGAAAAAAGAAGAAAAACAGTGCATGACCTACAGGGTGGCTGTTGGTGTCTGTAATGGCTTTTTTACTTGCCTTCCTGCCACTTCTGCAGGATGCATTCCTCTGTGGAAGGGATGGTGTAGTATCAGCTCGCTCCCTGCTCCAGACAGACGGTAACTGGTAAGCCTTGATTTCTTTCTTTAATTATAGTGTCTCAGTGCAAAACTTCAAGAAGATCTTTAAAATACTGCTGATTATTAAGAACTGCATTCCCTGCTTACAATGTTATTTCTTGATGTCTACCTTGTTTTTTTTTCCTTCTTGAAGAGGTGTAAAGCTAGCTTTTATACTTTTCCTGCTCTTTAGATTTTAAACAATTGATTCTGCTTTACTTTTAAATGTTCACCTTCCCTCTCAGTGGAGAGCCGGTCTTCCTCCCCCTCCTACAATCCCCAAATGCATGAGGGGTTTGAAAGTGCTATTCATACTTTTCAGTTCACTGTTTATGATGCTGGGCAGTGATGCATCCAGATTATCACAGCACGGGTAAAATAATACCCACTTCTTCACTTACATCCTATTACCGCACCTCAGAGAGCCCTGTCACTTAGATTACTCAGGGGAACCTCTGTGACATACGGTCTTTTGACTTAAAATACAAACCATTGTGTGGAGATTTAAAAGATAGCCTAGTTTATTTTGAAGTGGCCTGTAATGTGGAGGTACTTTTTTGATTGTTTTAGTAGACCGTGATTATTTTTTCCATTTAGCTTCTCTTCCCAAAACCTACCAAATGATCATGATTTGCTTGGGATGTCTGTTAAATGCTGGGCTGTCTGAGGAACAAAGCAAAGGAGCTGCAGGCCTGATGGGAATATTGAAGGAAAGCAGTGAAGCTGACTGTGATCTCCCAACAATAAGGCAATTTGAGCCACGTAGCCTTGCTGCAATTCGTCTGGCTTGCGTGGTTTTTGCACATAAGTGTGTAGAGCTCTGAACACATTGTGATTAACTGCTGCTATTTAATATATTTATCTTGTTTAAAACCACTACAAGCTTTTGCCTTTCAAATCTATTGGTTTGCTAGGTTGGTTTTTTTTTTTTCCAGCAAGGACAAATCTGGAGCATGAGCAGGAGCATTGACAGGATGCTGGGACCTGTTTGATTCCTCCACCCACAAATGCTGAGATATTTCTGTTTTCAGCTGTCACTATTAATGTAATCTCAGTTCTCCTCCCCTCTACTCCTAGTTGCAACCAGTAGTAAAAAGGTTTTTTTGATTCTTTCCTAGCAGTTGAAGTAAACTCTGCTGTATATTAGTTTCCTCCTGCAGAACAGATTTGCTCACTGTGGTTACCCTGTGGTTGCCACATGTTAGCTACATTAAAGGCACTGCTCCCTCATCTCATGAAACAGAAATCCATGAGCTGTATAAAAACGTTCTATTATTCTCCTATTTTCAAGAACATTTCCTCTTCTCTCTTCCCCATCGCTAATTTCATGAATATGGGTTCAGGCTAATGGAAAGGAGCTTTCAAACTGTGTGTTTCAGGCTAGGTTGTTAAAATACATCCACCCTGTTTAGATTTTGGCAGTTGCAGTAACCAGGAGCACAGAGGTGATATTCTTGTTTGACAAAGAATGACAGGTATGTATCTATGAAGTACGAGTCACTATCCAGGGTTCTTAATTGTTTGCTGGCATTGCAAAAAGCACACTTTGAGTCAGTAAAAGTTTTACCTGAGCAAAGATGGTAGAAATTCTTACAAAAAAGTGCCCTTAAGGGTGATGATGTTTAATACCATTAAATATACAGTCAGAGACACTGAGATCTTCTCTGTTTGTCTATTAGTAACTGAAGAACAATCTATAACCTGAATAGGGGTTTAAAAAAATTATTGAAGGCAATATCTAAGTGCATTGAGACATCAATCCTTGCAAAGTGTCTCAGAAGCAGCAGATGTTTAGACACTTCAGCCACAAAACAAACAGTGCTGTATCTCAGAGACCTGAAGTAGTCTATGTTCTGCTTTTGCATTTATAGCATTTGTTACTGTCATAATAGGAAATTTAGGAGCACACAAGGCAGGAAAAAAGTAATTTTTTTTTTGCCTATAATTTTTGAAGTGGGTGGAGTGTAGGACTGGTCAAATAACTATGAGAGGTGGGAGTTGGAGCTGTGAGTACTGGCTCGCTCTGATTGCTCTAACTCTCCATTGAGTCAGATCATTTTGTATCTGGGCTTTGTATAAGGTTTAGTCAGAGATGACAGCAACAGAACTCCTTCGTGAGTCATCTACTTAATCCTGCACCAGACAGAGGGCTCTTCCTTTTCCTTTATTAGTCAGTCTGTTAGCTTCATTGTCTTGCTCTTATATGTGTTGGTTGTTGGGCTGTTTAATTTATTTTTCTTTTTTTTTTTCCCCCATCTGAAAGAAATTATTTTTCCCTGTGTTTTCAATATTTGTGGCAGTGGCATTTTCAGTCAATGCAAGGATTTTCTGCCTCTTCAGGTTAGCCCTGGGTTGTGCCATACTCAAGCAGATTACTTCCAATCCTAGAGGGAAAACTGCCTAGGAGGTTTCCCATGAAGAAGCTGATCTAATCCATTTGAGCAGTTAAAAGACTTCTGTGAGGTTTGAAATGTGCTAGACTGTGCCTTACAAGTAATACATGTCACTTTCATAGCAAGGCAACAATAATTTAAAGTGAGGATGATATCTAGAGGTCTGTAGGTCTGTGACCCAAGAGAGGCTTTCCCAGCAGCTGCTAGAAATTTCTATAATGAAATCTCAAACCCTGTGAGATATTCCAGGCTTTGCTGCCAACCTGAAACCTGAGTTAGGGTTATGGAGGTCTATGAAACTTTCAAGAGAACCATAGCCAGTTTTTGGTTTCAGCTGAGTTTCTCAGCAGTGCCGTGGGTTCATTTAAATGCTGAATATGTGGAAATGAGCTCCTCTCCTTCCATGTGAATGTTAATTTAGCACACTTTGTTTAGCTGTGATGGCAACACACTTTTTGGAAACGTTCTGAGTGCATTAGTCATCAATATCTGAGCAATGTTTCTATTGTGCTCGTCTGCCAATGGTCCTAAAAAGCATCAGCAATTCATCTGTTCCAGCTGGGACAAGAAAGACCGACAAACTGCAGTGCTGCATTGAAAAGCGACTAAAAATGGAATCATAGGGGCATGTTTATTGTATTTTCATGACTGCAGCAGCTAGGGACTGCTTTTCTAGCACACTGCAGCATTTGGGATTGCCGCTGTGGGCTGTCCTGTTTCATCCCACGGGATGACTCAGTCGGAAGTCTGCTCTTCTGAAGCCTGTGTGGAGGATCAGCCTCTGATAGATGTTGTACTGATGAGGAGGAGGCGGTTATATTCTTATACAGCTACCTGGCATGGTGCTATTTTTAGTTTGACAACGTGATACTAAGATGACAGTCCTCAGAAAGTTGAGGAGTAAGCATGTGTAACACTGAGTACTTAGAGGTTCAGGCTAAGTAGATCATGTCAAGAAGAGGGATGAACTCATGATTAAGGTTCTGAGCTAGAATCTCATGAATCTGGGGTTTGACTTCTGCTATGAGACCCTTGCCTGACCTTGTGCTCAAGGTGATACCAGAGGTTTACTTTCCATCTGCAGGGTGGAAATACTATTTCTCCATCTGCCTGCCCTTTGTTTCTCTACATAAATGGTGAGTGAGGAAGGCTCTTCAATCAAGGAAATAAGAGGGGTCTCACAAAGCTAACTTCAGCTGAATAAGACTATTTTTGTATCTAATAGGCTCTTGCAGAAGCTATTCCTACTCTGAATTGCCTTGGTTAAAGCTAGTCTTTGCAAGTCTCCCTTTTTCTATCACACACAGAATGCCCTGTCCACCAGAGTCTGGAATGTTACTGCATTTTTGCCATCTCTTTTCAGGTCAGTCACCTTGGAGAGAGGCAAGTCTCTTCCCCACTGCAGCCTATGCCCTGCCTGGTGTTTCTCCACTGTTGGCTGTGCTGCTGGTGCTCCCGAGCAGCTGCTTACAGATGAGCTGATTTAGCTGTAATTTGTCAAGAAGAAAAAAAGGAATAAGACAATTCTACAACAATGCCCTGTGTCTCCTCCTGGATGGAAATGCTCTAGCTGGCTGCTGCATCATATGCTTACAAGGAGGGGGACTGAGAGTGGGAGATTTTTAAGGTCAGCACCATCTATTCAGAGCAAGAATAGAAGGTCTGACCTTTTTCAAATGGTAAGCTTTGTCAGTGCTCCCATGGGGATTTTTCCCCAGGTGACTGCTTAAATGTCACTTGTGGTAAACCAGGGGATCGGAATCACCACGAACTTCCCTTTCTCCTTTATGAGGTAGCACGAAGAGCTTCTAATGAGGTTATATGTCTTCCTAAAGTTGGAAACATCAGAGAAGTGAGTAGAAATGTATTTTTCATATTGTGTCTGTTTTGTAAAAGCCATAGTTCTTGAAGATGTCTGTTTCTCTAGCAATACGCACACACACACACACAAAAGGCCTCTAAACCCTTGTATAGCTACAATTAACACTGCAGCAATAACTCAGTGGCATACATTCCTCGTGTTTATTGATTAGCAAACAAGCCCCCTGGGGTTTACATTGCTTCCAACACGTTTGGTTCCAGCTGAATACCTGCAGTGTGCATTGATCTAAGCATACTATTTCTCCTAAATATCCACCAACTTGTCCTATTGTATCACAGCCATGTGTAGGCTATTGTAGCTGTGCAAAAACCAAGTGGCTGAAAATGAAAAATCACCATGTGAAAAATGAAAGGGCACCTGTTCCAGTTTCTGTTGACATCCATGAGCCCTCTCTGTCACATTGAGGTTACACCTGCATAATTCACTTGGCTGCAATAGAGCGACTTCTGATTTATATTTGCATGTGTGAGAAGAAACTCAAGTCCCTGAGGGGCTATGGCAGCAGAGTGCTTCAAAGAATCAGGTCCCTCCTGCAGAAAAGGACCAGATACCAAAGTTCAAAGTGAATGGATGCTTATTTCTTTACAGCTTTTGTTTTCTTTGTGAGCATGAACTACAGATCATTGCACAGGCATTTCCAGTATAGGTGTGGCTGCAGTAATTACTGCTTATTCTTTTGAAGGAGCCTGTGCTTACAAAACAGAGCAGGATACGAGAGCCAATGAACTTACTGTCTAAAAGGGCCCAACATGACCATATGAAGTTCAAAGGTTAGAAACAGTAGGATGAGTGGCTTGGCCAGACAAGGGCTTCAGCACACACTGTGCTTAGTGGGTAACTAGGAAGTATAGGTGCCTGGGAAGATGGATATGAAGGAGAAGGAAGGCTACAGGGAGAGCAGTGCTAGTGCTGTAGGACTAATGAGATGGATTTGCTTCAGTTTATCAGCATCTCATCTATTATAAAGTAGATATTAAAGTATGAAATAGCATATGGCAAAGTTGATGGAAATACAGACAAGCTTTCAAAGCAGTGTGAAGGTGCAGGCTAACTCTGCATTTCTGTTCATAGTTGTATAGCAGAAAAAGCACAAGCTGCATGTGGAAGAGTGAGAAGAGACTGATAATCAAACAGGGAGCATTAATACATTAGTATGTATGGGTCTTAACCAAGCATAAAGATTCCTCACAAACAATGCTGCCTTTGCTTCCATCTGCCATGGCCTCATCCAAAACTTGTTAGGAAAGGTCCTTGCTAGGTTGTGAGGACTTGGACTGTGCTGCTCTGGATGTGAAGTGCACTGGTCCTACTAACTGCAGAGCTGCTCCAGCAGGCTCTGGTGCCTGACATCCTTTTGCTATAGCCCGTCAGGGATGATTGACCTATCAAATTATCTTCCAACTCAACTTTTCAGTAACTTAATAAACACGATCTTAAAGGTCTCTTCCAGCTGAAATGATTCTGTGATTCTAAAAAGTGTCCCGTTCTTTTTGCTCTTGGGGACATGGTCCCACCATGACTGTTTTCTGCAAAGACCTACAGAAATGTCTTACTTTTTCTAAAGTGCATCTTTTATTTACCTTCTGCTAGTTTTTAATGAATACTGTAGCAACAATAACGAAGAAGTTTGTGGCAAGGCTGCAGATGAGGATCTGAAGATGTTACTCTTGTTAAAAGACAGGACTGAGATTGGTGGCAGGAGGCTTGGATGCAGAAAGTGAGGAAAACTTCATCCTGAGCTCGCTCAACCTGCTCACCAAGAGCAATCATAGACTCATAGAATCATTTAGGTTGGAAAAGACCTTTAAGATCACGTTAAGAGTACAACAGTTAACATCGCACTGCCAAGTCCACCATTAAACCATGTCCCTAAGCACCACATCTACACCAGGGATGGTGACTCAACTACTTCCCTGGTCAGTCTGTTCCAACCTTTCTTTACTGAAAATGAAGAAAATTTTCCTAATCTCCAATCTAAACCTCTCCTCCTGTAATTTGAGACCATTTCTTCTGATCTTATCACTCTTACTTGGGAGAAGAGACTGACTCCCACCTCTCCACAGCCTACTTTCAGGTAGTTGAAGAGAGAGCAATAAGATCTCCCCTCAGCCTCCTCTTCTCCAGATTAAACACCCTCAGCTTCCTCAGCTGCTCTTCATCACACTTGTTCTCCAGACCCTTCCCCAGCTTTGTTGCCCGTCTGTGGACACATTCCAGCACCTCAGTGTCTTTCTTGTAGTGAGAGGCCCAGAAATGAACACACACTCAAGGTGTGGCCTTACCAGCGCCCCTGAGTACAGAGGCATAATCACTTTGCTCGTCCTGCTGCTCACGTTATTTCTGATACAAGCCAGGATGGAATTGGCCTTCTTGGCCACCTGAGCACACTGCTGGCTTGTGTTCAACTGGCTGTCAGCCACCACCTCCAGGTCCTTTTTGCTGGGCAGCTTTCCAGCCACTCTGCCCCAAGCCTGTANCTGTAATTTGAGACCATTTCTTCTGATCTTATCACTCTTACTTGGGAGAAGAGACTGACTCCCACCTCTCCACAGCCTACTTTCAGGTAGTTGAAGAGAGAGCAATAAGATCTCCCCTCAGCCTCCTCTTCTCCAGATTAAACACCCTCAGCTTCCTCAGCTGCTCTTCATCACACTTGTTCTCCAGACCCTTCCCCAGCTTTGTTGCCCGTCTGTGGACACATTCCAGCACCTCAGTGTCTTTCTTGTAGTGAGAGGCCCAGAAATGAACACACACTCAAGGTGTGGCCTTACCAGCGCCCCTGAGTACAGAGGCATAATCACTTTGCTCGTCCTGCTGCTCACGTTATTTCTGATACAAGCCAGGATGGAATTGGCCTTCTTGGCCACCTGAGCACACTGCTGGCTTGTGTTCAACTGGCTGTCAGCCACCACCTCCAGGTCCTTTTTGCTGGGCAGCTTTCCAGCCACTCTGCCCCAAGCCTGTAGCAGTGCATGGCTGTTGCTTTGGATTGTGGAATAAGAAAGTCTCTAAGGTTCATTAGGCCCTTGCCTATTAAGGGCTTTAAAAAACAGGGTCAAGACCTTGAAACAGATCTGCAGGCTGGGAGCAAGCAGAGCATGTGTGCTATCTGTGCAGCTAGTGGAGGGGTTTTCCTTCAGCTCCAAGTAGATCAACATTTGTGGTACAAAACCACCTGGAATTAATTGAAAACGCTGGTGGCCATTTTCAGCAGAGAGGCAGAAGCAGGTCGAGAGACTGGGAACACTCTGCTCTTATCCCCTGGTTGCACTGGTGGAGGCATGTGTGGGAGGTTTATGCTGACACTTCCCACACTATGTGTGCTTTGTGAACTTTCATTCCCAGGGCTGTCAAGGCAAAGTCTTTCGTTGCAATTACAGGCATGTTTTATTTTCTTGTAATAGAGCTGCACACATTTATTTTCACTAACCATACTGCCCCAACAAGAAAGCACTGCTTAGAATGACAGCTTCTTACAGTCAAACGCTGCTTTTCTGCTCTTACATATCTCTCTCCCTTTCCATAGGCAACATGCATGGCAGAGTAATTGTGTGGGATATTCCACTCTTCAAACCCATCAAGAAGAAGCCCATCATAAAACTGTCTCAGGTTTGGACATGTCATTAGAAAGATTTATTGGGTTGTGTCTGATGAAGTGTCCTTTGTTTCCTCTCCATTCTTTGGCTTCTGAATATGAAAAAAATATCTAGTGGAAAGATGTTGACTTCTGGTGATCCCCTAAGGATCCCCTAAGGAAGGCTCGATCTCCTTGGCTGATGAAGCCACTGATGTTTCCTCATATGGAACAAAATTACGAAGCTGTGGGTGTTTAAAAATATAACCAAGGAGAGTTATCTAAATGTTCTGTGCTTCATTTGAGAAGTACAACTGAGTACAATAACAAAATCAATACATTCCATCATTGATTTTTGTTGGCCTCAGAATCCTGGAGGAGAATTGGGACTTCCTGCTTCAGGAGGAGCATGGCTAGAAACCAGGTTGGGACTATAGTTGCAGATCTGAAGAGTGCAAGGTGGAGAAAGGATGCTTTATTCAATGCATAAAAGGAATTGATTGCATCTTGCATTAAAAAATTAAGTTTAAGCAGGGACTGACCCTTGCTGAGATGCAGCTCCTGTTGCGTTGTGTGCCTTGGTGAGAGGGAGTGCCACAGTAAAATAGGGTTTTTCATGGCAGAAGGAGGAAGACTCTTGGTTCCAGCTATGGCATAAGCAGTCTATTCTGCCCCAGATTTTTAGTTCTTTCACCTACTCTGTCCTCTGAGCACCACTCTGGTTTATTTTGGGCCACATTGTTCCTGCAGGAGAATATGGATTCACCTTTTCTCTGTGGAGCTGAGCCTTTCCTCTCCACCTTTGGCATTTCTGGCAGAACACCTCTGGTATCAACCTGCTGACCAGGACAGAGAGATCTCTTGCCCCCCAGTGCAGCCAGTTTTCCCAATGCTGATGCTCCTATTGCAATTAGTGGAGGTTTTTCCATGTGCAGTATGATGATGTCTGGATGAAATTTGGGACTACAGCTCACGCATATACAGCTATAGCTGCTGGACCAGTAATTCTTCTGTCTCCTTTTCAGTTTGTAAAACATAGATCTAAATTGAATCTCAGAAAAACGAAGTTCCATGTTCAAGAAGTAAGGTAATGATTTGGAACTGTTTCTTCTTCTATTTGGTGGTGTTCTACCCAGGTGTGCTGGTTTGCTCCTCACTGCAGAGGAGGTAGGGGCTATGTTCTTCAAGGGGAAATTCCAGTTTGGGGTAATGCAAATGAAAACACCATGTGTGTCCTTTCTCATTCAAATTACATACAAAAAAAATTAGTGCTAGGAGACATCAGCAAAGGCAGAACAGAGCCTAGAGTCTTTAATCTTTAAAATCTATTTTACATGATTAAAAGGATCCTGCCTGGAGAAAAGCAAGACTGGCTATTTATATCACCATTCTTCTCCACCCTGCCCCCCCTCCCCTTTTTTGTTCCCAGAAAATACTGCACAGTCTTTCACATCTGAAAGACCACGGCTGGCTGCCATTAATTTTAATGCTAAATCCTCATCAGCATTTCAAAACATTATGAAAATGTCTAAGAAACTGTCTTCTAGTAGCTTGAAAATATCACAGGCAGCAACCTAAATAATACTGTAAGTGTCCTGGTAAGTACAAGAGCACATGCTGGAAAGGAAAAAAGAGAAATAAAAGGCTTTAGACCACCAAGCAAACGTCAGTTCCACAAAGCAGGCATAAATGGATTGCAGGATTTCGTGGATGCTGAGAGTTTGAATTACTGACTGAGCTACACCTCACTTACAGAAAAAGTGGGTTTCTTTTTTAGTGAACACATCAAATATTGAATGCTACTGTTTGCTGTGCAGTCTGCTCCCTGGACAAGTACATAAATAACCTTACATGTAGAGTTCTCTTTAGGCTGAATAAATGCAGCCAAATCAAAGGAATATGGCCAGGACCCCAACATTAAGGTTCTGTTACACTACTTTGGCAGAAGATGATAGATGCTAATAAAATTGAAATCAATGGTCATGGGTTAAACAAATGATGACTCTGATTAAAGCTCTTTTCCTTCAGCAGAGTAGTAAACCTGTCCTAAACTTAAATACATGTGTGTGCTTAAGTAATGTCTTGCTTAGGGAATGGCTGGACCATGCATTTTCAGGTTTACATTTTTTCACTGGGAATATCCATACTTACCTAGTTCTCTATGGACAGGTTTAATCAAGACAGTTATACATATGCCAAATTTCAGTGAGGTTTCAGGACACGTTGCTGCTGTCTCATGCTCCTTTGTATTTATAGTGCTCCAGCAGGCTTGGTGAACTATATAAGGATTTAAAAAGCTCATGCTATTTCTGCTTTCATTGGTGATGTTTTCATGGAACCTCTACCCTGCAATGGGCTGGCAGCAGAGGGTTGATGAGCAGTTCTTTTCCTTTGGTAGTAACCAGGATGTTGCCAGTTGAGGATGATTATCCATATCATTAGTGTTGCAATAATGATTTGGTTTGGTTTTGGGGTTTTCTTTCCCTTTGGTGAATATTTTAAAATATTGCCAAGCCTTTCCGCTTTTGTAAGGATTAAAGTGAACTTTTTTTTTATCCTTCTCTTTCTAAAAGAGCTCTGCAAGCCCATAGCTCCATTCTCATCAGAACTAAAAGGAAAAAAACCTGACATTTTTTCAAGGGGCAAAATAAACCTTATTGGTTTTCCCAGTTATTATAGGAGCTGGGACAAGAACTCTCTCCAAGCAAATAAAATCAAATCTGAGCTTTGCTGGGAAATCCTACTTTTTGGGAGAAAACGTAGAGTCAAAAATGAAGGCAGAGATGGGAAACTTTCCTCAGCCCCTGTGGTGCATTCTCTCTCTCCGATTAAACATCAGGTTTAAGTATCATCAACAATGTGAATTCTGAAGCATACACGAGAATGCACTTCAGGTTATAAAGCTTGTCTTTTATTCAGGTATGTAAAAAAAAAAAAGAAAAAGAAGCCACTAGACTATTCTTGAAATAAATCACTGAGTGGGTTAGATGAAGGCTGGAGGTGCACACTACATTTTTCATTGCTCCTTGTAGTCAAGGTACGTTGTCAAGACTAACCTTGGAAAAGCACTTCTTTCTCTTCTCCCTGCATAGCTCTCCATGGTGGCATCATTAATGTTGATGGCATATAATTGACCACAAAGAGCAGACCTTTAGTCCCTACCTGATCTTTCAGAGTGTTTATACACTGCTAGCCTGACCACACAGCAGACTAATGAGCGTTACACTTGACAAATATTGTCATGCCTAAACAGGAGATAGTAGTTCTGCTAGCAGCAAGCAGCAAGCCTGGGGGCACGTCACGCTCAAATAGGAAAGTTAAGAATTAATATTAATTCTCTTCCTCTCAGTAGGGGCCAGATCCAGATCCCTAATGTCTGTTAAATCTTTCTACCGTGAGCTTTGCATCTCTCCTGTGAAATAGCCTTTTCAAATACAATGGAATCAAATAATATATTAATAATTTTGACAGTAATAATGGTGCAAATTGCTTTTTAATTAGGGTCAAGACTATTCCAGTGGATGAACGAGGCACTGATTTGAGACAAAAAAGCCCAGGTCTTAATTCCTTCTAGATATAAATATCCAAAATCTTGATATGTGTTGGACAGCATTCCAAATGTTACATGGGAGAGCAAAACATGATGAGCAATTGAGAAGAAATGAGGGCCCATGATTTTATTTGCACTGAGGCTGTTATGTAAAACTCTGTGTGGCTGCTGTACACAGCATGCACAGCTTTGGGAAAAACTCCCTTCTGCCCCACACCAAGGCTGCTCATAAAGGTAACTGTAGCATCTGTGTTGCTGAGTTGCCTTCTCCCTGCTGCACACGTGTGTTTTATTTAACCATAAACAATACCGAGAGTTTTAATGACTTCTCCAGATTCTCTTTCTAGATGCTATACTTTATTTTTATTGTGTGTGATTTAAAATGCTAATTCCCGTGAAACAAACGAGGTTACCCATTATTCTTGTGTCTAAATATCTCTTTGGTGTGTTTGTCTGGTGTCTGGGCCTGATTGTGGACTTTTTTGGCATAACTTGCCATCACTTACTCAACTGCTGTCTCATTTTATTCTTTTTCTGACAGACTCCTTGATATCAGGTAGAGTCAGATATTCCCAAAGTTTTGGGCTAAGTTAAATAGCTTTATGATACAGCAAAAGAACATAATGCTAAATAGAGGAGGCAGCCAGGTCTCCACTCTGCTGCTGAGAGTTGGATCTGCCAGGCTGGTGCTTAATTTTTGCTTTGTAAACTTGCTTATGCTCTGAGAGCTTTTGATTAACTTTATTAAACAGCTGAGTCGTCTGGACTTCCTGGAATGCTCTCCTGGTCCACAGTTCTCTCTGGCCCCGAGCTGGTGTACATGTGTGCATCTGAGACCAGCATTGCCTGAGTGTGGCATTTTAAACATCTGTATCTGTGCACTATGCATATCTCTATTCTGAGTTTTTTCATCTCTCCTCCAGGTCTGAAGTGTAACTCTGCAACCTCATGCTCTTGACTAGCTTCTGCACCCAGGCTGGCTGTAGGCAGGGGTCGGGTGCTTGCTCTGGACTCTGGGCACCCGTTGCTGGAAACATTGCCTTTGGGTGAAGGCTGCAGCAGCATTTCCAGTTGGGGAGGACAGCTCTGTGCTGACTTGCTGTTTGTTGGAGACTTGCACTTTAGCAATGTGATCTTGTAAGACAAAGCACTGCTGATCATTCCTGTCACCAGATATTCGCCTGGGTCAGCAGAATGCAGACAGCCCTGCTGAAGCAGGGGGAGCGAGTTGCCACCACATTGCCACGGAGCCCTTTGAAAGATTGTCCTGTTGACATGAGGTGATTTACTGGGACTCACAACCAGGGCCAAGTCAAACTGAGCCAACTGATACAAGCAGATCTCTGTTTAGGTCAGGCCTAAATGCAGCCCAGTGTATTTTGCCTGCTCTGACTGCAAGCAGTGCTTCAGCTGCTGGAGTAGAGTTGCTCAGAAGGAGTGTTTGAAGGCACAGTCCTGAGATGCTGTGAGCACTCAGGCTGGGCAGTGCTGCCTTGGGTGTGCAGTGTTCTGTGGCCTCCCTGTCATCCCTGCATGCTCAGTCAATCCCCTCTGAGACTGATGTGATCCTTTGCATCAGGATCTGCTACTTCTATGTTCAGAATCTTTAGGGCAAAATGAAGAAAGAAAGAAAAGAAAAGTCTATCATCTGATAGAGCAAGGCTTCTCTCTTTGCAGTGCTGAAAAGCAGAGGCAGAGAACACTTTCCAGCAGCCTTGCTTACTTCCCCGTGAGAAGGACATGCTCAATGCACCCCTCACAGCCCCTAGATCCTCCAGACATGTGGCCAGGCCCTCAAACCACACTCAGGGCTGAGCAGTGTGCGGTAATTGAGCTGTGCATCCTCTTAGGACTGTCTTGATCTGTGATATTTGCTGTCAGCAAGATCCCAGTGGGAGCTGCTGCAGACATGTCAATGTTCTGCTTCCTCTGCAGAGAGCCTCTAAGCTGCCAGAGCAGTTTTTTATCTCAATATCACCTAGATGCTTTCACCTGTGTACTATTACACTGATAATATGTCAGGGGGAAAAGCTCATCCAGGAGAGTGTATTAGGAATATCTAAATGAGGTAGCTGTATTATCCTCAGCAAAATATTATTGTTATTAAATGTTCCCACCAGATACTTGGACAGCTTGCATTACAACTGCAAAGGTAACATTTCATTATCAGAAGATATATATTCATAATGGATTGCAATTTACCAAAATACACAGAGGGCCCCAGATTTGTCAGTGTACATTTGCTCTGCAAGAAATGCATCTCACTAAAACCCAGATGTCAAAATTAACAGTAGAGCTTTGGCAGTGTAGGGAAGGAGGCTGACATTTCTGAGCTGGCAGTCCAGCTGTGTTAACAGCATCAGGGAGCCTTTGTGTTAAGTACCATATTTAGCAGTAGAACCACATTAGGAGTTTATTTAAATTGTAAGCGGTGGGAAATCACTACACTGTGTTGGTGGCAGCAATTGCAATCAGGTAAGATCCTCAGTCTCCTCCTTGCCCCAATATTTTCTCTTTCCATTTACTTGCCATGTTCCTCTTCAGCAACATTTGAAATAGTTGCAAGAATTACTTCAGTTCTAAGGAAATTACTGGGGTTCCTTGTCAGGGTCAAGTTTTGTAGAGGGATGAGGGAGCTGAGCATTTGAAAACTCCTCTAAGTGTCTAAGTAACTGTTCTGATATGTAAATTATTGATTCATAATTTCTTGTTTTCTAATGTGCTTTATCTTCCTGGTAATTTAACCTAGTTTTCAGGTTATTTTTATCTGTAGCTTTCTAGAGCCTATATTACCCATGTGTTTTATTTCATCTTTCTCTCTTGTTCTTAGGTGTTAGGTAGGGAGTCAGGGCACTGATTAGCTTGACTAATTTTTTTGGCACAGCTTTCTGTCAGGGGCAAAAGGGTACACATTTTTAAAAGTGAAGATAATTAACCATTGGAACAACACAAGCACTGGTAGATTCTCCAGTACTAGCAATAGTAATGTCAGGAGGTGTGTTTTCCTCAGAGATGTCTCTGTTTTTTCACCAGAATTAATTTTTGGAAGCCTTATGGTCTATACTATGTGGAAGATGGTCTTGATGGCCTGTCATGCCCTTGGATTTCCCAAAGCTGGTGCCTGGGCACTGTGTTTAGCTCTGCTCCTGCTTGCGGGAAAGAATGAGAGGAATGGTTTGGTCACATGGGCAAGACCTGTGCGTTGGGGATTGTGTAACATGAGCTGGAGATCTCTATCTTGGGTCACATCAGACTAAGAGCAATGAATTACTTGCAAAGTGGTGGATAATCTGGGCTTCTGGAAGGCTCCTGGGGTCTCTAATCAGTGACTGAAATGTGAATTGCCATCTCACAGAGCCTCCCAATGTACTTGCTAGAGAAGACTCTGCATCAAAGGGTGTTGATATGGAACTAGCCTCCTCCCTGGGGAGCTGGGAGCAGGGAGGTGCTCTGGGGACCCTCTCTTGGGTTGCTGCTGCATGCAACAGTGCAGCCTCCTGATAGAATATCCTTTCCCTGATGGGCTGAAAAATGGGACAGGGCCAGGCACCTAGAAAAAAAAAAAAGGAAAGCAAATATGGGAGAGATGCTGTCAGGGGACCCCATGGGAGTCAGTGCCCCACTGATAAGAACACATATGTCAGTGGGTGCTGCCCTGGTCTTGGCCACACTCATCTGAGCACACCCAGGGAAGCAGCTTTGTTGATGTGGCCTTGCTGGGTGGGGATGCAACATCCCCTTTTGTAGGCAGAAGGAAGTGTTGACTTACCTGTAGACAAGGGAGACATTATATTTCAAGTCAAGGTCATATTTCCTCTTCGAAATCCAGATAGAGATTGCTGTTGACCTCAGCAGCATTATGTGACCTCATGTGCCACACAGATATTTTCCTGAGGTTTTCTATTAGAGATGTAGGCCCATGGCTCGAAGGGCAAGGAATGAATCTACCCTCGCTGAGCAGAGGTGGCTGGCGGAGCAGGTATGGGGTGCTCTGCGTGGCTGGCTGGGAGCAGGAAGGGGAGGAACATCTAGAGCAAAACAACTCCCCAAAGCCAGCACAGAGATGCTCAGCCCTCTTCAGTAAATCACTACAGCATGATCTTGAGCATCTATTGCGATGTTTTGCTGCCTGGGGGCCCAGCAGAGGAAGAAGTCCTTAGGCAAATCAGTGTATAAATACCTCTGCTGCGAGCGTAACCGAGGCCACAGCGCTGTCACACAACACAGTCAGCAATACATAGGCTCCTGAGTTAGGGAGAATCTGTGCTGTATCTCAGATGTGGCTGAGCTATGTACAAAATGTCCTTTGAAATAGCAGCTGTGTCTGCGTTATCTTCCTCTGAGAGATAAGCAATTATGAGACTGTTATAATGATTTCTTTAAAGAAAAAAAGAATCAGGTCTAAACAGCAATTGGTTTTTAGTGCAGGAGATATTTAAACATCAGTGCCTTGAATTGATCAAAGCAAGCTGTAGCGATAATGCAATTTTGTAGCTCGTGATTTGCACTGCCTGATGTAATGAATCACGACGAAAGGCTGGAGGGGAGATTTGTGATGGGACCCTCCGCCGCATTGATGGCTCTGAGGTGGTGTATTTGTTTCACAAGGAAGTCTGCACTTGTGTAAAACTTCTCCTTGCTGGGGAGTTGCAGCTAGCGTGGGTTTAGTGGCATGTTTTTGTTCATTAACAGGAATACCTGGCTTTGCTGAAGGGCCTCTTGGGAGAGCAGTGTTTCTAAGGGATACTCAACATTCCTCTGCACACTGATGTCTCCTATATTTCTGCCGTGAAGGATTTAGAAGATGATACTTCTATAAAATTTGTGTTTCTCATGACTGTTTCTTAGTGATGGCAATTACATGTATTTCTTCAGACTTTCCTAAATGCAAAATAGATTTCTTCCACTTGGATAACTGACAACTGGAAAACAACATCTCCCAACTAACAGGTAATACCAGTGAGTTCTTGGATGGTAGAATAATTTCTGTCTTCTCCTTGAATTGCCAGGCAGTTTATTTATTTAAATCCTCTTGGAATCTATTCCCTTGCAACATGTAACTCTAGTGCCATTTTAAGAGCAAGGCTTAGCTGAGAGATGCTTAGAGTGTCAGTGTGTTTGTGTATCTAATGAGCAGTGTGGGGATGCATGTTGCTGTAAACAGAGGAAACAGTTACCAAGCTGTGTATAAAAAAAAAAAAAACAAAGGAAAAACAAAAAGCAAAAGGGGGAGTTCAGTCCACTGTGCCTCTGAGCTGCACTCTGAGCATCATTAATTTCACTTCTGCTCGAGGTGGCACTTCAATCTGGAATCCTTCTTTACCCTGGCTCCTGTAATTAGTCTGCTACCTCCGCAATGGGGTCTCAACCGTCTAAATCCCTGTCTTCAAGCAAGTACTGACAGCCCCCTCGTGTTAAGTTTTGTAAACACTAATTTGTGACATCTCCTGTGGCTTAAATCAAAGCACTCAAGTAAAAGTAATAATACCACTGTTAAAGTGAATGTTACAGAAGAAAACGCCTGTCACCTGACACTAAATGGATATGACACTGAGCATGTTTCAGGAGACATTTCTAATGAGGAGGCGCTGGGGAAAGGAACGTTGCTTTTGCAGCCCTGAAGCTATTGGGCCTGCTCAGCAGAAATCAAAAAGGGAGAAGATTGCTTATTTCTAGTGTGTTTGGCGTTTTGCTCAGGTGCACATAGAGGAAGGAGAATGACCTGGCTCCCGCAAGCCTTCATTTGAGTTACAACTCTGCAATCTGCTGGTGCATCTGATCGAAGGGACCAACGTACTGTTTGTGCTAGGTACTGTACAGCCAGAGCACACACAAGCTTCTCCCTGTCCTGTAAAACTTGCAATTTAGTAACCGGGGGAGACTATTACCTGATATTATGCCTAGACTATACTGCTCTTTCCTGCTTGTCTCTCTTCCTCTCTACTTTTTTTTTTTTTTGAATCAACCTTTTTTTCTTCTTTTCATAGTCACAATGATACTGGAAAGCATCATTCTCCCTTTTCCTTTGTAATGCCCTGAACTCAGTTATATGATATGAACTTCTCATGTCTGACAGTACTGGAAACAATGGAAGCCCTTGGAATCAAAACTCCAGTGTCACACTTGTTAATTTAAAAATAAAAGTCTGTAAACATTTGTAGTATAACCCCAGCACAGACTTTCAAGCAGGTAGCTATGCTGGTTGTTCCCATCTGCTGTATTTAAGCATGTTGAAGGATAAAACAAACCTCTGTCAGCATATAAGAAGCCCAAGCAAACTGTGAAAGCAGATGGGATTATCAGTGATAGAAACACCATGTTGTGTGAATTCCCATCCCTTGGGAAGAGTAGGGAACAGGGGAAAATGCTTGAAAGTTGGTGCCCAGGGATGAATTCTAGGCAGGGAGTGGATGGAAATTGCTGCTGAATGGTGGATGGCCACTGGGTATCACCAGCATGGAAACCTGACAGTGAGTACTTGCCCATGTGATGGGGTTTTGCTTTTTTTCCACAGGCATCTATCTGAATCTGCACTATCTAATGGTGTGGAGCACAGGACGAGTGAGAGGGAGAGAGCGGAGAACAATTAGGAGAAGAGGTGATGCCCAGGGAGCAGTCTGGGTAACTCAGCTGGAGCTGAAGGTCAGAAGTGAAAGCAGAAATACCAGGAACACCTCTGCATCTGCAGTTCGGGAGGACCACGATGTTTTCCTTTGTGTGGACCACGATTGCACTGGCCCTCCTAGAAACATCGATGGGCAGTAAATGATTGCACAGAGGTACATGGCAAGTGAACACCCTGGACCCTGAGAGGCCATTTCTTCTTTTAGTCCAAGGTGGGCCATAAGGACCCCACTGACTGCTGCCCCACTTGCCCCAATGCCCTGAGCTGGAAGGAAGCAACTGCTTTGTGGAGGTGGTGAGAGGCACCATCATTCCTCAGCTGCAGCCCCAGCTCACACTCCGCTGCAGCTCAGTGACGTGGAGGGAGCTGCCCTGTGCACGTGAGGATGGGCACAGCTGTAGCCACAGTGGCACACGGGCAGCTTTGCCAATGACCATCATGGCAGCTTCTTTGGGTCAGCACTGAGCCCTGTCAGCCAAAAGGTTTGCCCTACAAAGCTGCTCACGAGTCCAAGGGTTGAGGTCTGGTTTGGAGCTGGGGTGCAGGGGACAGCAGTGCTGCACACTGGCCAGCTCTTCCTGTTTCTAGTGCTCAGTAATCCCTTATTTAATCCCTTATTGAAAGGCTATAAAACCCTACAGGACCTGTAGTGTCAAGAATGTTTCTAACATCTTTCTTTCCTTTGTCATTTTTTAACTGGAAAATACACTTTTTTTTTTTGATTCCTCTGTTTTTTCTATGATTAAGAGAAAGCCCATCCAGTAAGCCTGAATGCTTCTGCCGTGGAAATATTTAGTACCAGCTCTGGCATATTTATGTTGGCTCCCTGATTAGACAGTGTGCCAAGATGTCCTTTGTGGCCTTAATTATCGCAACTTCAGGCCAGCGTTGCCTGCTTACAGCATAATCCCACGGCCTAGAGTGAACCCTGAAAACGCTTAATTAAATGACATTCCACAACAGATTAAGGAGTCAGAAGCCCAAGATAAAGAAAACGGGAGACTGTGACCATGGGAGTGGCAGGTGCTCTTCCCTTTCAGGATAATGCTCCTGACATGAACTGTTTCATTTTGAGTGTATTAACAATCCAGCACTAATGGGTAACAGTTTAGGGTCTGCATTCGCTTCTTGAATTTTCGGTGCAAAGTGATTCAGAGTTGTCTCCTTTTGGGCTGCTGCATGAACGGGTTCTGTGGGCTCTCGCTGATTTACATCAGCTGAGGATCTGCTCTGTGCTCAGCATAACTTCACTGTCTCTGTAGTCATGTGTGAATTATGGCCTGCTCATGAAGCCTGCTCATGTGAGCAGGCACTGGCTGCCAGGTTGCAGAGCGTGGCTCACAGTTTACAGGTTCCACAGCAGCTTGCCCCAGCCGGGAGCCTGCCTGGGCCAGAGAGGGGCTGCAGGATGAGTATCCTCAAACAGCTTTTACACCAGTGACCAGAGACATTGCGTGCTTCATTTTGGGCACTTGGACGAGGCCCTTTGCCAAGATGCCTTTGCTGCTTGGCAGTTCTGAAATCCAGAGGTCAGGGTCAGGCACCAAAAAACAGTTGCCTTTTAAAAACAATTTTTAAAAAACAAAACCAAACCTTTTTCTCTGTGCAACAACAAGCATGCAGTTGTTTGGAACAGACACAATCAAACTGTGTTAGGGAGTTCCCCCTGGGAGCCAAAGCCTACATCTAACCACAGAAGATCAGCATACAAATACAAACGCTGTAGATAATGTGACATTGCACAGATTACAGCTCAGATCTTCAGCAGATCTGTTCAGGGCAAGAAAATGCCAATAAGCGGGACACGTGCAGCACATGGGGCACGTCTCATTCCAAGGCCCATCAGTAAAGGCAGTTATTGCTAATATTGTGTTTATCGTATTATTCCTCAACGATTTGCTCCAATAGCTCTTTTGTCTTGGGTGAATAAGCTGTCAGAGCAGAAGCTGACCTGGAGTGATTTCTTCTTTGCAAAGAGAAGGAATTGTTGTTGGGTGTCGTGACGTTTCCAGGGATTTGGGTTGTATGGTTTGTGACCTCCTCTGGTTCTGTAACATAATTTCAGCCATTAAGCTACAGGAGAGTAGAGTGAATTAAATGACCCAGCTAACACAGGGACAGTCATCAGGGAAAACAAAAAGCAGTTGGCCTGAGTGAGGGTGGTCTCATTCTGGTGCCTTGTGGTGGGTGGGAGGGGATGTGCTGAGCAATGAGTCTGCCTGGGCTTTCACCACACAGAGGGTTGGAGGTACTTGCAGCTGGGCAGCACCAGGGGAATGCATCTGCCTCCTCCCTCTGGAGACCTGAGCTTTAACTATCTCTTATCCTACAAGCAAAAGGAGTTTAGTGGTCCCAGCCTAATCCCCAGAGTTTTTTTTCCCCACATTACAAAATGTACCACACACTTTGACACAACTGGAAGTCTCAGGTCTGTAGAGGCAAGGATTTTTTCTATTTGATAGCAGAAGCAAGGAGGATTATTCCTAAACTGCATCAGCTAAGCTGTGCAAGGAAGCATAGCACATCATTTCCCTATCTCCGAAATGGAGAAGAGTTTTTTTTTTTGCTGAGCAGGGCTCTTCAGGTGGTGAGTTTTTAGCATGAAGACTGTCTCTCACTACAGCTTGGAGGCTGCACACACTTGCTGCATGTGCTAAATCCCTTCCCTATTACTAGTCCCGATGAGCTGCAGACGAGCAACCTGGGGCATGTATCCATATCAAACCAGCCCTAAGCCTAAGCTACCCTCCTCTGAAGCTGTTTCAGAGTGCCATCATCTATCTAGATACCACATGACCCAGCACAGTGCATTTGCCAACATTAACATTTACCACCTTCTATTGCAGCTTTCCTCTCTGCAAATGAAAAGTAAAAGTGTTTAAAAGAAGCAAGCACAATCCTGTTCTGCAGGCATTAGAGCAACCTCAGTTTCTCCTATTGTGTCTCTAAGTCATCCAGCAACATGTAGCTCTTGGATGCTTTGCTCTTCAGCTGGGTGGAAGATCAACCAGAGCCAAAGCCTGAAGGTCATACTCCAGTTTAGTCTTCCTGAAGCAATGTGTGTGTGTGCAAACTGGGGCTCCCCTTAGCTGTAGCAGAGCTTTGTGTGAGCGAAGCCCCAGGCTGAGCACAGCATGTTGTGCATACCCCATCTGAAGGCCTCCTTTGTGGCTGAAGCAATATCAAGGTCTTTAGATCCAGTCTTCAGCCTTGAAAGAGTTTCTTTGAAGTCTCTGGGCCTTCATGTGTGCTCCAGACTTTCATTTAGTATAGTATTTTGGTTTAGTAGGGTTTTTTTTTCAAGATTTCAGGTAAGATTTCAACAAGCTGGGGATGTATCGAAGTATCAAATACTCGCTTGAGTCTAATCAGTCCAAACTGTTCTCTTAAGAAGGAAAAATAAAGGCTGCTAAAGCAGGCCAGACACTTAAAAGGCAGCAGATGTTTCTCTTTATTGTCAGAACAGCAATCTTTATTAAATACCAAAGAAAGCTCTGTAAATCCAGGAAGGTGGTTGAGTCTATGCTGAAGACACCTCTTCCTCAGGCCAAACACTCTTTTCTAAGCCATTTGTTTTTCCTGCTGATCCTTTGACGGGGTTTCTGTGACATAAAAGCAAAAGGCAAAATGAATATTTAGCTATGGAAAGAACCTGATGATTTAAGCTTGAAAAGAGAATGTGGGAAATGAGCGAAAGGGCTGAGATGATGCCTTTCACACCCTTGGTGCCAGGATTAACGCGAGGCCATTCCGAGGTACCCACGGAGATGCTCCAAATTCAGCAGTGGGCTGGTATGTCTGGTCATTACATAGTTAATGGCTAGGCAGATCTTCTGAGAAAATGTGTGGAGAAAAGCAAACAGCACGTTATTATTGCCTGGGAATTGCAGAGCGAGGCCTCCGTAGGATGGAGAGCACTCTTTTGGGGTTGTCTGGAGAGTGCCGGGCGTAATGAGTCTGGTAGTTTTCATTAGCATTGCTAATGGCATCTTCCACTTTTAAGAAATAACAGCAAGGTTTCATGAATTAATAAAAGGAAGATTGTGACTGACTAAACAAAGGGTGTGCCAGTCTATGCAGCTGGTCTGTTTTAACTAGGTAATGTCCATAGATATGGCGTTAATTTAATTCTCAGTTGAAATACTCCAGAGGAAATGTCAGATCAATAATGGAGAAAAGGGCAAGGATTTGCTAAGCCTGGCTGACTGGCGGATGTTAACTACCCTGAGATAGATATGGATAAATGCTGAACATTAAGGTGAGTAATCACAACTGTCTTGGGTGTCTGGAAAAATTTTCTGCATAAACACTGCTCAAAACAAAAGGGTTTCAGCAAGAAGCTAGGTGTTAAGGTAACAGGTTGTTATTTCACACACCAATCTGCAGCTAACATCCATAGGTTTGCTTTTTTGCTGGAAAAGGATAAAAAGCTTCACTGCAGACACAGTCTCCTCCTCTCTAGCGCAGTGCTGGGAGTCCCTGTGCCTATTCCTAACCTGGGGTCCAGCACCGACACATCTTCAAGCCTGCACACATCTGTACCAGAAAGTAGCTCTTAGTGGTTTTAAAGCTTGGTTTGTGTCTGGATTTTATCTGTTTTGCCTGCAGATTCTGTGGGTGCATCTCAAACCAGCTTCCTGCCGTGACCTACAGGAAATGCTAACAAGAGTGATCTTATGACTGGAGTCAGCATGAGCTTTGTCTGCCTTAGGGTTTTCTGCTCAGCTTTGCAGGCTCTTCTCCCTCCCCTAGTCTTTATACCTGCCAGTACCCAGACAGCATCATCAGAACTGGGCAGGACTGCTCAGCTTTCTTAATTCACCCTTGAATGTCCAAATCTGGATTGCTGTTCTGACTTGAGCCCATCACAGCCTGGAGGTGAATTCCATCCTATAAACACCTGTAGGATGAGTAGATTCCACATTACCTGGGAAGCTTCCACGGCACTGGGTAGCAAAGGGTGCTCCACAAGCTAATCCCACCTTTCTTTGTTAAGAAATGCTTCTGTTACCAGCAGCTATACTGAGCCATGGTCATGGCTAGCGTGCTTTCTTTCCAATGAAGACAAGAACAGACAACTTTCTTGGCCTTTGGGCCTGAATCTCAACTATTTGACAGTTACATAGTACTTTTTTTTTCCCAGGCAATCTTTACTAAACCACTCAGAAACCTTGAGGATTGTTTTATTTCAATCCCACTATCTCTCCCAGGGCTGAAGCCAGAGCTCTCCGTGTGTGTGGAGTCTCTGGGAACACTGTGATTTCAGGATCGCCAAAACAAACAACAGGTGCCTGTGTTATTTTGCAAGTAGGAGCTCCTCAAATATCATAATTTGGCAGAGGAGATGCTTCCTTACAACACCGACCTTCTTACCCCAAAGGGCCCTGGAAACCTGGGTGGTGCATTTACAGTAAAGAACGCGGAGTTGGAAAATATTTTGAAATCACCTTTGATGAGAAAGCCTTTAAAGTGCCTTCCCAGCTACATGCTCATCTGCTTAATTTCTGCTTTCAACAGAATTATGGATCAGTATCAGGTTTAAGTAGAACTGGAGAAGGCACACAGTGACTCAGAGAACCCATAATAGCCTTTTTCCTAGGGGCTTGGCTACTCCAGAGAGTTGAGTGTGGGTGTAGCTACACCGAGGTGGCTGTACCAGTACAAAGCTGTGGCCCAGAAACATGGAGAGATTGGCAAAAATGCTTACACTGATGCAATTAGCCCTCATCCAGCAACTGCTTAGGTTGCACTGATGTCCATGCAGGATTTGGCATGGTCGTGCCTAATAGTGAGTATGCTAGAGTGGAGTGAGAGTGTACGGTGCAGTACTTTGAGTGAGCCTTCTTCACTTCTCTGACAGATAAAGTGCCAGCTACTGACTTTTTTGGGAGCTAGTAAAACCACAAAATGATCTTTCTCTGTTCCAAATGACTATCTCACACCCCAGCAACCACCCAATGTCTGCCATAGCATGGTACTGGTTTCCTTGCAAGTGATGATGGACGGGATCTGTCCCCTACATGACAGGGAGTCATACCTGGGCAGTATGGTGTGGAATATTGTTGCTGCTGCTTGCCATGATGCTCTCTGGCAGCACAGAGGCTTTGGAAGGAGAATAGGGCAGCTCAGACCTCCAACCCCAGTGTCAACTGGCTTCTTACTGGGCTGCTCTCAGCTGTATTTTAAAAGGAGGAAGAAAAGAGCCAATGGAGTTGGAACTGCTTTAAGATGGAACTGAAACAATAGCTTGTGGCCATCTGAATCCCTTGTTCCATAAATTTGACTCAGAGCGGAGTATTTCAGAGCCTCAGTAAGAAAAGGTTCATTTCAATTTTGGTTCTAATAATGGGCAAAGGTCACAGCAGCTGGCAGGAGAGGGGAAATGAAAGGCCTGGGCTTGGTTGTTTTCTCTGAACCAGCTTCACCTGTTCCTGGTTACCATCTCAGCAGAATAATAACTGATATTAAGCAAAGCCAAGAAATGAAATTAACACATGCAAAATTACATTAGAGCCGTGTCAGGAGTCCTGCTGCCCGGCAGCATTAGCAAGGCAAAAGAAACAAGGGCAGCGAGGAAAAGCTGCTGTCTGGGAGCGGGGCCACCTCACCCTGCCATGCACATGCAGCACAGACCCAAGGCCCCTGGGCTGGGCTCTGAGCTAGCCTCTGTTGCACCGTGCCACAGCTCCTCCAGCTCTGCCCATGGGCCCGAGGGATGCTCTGTTACACATGTACCTACAGCTCAATCTTCCCTCAGCCTTCTATGATGCTTTATAGTGCTGTAAATCTAAACCTAAAACACGCCTGCAAGCTCAAGGCTCGGTGTGGGGAGCTGATGCTTGAGCTTCTCCAGAGATTTGGCCAGCCCTCAAGATCAGATGATGGCATACCATGTGCCTCAGCAGCCAGACCTTCCAGCCTCAGTGGCCAGGCTTCACTGCTCACCAAGACCAACAACTCCACCTACCCTCAGTCTTCTTACAGCTCCAAGTCTCAGTTTTGCTTTTAGAGGTGGTGCAGATCTCTGCTCACTCTGGAGGTGATTTATAGCCTGTTTTCTATTCATCCACCCAGGACTGAACACTTGCACTTCCAAAACTGTATCCCTAGGGACGGATCCTAAGGTTTCTGACAACAGTTTGTATTGCAGACACATTAACCTGGGAATGGTGGCCAGGGAAACCAAGACCTTGCTGCCTTTGTCAAACTTCCCAGGGTGCCTGCTGGAAGTACAGCACATCCCTCTGCATCTGTGCAGATGATGCACAAAAAGGTGTATGAAGAAAGTGATGGTACTGAAGGATGGATTTTATGTGTGTTAATAATAACAACAAACCTCCTAAGGAACAGTTCTGTTTGAAGTGGTTACAAGAGCTAAGGGGATACAATAACCATGGAACCCTGTTTTTATTTTTGCTTCTTGGCAGCAGTAGCGTTTCCTCCCTGGGCTTCCTATAGTGTTGTGTGTCAAAATAGTTGTTAGCGGTGGGACGTTGCCTCTCACAGGCACGTGGGGAGCTGTGTGGTGCAGACATGGTCTGATCTGCCAAGACTTCATCTGTGGCCACCAGACACTGGCAATGCAGAGCCTGCCTGGCACAGGCATGTCCTGGTACTGCCTGGAAGCATGTCCAGGCAGCCATAGAGAAGGTGGGTAAAGCCAGGTGCCAAGGAGGGGAAGGCAGCATGGTGGGGGCTACCTGCTTTACACTGTGCAGGCAGATGCTGCCCCTGCCTGAGCCAGGCCCTCAGTCAGTGCTGTGGATGCTCATGTTTCACCAGGGCACCAGCCCAGGGGATGCTGTGTGTCATCAGTCCCTGATGTCCTTCCCGAGCAATCCCATCAGTGTACACCTTGCCCAGAGAGTCAGGCACCCGTCCAGAGCTGTCGTGGGTCGTCTGGCCCCTGTGCAGCACCTTTCATGTTTTCTCTTCAGAAAAACACGTGTTTTTTTAATCTTTTCCTCAAAACACATCCATGTGCTCACCCATGTGATGCCTCAGGAGAACAGCCTAGCAGCAGGTGTTTCTCCACCTCTGATTGCCTGATCTGAGGTTATCCTACTGGGCAGGGGCTCAGCCACCGAGGCTGATGTGCTATACTGGCTTTGCTCTGCAGAGCTGGAAGCATCATGGCCACAGGAGCTCAGGAGGAGAGGTAAGCACTGGGAGTGGGGAGTCCTGGCCACCATCTCCTGCATGCTCCTCCATTTGCAGCTCAGCAGGAGCCAGCAGCAGGGCCCAGCCTCACATCTCTCCCCGCTGCTGTGAGCTGCTGAAAAAGTGCCAACGTGCTGCCTTTGACACCTGTTGTCTCTGGTGCAGCAAAGCAGTTTTGCACAGAGCTGGGAGATTAATACGAGTATTCCCATGATGTGGTTAACGACATCATTTACTTCAGAGGCTCTTGGGACGGTGCTGACACTCACTTTAGCAGCTGAAGTGTTTAATGTGTTCTCCAAGACGTTCTCTAAACACAGATAGGGCTGAGCGACACAGATGTATTTGCAGAGCGTTTTAGGGTTAGTGCACTCCGGAGCAGAGCAATCAAACTGTAGTGAGCCCTACGACAGTCTGCAAAGGCTTGTGATTATTAAATAGATCACAAATCTCCCTCTCTGTATTTTTCATACCTTTTTTCCCCTCAAAGTATTACTCACACGATTTTCCCTCTGAAAGTTATTACGTGTGACTCACATTTAGCTTGAGCGAGCAAATATGACCAAGTGTTTATTCTGTTCACAGCTGGGTAATTTGAAGCCCAGATCCTGCCCAGTCCCTGAGCAAGATTGGTGGATAAGACAGTCCCTGGAGCATCATGACTCAGAGGCACACTTCTTATTGAAATGTTTCTGCTTTTAACTGGAGGCAGTCACACTGTGCTGACCGATATCCAGGGAATTACCCCATGCAGCCTCTGCTGGGCTGAGCTCCTGCTGCCTCCTCAGTGGCTGCTGCTGCCAAAGGACCATCATCCCCGGGGCCTTTGCTGCCATCCCACCTGAGCACTGCAGGAGAAAGAGAAGGCAAATACTGATTTTTATGAGTTGGAAACTCATACAAGTCATGATGGGTCCACGTGTTGCTCCAGAGCATCCCTGAAGCAGGAAGAGAATGGGGAGCAGGGGATGAGCTGTCAGGGAGGGCAGTTCTGGTTTTGCCATCCCACTCTGTCCTGTCCTGGCCAAGGGATAGTTTTGGCAGCATTTTTTCTTTAGACCAAGCTCTTTTTTTCCCCCGCTCTTGCCACCTGAGATCAGCAAATTCATTTTGCTGTGGCAGCTAAGGGAAGGCAGAGCCTGAGATACCAGCCTGCCTCTTAAAAACCCCTTTGTTGCTGGCTGTTAATCAGAGCAGTTCTGCAGTCCTTTGAATGTTTTAGTCTCAAGTTTTGGTTTCAGTTTGGGTCTTGCCACCAATCTTACATGGTTTCCTGTCTGGCAGAATAACCTCTAAGCTTAGCAACCAGAAGACTTATAGTGTGTCAAATGAGCAGGTGAGGGAAACCGCACACCCTGAGAGAGCAGAGAGCCCGCAAAGGCAGTCAGGGCAGTGGAGCATGGATCAGGGAGCTGCAAAGAGCTTGGGCTGTGGCAAGGGCTGTAGGAGTCAGGATGGGTTTGAAAGAAAAAGAAATTAAAAAAAAAAACAAAAAAGAAGAAAGAAAAAAGAAGGCCGGTGTCACAAATCTTTTTCCGGGCAACTTGCAGAGAGGAAGGGACTTTGGCAGGGCATCAAGAGCTCTGCTTCCTTGTGATGGTGTTTATCTGTTGCAGCAAGGAGAGGTAAAGGGAGAGCAGCAAATGGGGCAGACACTGGACTGGAGAAATCGCGGTCCTTGGGTCACACATCACTGCAGAGCTGTGAGAGAGGCAGCAGAACCCCTCAGACACATAAATACATGCCATGCTAAAACACATGGGAAACAGGCTGGAAGGAGATTTAGTCTTAGCTAGGGAACTGATGCCCTGGAAGCTTCTGAGCCCTAGAAGTTGTGTTTAATTATTAGCTAATTGGCTGGGATGGATCTCATTTGTAACGGACGAGGAGAGGAAGGATGGAAGGTTGTGGTTGGTGGTAGAGAAGCTGATAATCTCCTATTAAAGGTGGCAGAAGAAGGTGTTAGTTTGCTCTGTAGGAGGTAATGTGTAGACGTTCTGAGATGTTGTGTGGGGATTGCTTATCCATGTCTGTGTCCTAAGAAGTGGAGCGTGTTGCCTGTAATTTGTCACAGATCAGTATGCCTTGCCTACTGAAGAGACTTTGGAAGTTGCCTGCTGTTGTGTCATGCTCCTTGGAAGACAACAGTAAGGTAATGTGTATTGGATTTTAGGTGGTTTTGTGACCTGGGAAACTATTTTGGGAGGGTATAGTAAGGGGAAGCAGAGTGTAATTTTGGGAGCCTTAAACTCTGTGACAAAGCTGTTGCTCAGAGGCTGAACACTTCTACTAGGAGACTATGAGCAGCCTTAATCTCATAAGTTGCTTTCTTTTATAATACACATTTTAAACACACGTTAGTATTATCTTTGCACCGTATAGGAAGCAGCCAGGTAATGATATCTCTTTGAAGGTTTTATTAGAGCTCCCTATCTTTGCTCAAGTAGCTACAAGTTTAAACCCCAGCTGATATCTTGGAGGAGTTGTACAACAGCTGAATGGACGTTAAACTGAGCCTCTGAGTTGGGGTGTCCCTCTTATCTCACTGCTCTGTAGATATGTGTGATAGCAGCTAACCAAACTAGTTTTGTCCATGCTCCAATCCTTGCTTGTGAAATTAGAATAACAGCAGTTTGTTATCTTACAAATCCTGGGTAGATCAGCCCAGTGAAAGTTATGAGGGAGTGATGACAGGCAAATCAATCCAGAGGACTGAGTTTAGTGTTGAAATGTGTCCATTTTGATTCAAAACTTGTAATGTTTCTGGAAAATACTCATCTGGTGGTTTAGGCTTTGCCTCTTGTTGAGCAAGAATATTTCAGTGAGGATGCTGAGGTCTAATTAGTCTCCATATTCCAGTTGAACTGGCTTCACCAGCAGCTCCCAAGCTGCTTTGCTGTGCTTGTGACATGCTGCTGGGAAGGTGCAAAGCCCCAGAGCTCCTGTTTACCTCCTTGATTCCAAAAATCAGGCTGTGTTGGTGAGGGACTGTGCCTCTGCATTTGATGCAGAGTGTTGGCCTCATTCACTCACTGCTTCAGTCCATCCATGTCTGAGACGGGATTATTAATATGTTTTTCCCTCGCAGGATGACTGAGGTTAATTGAGATTTGTGAGGTGTTTAGGTACTGCAGTGATGAGTGTGGTAGAAATTGGAGGCAGGAGAATTGGCCATATCTGTGGGAACATTTTAAAAAAAGAAGTCTGGAAAGCAACAGAAAATGTCTCATAAAAGACAAGAGTAAGGATTCTTCTCTCTTTAGACCTTTTAGAAAAATGTAACAGTAATTATTTTGGAAAAAAGACACTTAGGGTACATTTTTTAAGAAAACCCTCTAGTTTTACTCTTATCTGATGGCAATGAAGCTCAAACAGAATACTTTCTGATAAGAGTCGTATTTGCCAATTGTTTAAACAAATACCTGCCAACCTTACCTTCAATATTTGCCTTTAGAGGTTGCTGAGGACAGTGGCTGCCTGTGCCCACAAGCCTCGCAGACCTGGGAGAAGAGGCTTAGGGCCTGAGTGGGAAGGGAATATCTCCTGGGTATGGGTCTCAGTAGAGTTCATTTTCTAGTAATTATGTTTAAAAGAACCCTTTGAGATGGGGTATGTTGGGTTAAATGAAGCCCAACTCTTTTCCGAGAGGCCTGTGAAGGACAGGGCATGTTTAAAGTGCCAGTGGGTGTTTCATCAGGCTTTGGAGACATGTTCCTCCGCAGCTGGTAGGTTATTCAGGATAGTTTCTCAGTGCTGCACTGCTGCTCCTCATACTTGGGTACCTTCAACAAGCTTGACAGGGGCTTTCTGCAACTTCAGTTCTGATCCTGAAATAAGCCTTGGGTAGGTCTGGAGCAGTGTCCCATCCACAACTTGCTCTTCCCTGAAGCAAAGGTGCTGCTCTATCTGTGCTGCAGTAGCAATGCACAGGGAGCAGCATGAGTGGTGGAGGGCTCCTGGATGCTAAGTAACTGGTATTAGGTAACTTCCAGCTACCCTATGTGCTGGTAACTTGGCTATGTGTTGCTGACTCTCTACAGCTATGCAGGTGGTAACTGGTCATAAAATGGGGCAGAGCTGGGCTGAGCCCCAGGTTCCAGAACTTTTGGTCTCCTGAGTGGCTGGGTGGCCAAGGACCAGCACTTGCCCTTTGGCTCAGGGCACTTCATGCTCTCAGTTGTTATGCCTGGGATGTGTCTGGTTGACATGAGGTGGCTCCACAAAGGGCCAGGACCACATGCCTGTAGGTTTCCCTGTGGTGCTACGGTCAGGAGAGCATGAAGAGCTTTGGGCTTTGCAGCAAGGATTGATATTGGCAGCAACTAGGTCTGTGGGGCTGCTCAGTCACCCTCATCTATCACCGTTTCCTCTTCTCCAGTAGCACAAAATGAATCCCTCAGAAGTTCTGTTAACAAAATAAACAAATATGGAGCTATTTATTTTCTATTGTCATAGAAATGCTGTGGGCTCAGACAGGATTTTGTATGCACTGTTCACATCTGCAGCCCTGCTGTGCTTGGGGTGGAGGAAAGACTATCCCTTTTATTTACTCCAGCTACACCAGTAAATCAGATGGGAAGGATCCTGCCTTGAAGCCACCTCTCTCCAAACACTCTTCCCTTTCTCTCCAGCCTCAAGGGAGCCGGACTGCACCATCCACATGGTAAATGCTGGGCGTAAGGAAAACAAACACTCTTTCCTGGCAGGGTGGGAGGGGAGGAGAGAAGAAAGGCATTAGTAAGTGTCATTTTTCCCTCTGAGCTAAAATAACCCAGCAGTGCAAGCTGAGGATGCAGCTGTGGTTCAGAGGGATTTGATTTTTGTTTTTTTTAATACACCACTGGGAGTTCAAACAATGTGTCAGTGATATGTTGCCTTTTGTAGCAAGTGGCTGCTTTGTCTCCACCCTCTTTTTCTTCTTTTTTTTTTTTTTTTTAATTTTCTTGAAGCATTTTAGTCATTCTGCTGAATGCAGAGCTCATTTGGATAAAAGCCTCTGCTGTGACATCCACAGCCTGAATCCACAGAGTTGTTTGTTTCAAAGCAACAGTCTGGGAGAATTTATTGAACTGGCATCTCCTCCCCCCGTCACCTCCCATGTAAATTAATGAAATGGATGTTCTGTGGCACTTGTTAAAAAGCAATAAATCCTCTACTGTGTTTATTGCTTCAAAGGTAAGGAAAAGTGAAGACACTACTTTGTCTTGAGGTGGGATGTGCGGAGGAACTCCACTTCCCCTGATGCTTTACCACAAAGGGAAGGTGCTTTGTTTAGCAGCTTGAAACAGCTTGACAAACCAAAGATGTCTCCAGACCTGAAGGCCTGATGCTGTTGGTTATCACTCAGCCCAAGCTCACATCGCTGGTGCATTGAAACCCACGGGCCTTTAACCTGAAGGCATCACTACCCTTGGTAAATCCAACCTCTCTGCTCACAGAGGTACTTCCAGGAGCAATGAAGCAGCTCAGGGAGGTGTAAATGAGGTGCTTAACCTGGGGAGGGACTTTTGTAGGGCTAAGTGCCTCTTGGTATCCATAGGCAACTCTGTACAACTTGACACTTGGTGAGTAGCACATGATGATGTTAGTCTGCACTACGTGGTGCCTAAGTATCTTTCAGTGCTCTGTGAATCCTGATTAAACAAACCTTAGTTAATGTGGGTCGTTAAAAATTATTTAAAAAAGATTCTTGTGTTTGCAGGATGTGGTGAAGCCACTTTTTTCATCTCTCATGTCAAATCAGTGGTAGCACTGCAAATAGAAGCAGACGCTCGAGCTGATCGCTGCCTTCCTCAGCTGCTGACTCAGGCCAAGGATGGCTGCAGCATGATGTCCAGGGTGGTTTCTGTCCCTGTCTCTCAGGGCTTGGCCTCAGCTGCCTGTAGTGGCCTGGGCTGGGGCCTGTTCTCTGGACTGGCAAATGGCCACAGTGCAGGAGAGAGATGAGAGTCTGTCACTGCAGTTCTCTTGGGTTCAGTCCGATGGATGCTGTCACAGCTCCTGGTAACAGAGGCTCCTCATGGGTGATGGGAGCCCCATTGCATGGTAGGCGTGGGGAGCTGGTTCAAGGCTGCTGATTCCTTGTGCAGCATGAATTTAAAGGCAGATGAGAACTTCAATACCTACGAGGGTACTCAGTAGGTTTGGGGAGTGAGTACAGAGCAGTGCCAGTGGGCAGGGGGTATTGTGACCACAAGTACAGCCTCTGCTTCTCCTATGGCCTCTTCTGCACTGTCACCCTGAATCACTGCAGAAAGGGGGTTTCCTTCTTCCTTAACCTGACAGTATCTCTCCTCTTGATCTTAGACTTCATCTTCTTCCTGGCTGTCTGATCAGAGGCAAATACAGTTTCACTGGTTGTGAGTAAGGGAAGCCTTGGAGAGCTGTTGCTGATATTAGATCTTCACAGCAGGGGAAGGAAAAAAACTGTTAGGGGGCACCAGCCCCTGCAATGCCCTGAGTGAGCCTGAGCCCTTGGATGAGACTTTGCTGTAAGAGGACTGCAGGAAGGTTTAACTGCCTAGCTCCAATCAGAAATGGATTGGAAGGATGTGGTTGGTAGGTACTTGTGCTTCTTTTAAAACCACAAACCCCAATCTCTTCTTTTTTTCGTTTAGTTGTTGTTACTTTTGCTAGGATAATACAGAAAGACTTGGCTTGTGGTATTCTCTGAGAATCAAACTGAATTAAGGTCTGACTGTAAATACCATGAGGGCTGGTGGGTGATTCGGTTGCTGGACTTGGAGTGCTGCAAGTTTCTTCTGTTCCAGCTGCTCCTGTGGCTCTGGGGAAAGCAGTAACAGAGCAACCTGTGCAGAGTGTACTGGGCTCTCCCAGATTAGCCAGAGCATGTCCAGTGGGGCAGCAGGAGCCTTGCTGTATGCATTAGATTAGATAGTGAAAGCAGATTAATTTCTTATCACTGCATACAGCATATTTTGCAGTTGGATTTAAAGTTTTCCTGTTGTAAAATATGCTTGGCACGGCACAAATGTACTTATGCAGTCAAACAAGTGACTGGACTAAAGGTCACCCTCTCGCCACCATCAATGAAGTTAGTGTTGCCATTTGGCAGTGAGGATGCTCTTCAGCATGGCAGAAGCTTCAATATGTGTGGGCTTAGTGTTGTTAAGGGTGTGGGCTTTTTTTTTTTTCTTAGATTTGGTGATTTGTAAAGTAGTTGCTCACCAGAGAAAACCTTTTAATCTGTGCTTCCCTGCATCAGAGCACTTACCAGATGGGATTTTCTTTCTCTCTCTGTATCAGAGAAGGCCTTAAATGGCCATGTGAGCTGCATACTGGCTTTCCTTGCCAACAACCTCGATGGTAATCATGGCCACGTGCTCAGTGTCCTTGATGGGAAATTTGTCATTGTGTGTTACAGCTCACAAAGCCTTAGCTTGGTCTTTCAGCTGGAGTATTAAACTTGATGACAGACACCAGCTCTTCCAGCTCCAGTGTGGTCTCTGGAGTGCACAGGAAGGTGAGCACTTGGCTGGCTAAACGAAGGCTTCACTGGAGCACTGGGGAAAGGCAGTGGCTGCTCTGCATGGAAGTATCTGCTTCCCATGTCAGGATGGGCTTTGGCATGTAGTGGTGGTGGTTGGAGCATTTCATGTAGAGAAATAATGGTGTGTGTGTGTGAGATTTTTTTTTTTTTTTTTTTGCCCTGGAGCTTGGGATGCAAGTACCAAACCCTGCTTGGCTGCTGGGAGCCAAGCGCTTCTTGCTCTTGGAGTTTCCAGGCAGCATCCATCTCTCCTATCCATCTATACCCAGCAGCAAAGTGTGGAAGGTGATGTTTTCTTTACCTTATTTATTTACTCTGGGAAAAGACTCATTCCTTCTATTTTTATGGATCAACAGACGCTAAATCTTAAGTGCCTGAGGCTTTAAAGTAAAATAAATAAACTTTTTTTTTTGTAAGAGAAGAAAAAGGTTTAATTCTGTTTCCCAGCCATCCCTGTATTTAATTCAGCAGTGTGAGTACTTCAGCAAGTGGAAGGATCTTTCTGTGAAAAATTTATTACCTGATAACAGCAGGGAAAATAACTTAAAATTCTTTTCCAGGTATCCAGACTATCATAAAACAGAATTACAGCTTGAAACTTAAACCCCAAACCACTTCTGAATGGCAGTTTTAAAAGCAGCTTAGGTGAGAAGATGCCTGAACATGCATATTTTGTAGGTGGATGAGCAGCAACTAAGCGTGGCATTTCCTGCCTTTCTGAAGGTTTGTAGTGGGTTGTCTGATCCTCATCTCCCAAGATAATGAATAAGGATGGGAAATGATGCCTGCAGCTCCAGGGAAGAAGTGGGGAGAAAGGAGGCAGCAGGAGAAATAAATTAACAGAGATTAGAGGCTAGAGGTATGAGACTCCCACAAAGTACTTGGTAGGAGGTTATCTCTGCTGGTCTGATAGCATTGTGCAGGCACTCTGGAGTTCATCCCATGTCTGTTACCACCATGAACCCAGGGACAACTCAGTCTTAAAGGTCTGGTTTTAAACCAAACAATACTGGTCTTACTTCACATTTCTCCCCAAGGCATAAAGGCCTGAAGGCAACATTTTTGACCTTTATTCTTTTTCTTAAAAACTGGATCTTATTTTCTTCTCCATTGCTGGATGATGAAACTGGGACTGGATGAAATCCTTCAGGAAATAAAGATGAAGTCCTTGTGTGCTGGAAACTCATACACTCTGCTCATCCCTCTTCCCTCTTTGGAGGCAGAGAAGCCTTGTGCTATTAGCTGGCATGGGAAGAGCAGCATGTGGCCTCTGAGCTTTTTCTGCTACCTCTTGGAAGAGGCAAATTGTGATGATTTTTGGTAAGTCCTTTTATTTTTTTGTTGTTTGTTTGTTTGTTCATGGTGTCTTAAATTCACTGTTCTTGGTAACCACTGGATCCTTCCAAACAGCCCTTTTATTTTTCTCATTGTGGCAAATAAGCACAGGAGGGGGAGACTGCTTTCCTCTTCTCCTTTGCAATGGATGAACCAACATTGCTCCAGATTGTTTGCTCCAAAAATCCACAGGTCATGAATGAACTTTTGATCTGGTTTCCTTCTGAAGCTCAAGATTAAACTAATCTTTACTGGTTTCTCTGTGGCATGTAAACTTTTGGGGGAGTTGAGGTGCAGGAGTAGAAGGACCTCCTAGGGCCCAGCCTTCCTCTCCCCGACCAAATGTTTTCTTAAGGCCATTCCCTGGCATCTGGAGCTTGTCTGGAGACCCCTGAACTTAATGCTTGATTGAACATTAAAACCTCATTTCCTTCGAAACATGAATCCTTTGCTTCTTCTTGTTAGGGAGATGTATAGCCTGGCTCACAGTTGTCTGTGATGCTGTGATGTCATGGTGTATGATGAAACTTGTGCTTATCTCAAGCCTCTTCTGCACACCTACAGACCTTTAGATACTAAAACAGCAAAAGGTGTCAAAACATAGCTAAGCTTCTGTGATATACACCCCTCAAACTCTTTCTTATGTTAGTTTCCTAACCTTGGTCACTTGGATGTTGCCTGCAAAATGAACTGTGATGCTCAGTAGTGGTGGATTTATCATGGGCAAACTATCTGCAATGCACCTATCTTGAGGAGTAAATATTCCAGGGTAGGAAATAGTGTAGCTTTTTGGTCTATTTGTCTCCAGTATATACAGTTTGATCTCCTTTTTTTTTTTTTTTTTTTTTTTTGTTCTGATGCAAAGTTTGAACTGCAGAAATCAATTATCTGTGAGGTCTTTGGATTTCTCCCCAGCCCTTTGGCTTTGGGAGCCAGGGAGGCTTGTATGCCTTGCCAAGAAAGATGGACATTGGTCAGTGACACTTAACCTTTTGTGTCCTGTCCCTTGAGAGTCGTTGATGAAACTTGGGAATTAATGCCTTTGAAGCCTGGGAATTAATGCTTCTGGGCTATTCAGAGCACAGCTCAGCCCCTAGATCACATATTTTAACTAAATTGGTTACAAACAGATCTGTCTAAATTGTGGGTGCAAGTCCCTTTGTGTGGACACTCCTAAATCAGTTTAAGAGTAGCTGGTATTGATTTTAACTTAATGTGGTTTGTTACTGAAGTAAGCTGGATCAATAGTGCTAAATAGGTGCAATTTCTTGCGTTGACTATGCCATGGAAAACTTTCATAGAAAAGATGAGCAGAAAGGGACAAGGATTGAATTTGTTCTCCTGCTGCTTTCCAATGACCACTTATCAAATTTTATGTCTGTCTCAGGGATTTTTTTTTTTTCCCTGAAAGACATATCTTTGAACAGAGATTCTGAGGTGGGAATAGAGAAATCCTGAGTTCAAATCCACCCTGACAGGAGTTTCCTAGGAAGGCAAAGCTTTATTTCACTTGTTCACTACAGTTGCCTTTGAGCCAGGAATCTGTTCAGGAAACCAGCACCTAAAATCCAAAGGCAGCAGGAAGGTTGGAACTGTGCTTTTGCCATAGACCTTCAGCATGGCCCTGATGAGATCTTGAGGAGTCTCAACCTCATTTACCCTAGAGTTCTGTTGGCTGTGTGATATGTTCAGAGATATTATTTTTTTTGTTGCACTAATGAAATGAGGAGGAGGGCAAAGAATTACCTTGGAGAGATCCTCATGTGCAGGCTTATAGCCCTTATGTCAAAAGATCTCTGCACTCACTCTCAGGATGAGCAAGAGGAGCAGGATCTGTGTTCCTGTCAGAAGAGATGGAGGATGACTCTAATGAGAATGAGCTGCCCTGCTTCCTCATTAGGGCTTGGGCTCTGTTGAATCCAATGAGGATCTTTGCCTTCAGCCTCTCTGTCACCAGCATTTAGCTGTTACTGTCAATACTGTGGGTTTTCCTCTCATGCATTATGCAGCGAGTCTTGCTTTCTGACTGCCTTTCCACACTGAGTTCAGTGCTCTTACCATAACCCTCTGTGTTTAGCTCTCAAATGTTCTTTATTATCACAGCTTACACCAGTTATGGATCCCTGCTGGCCACCAGTCTCTCACCAGCCTTCTGGCCCCTGGGGACCAAATGCTGCCCTGCTCTGTTAGCCTAATGCTGCCTGCAGTGCACCAAGGCTGCTCCCTGCCTCTGGAGGGATGGGCATAGCAGCCAGACTGGCTTGTACCCCTGCTGCTCTCACAATACTTGCAGTAGGAGAAATCCCAATAGCCATGCTATCACACACATTTTTAGATCACTTGTGTGAATATTTGGTTTCCACCAGGTCTTGAGCAGGTTTCCCTTTCTCATCCCCAAAAGATGGATGATGGAGGTACCCTCCCATGTGCAGCTCATTGCCATGCACGTAGCAATCTATCTCATTTTCATTCCAGAAACAAAAGGTCTGTCAACAAGTTTAACTGCACAGAAAACACCAAACAAGAAATAAAGCCCAATTAAGAATAAAGAGAAGGAAGAGGCTCAGTATAATAGATTGTTTTGGTAAGTGGTTTTGTCAGCTCCATTTGCAAGCTGTTGCTATGTGAACCTGCTGCAGGACCAGAGCTGGCTTAGGTGCAGGCAGGGCAGGCAGTGTAGCTGGTGTTTTGCTGGGCCCTGGCTCTGTGGGAGAGGGAGATGCTGTGGGTTGTCTCTCACAGAAGGGACTGTGCCAGCAGTCCCCAAGTGACCCCTTTCCTCCTGTTAGTGGGTTTGAGCTGGGAGCCAGGCTGTTGCTGTCTGCCATCACCTTGTTTCACAAGGGCAACCTCACTGCAAGCTGCTGTTGGATGTGTTTTTGAGACTCTACCCCAGTAGCAGCAAGGCAACAGCTGGAGGAGGCCACTGTCACCTTCCTGCAGGCACAGCGAGGCTATTCCCAGGGACAGCCCCACACTTGCAGGTTTCTCACAAGCTTTCCCTTGACTTTTCAAGAGATGACCACTTCTAACTATGTTTCTGCTTTCTGCTGCATTTAGACTTGGAAATTTGCCATTCATCACAGCTGTGCATTTGAGTCTGTGTGATTATTTTGGGAAGTGAACCATGGTGATTTGTGCGCATGTGTTTTACTGGCGAGCAGGATGTTCCCTATCTACCTCTCCCTGACTGTCTGCATTTGCATTGGTTAATAAAATGGATAATGTTCAACGGCTTTCTGATGGGTGAACAAGATGTGGCATACAGGATGTGGTAGCTTTTCATGAAGGGTAAAATTTCAGCCTGGGAGATTGAACTCTCTGTGGCAGCCATACACAATCCATAATAACAGAAGCTTTTAACCCATCCATAATTGGTTTCATATAGAAAATGATTGCTGTAACTTAACTCCATAATTCTAAATCAGTGGCTCTCAGTAGGATTTCAGATACTTTAATTTGCCCTGAATTATCTGTAGAACTCACAGGCAGTTCATCTATGTTCTTTTTTTATTATGTTCCTTGTCACTCTGACCTAAACTTTGTCAGTTTAATATTTTGTCTCTTCTTTCTGGAAAAAGACCCATTTCCAATGCTGTGTCACCAGTGGCAATGATTCAGACTTGTGAATGGAGTGGATGTCATGCTCTCCAGCTGCATTCCTTGGAGACCAGCCCATGCTTTGAACCTGTCCTGTGTTACTGACTTGATTGGGAGGTAGACTTGGGTTGAAGGTGTGGGTACTCATCAACAGGCTGTGAGGTGAGCCAAATAGGACCTTCATGGTAGTGGCATCTGTGTTGGTTCCTGCCATGGTTCCTTTTCTTCATCTGCAAGGAAAAGGGGAAGGAGGTAACAGCCAGCTTTGTACAACCAGTATGTGGGGGATTCCTGGGCTATGGGTTTAGATGTACCACTATGGACCACACATTGCAGATGTGGTGTCAGTCTGGGGTTACCTCTCTAACAAGGACAAAGCTGGGTGGTTTGACAGTCCCTAAAATGAGCAGGGTGGCCACTCCTCTCCTTATGGCAGCAGCCGGCTTGTGTGATTTTGAATGACAGCAGACAAAGAGTTTTGCATTACAGCTTGTCTCTAGAACTGTACATCTGTGTCAGCTCTTTGCTAAATCAATAAACAGGCTGCTGAAGGAAAAATACTTTTAGGCTTCTTATGTCTTTATGCATCAAACTGATTGGGCAATGAGAAGCTCAGATGGTAGCAGGCATCACAGTGTGGCTGGCTGAGGAATATTTTTTGTCAGATCATAGGTACGGGGTGTGAGTCTTGGAAGATACTGGCAGGTTGCTCCTTCAAAAAGGCAGCCGTCATGTGGGTTCCTTTTTCACTGGTGGTTACTATGCAATTTGGATAGAAATCCTCGACCAAGGAGCCTGAGGAACAGCATCAAGAAGTGGAGAAAAATCACTTTGCATGTTCCAACAGACTAACAAATTACCTATGGAAATGCACTTGAGAATATTCTTCAGTAATTGGATTTCAGCTGTTGTTCTAGTGTACGTGCCCCCAGGCTGTGAAGGTAAAAGGACTCCACTGAAATGCTTTGAAATGTTCTCTGGCACCTACAAAACGTGTTTGCTATTAAAAAGTGAAACCTGCAAGTCAGAACGCTGCTAAGTACAGTTGAGAAACAAAATTGCACCCCTGCAGCATACCTAAGGGTGCTGAAGCATCTGTTTTATCCAGACAATCTCAACCCAGAAACATTCCTATGACTTGAGTGGTAAAGTGTTGTCTGCTCTCCTCTGCCAGTGTTAACGTGGGCACATCTGTGTTGTGCAGCAGGACGTAGAGCAGGAAAACTCAAACAATGGCTGGTTTGACTTGAGGAGTCCATGTGTTTTGGAGTAGGCTAGGAACACACAAGGCGGGGTTGCAGAATGAGCTCTTCTAGGTTTGGTACCTCTTGGATGCTCTGGTCCTACTCCTGAACCCAAAGTTGCTCTTTATAGGCTTGAAATATATAAAAGCTACTGTATGGGGACCAGTGGCTCTTCAAAGTGCCTGTGATGTGTTTGACACAGAACGGCTCTCAGGAAGCTGCCCCTGCATATTGGACACCTTTTTCTTCAAGTGTCAGTGATATCTCTGGTCCTGACGTTGATGCTGAAACTGGAGATTCAATAGAGAGGAATAAGATGTCATTGCACATCATATGGTGGCCACCAAGTTTGATGTGGAGAAGGGGAGCAATTTGAGGTGACAAGTTGGGAAGAATTGAATCTGGATGCTGAGAAAGCATTCTTGAATTTGGGAGCAGAATAGGGGCAAAATATTCTTCATTAGTCATACATATATTAAAGTTATGGGATGTTTTAACTTGTTTTTGTTGTTTTGAGGGGATCTTTTTGTGATGTGGTGTTTTTCTCAGTGGTGGTCCCAGTTGTTCAAACTCTGATTACTGGTGGCTGCAGCCATACACTCCTGTCAGGCATTGCTTCATCTGTTTCACTGGAGGTGTATGCTGAGACAAAAAAGACTACTCTTGCCTCTCAAGAGCAGTCTGTACAGTTCCAATTATACTTGTTAACTTTAAACTTTATACTAAAAAGAAGCTGATTTTTATAATGGGAAGGCATCTTTGGGAACCTCTCTCCAGGGTTGTCTTCAACTTCTTTTGCACAGAAAGATACTTCTGAAATTCTATAAAACAACATAACCTGAACATTCCCACTGTTTTTCACCAGGGTTTTGAGTGTAAAACAGGAGTTGCTCTGCATACGTTGAAGAGGAGGAAATGGGATTTTTTTATTTCTCTATTCAGATAGAGTTCAGGCAGGCTACTTGCAGGGCTGAATTCTAACCAACTGTGGGTCACCTATAAGCAGAGGTGATTGAGAATTGCCATCTTTCCTCCTGATTCACTTTTTGGCTGAAGATAAGAGCCAGGCTTTGAAACCTGCACACTTCTATCTGAACCTTTCAGATGTCTCTGCCCTTTGGAAGGAGCCAAAAGCAAACCTGGCCCTGGCAACTGCCCTGGTGTGCTTCATGGGAGCTACACGGAGGGAAATAAATCTGCTCTGCCGACTGAGGCAACTAGCTCTGTGGGTTTATAAATGCTCCAATTGAGTGTTTTGACACGGCAGTCAGATATAGTTAATCTTTCCTTTGACCTCCCGATACCAGAGCGAGGGCTGAAACCGCTAGTTAAGCACGTCCGTCTCCTGTTGTACCATTCGCGCTCCAGCGCACCGCCTAATCAAGTGTAATATATCTCTGGGTAAAACACACACAGTGCTTTTCACAGCTATTTAAACAAAAAACAGACCTCAGTGCATTAGTTACATACACAAGCCACACAGAATTGCTGTTCCTGTAGTTGAGAGAAGGTAGATGGGGCTCGGTTTGCTCTGAGAAAGAAGGGTGGGAAATGCTTTCTTCCATCTTCCTGAATGTGGAAAAAATACCCTGTTGGTGTCATCCCAAAGGATGTGCATCCTGATGGGTGGTTGGCTTTTGTGCCTATAGTCCAGGATTGAGGTTTAGGACAGGTAGGACTGGCTCTGAGAGAGGTCAGGAGAATCTTATACTGAGGCTGCACCAAGTCTCTCATCTCTGTCTGGTAATAAACCTTCCCTATAGCAAAGTATAGCTCAGGAGATAGTCAAATTTGGACAGGACAGTAAGCTATAAATATTAGAGGCATTATGTTTGTGTGAACTGCAGAGCTTTTGTTTGACAGCATGGCTGAATCTGTACAGTATGCTGCCTATAGAAGTTAGAGGATGATTCTCTTAGAGAAACCTTTCTATGCACACCTAGTAAGACCCATTTGCTTTTTGTGTGGAATTCTTCATCCCAGCTTTGCTTAGGAGAAATGGGGACTATTTTGACAAGAGATATTTTAAGGGATGTTCTATTTTTAAAAGCATATAATGAGGCAACATCAGAGGATGTCTGTGTGCAGTGACCACAAAGGTGAGGCAGGCAAACCACAGGAGCCCTGAACTTGGCCAGGAGTGTGAGCTGTTGGATGAAGGCTGGAAGGCAACAGGGAGGTTGCTGAAGGGAATGATGTTTTGGCTTGGACTGGGGCTGGTAAGCAAGACAGTTGTGCCAACAGTGTAGAAAGTAGTTTGTGACTTCTAAATGAAAGGATTAAGTGATTTTTTTAAAGGTTGAGAAACACCAGACAGGGTGACCTCTTGATACTAAATCAAGCTTTATCTTTTCACGTGATACTTCACCCAAAGGATCACAGATGCTCTCTCCTGTATATTTTTTCTAGTCTTCTGTTTGATCTCACTAGGATATCAGTGGGGATTCATTGATGTGCCCCTGTTAAAATTTGACAAAGCTTCTATTTGAGAACTCTATTTTACAGAGCAGCTCATCCCATTGGATATTGAGAAATTACACAGCCTGGGATAAAATAAATCTGAACCCACCAGAAGTCTTGTATGCTGGAGTACAAGGTTCCTCCAGGCAGTACAATGTATAAGCCCTATATAAATGTCTGTGTGAAAATAAGATACTTAAATCTCTTTTGAATCCTTCTTCTCTCAAAGCCTGTCTGTGACCTCTGCGCCTACCTCCCCTCCCCATGCAACAGAGCTGAGCTCTCCTGTGGGAGACAGAGGTGAGACCTGCCGAGCTAATGTTTATAAAGCTCTTTGAAGGTGAACGTTAGTGTGTACCTGCAGCAGCAGCCTGTCTTGTGTGTGCTTGTTAACATTCAGGGCATGCTCAAGTAGCAGCTCTGTGACTCTCTGTTAACTGTACTGATAAATCTTGTGTAAAAACAACACTCCACCGCACTGTTAAAGCTCCTTCCACCTGGGAACATCAAAGTCTGACACAGGCGCAGCTTGATCGTCATAGCAGGCTGGGGTGCAGATGGGGCTGTGAGGAACCAGGGATGTAGAGACATCACTGATTTGGGTGAGAGAAAGGCAGTTTTGGGAGTCTCTTAGCCAAGGACTTGCTACACAATGGTAATGACCTGGCCTCAAGTTTTTGGAAATAATGCTGCTGGGAGCTGACTGGTGCTCCAGGGAAGAGAAGGGCAGCCTGCAAATCACTACAAGCAAATCTGGGCTTTAGCACTAGAGAAAAAATACCGTATCATAGCATATTTTTAAAGTCTGCATCTTCCATGCTATGAAAGGTAATTGGATGCCGTTATAAAATCTAATAGCAATGTCTATGATAGCAGTTGTGCCTGCCTTGTGCAGAGTGCTAGAGGATTGCATCCTGTGCCCTCTTTTAAAGGCTGCAATCCTTACAAAATGTATTTGCCTTCCCTAAAGCTTTGAATCCAAAGCAGCTTCAAAGCAGAAGGTACCTGTTATTAAACTTTCTTTTCTGGTGGCTTACAATAAGTAACTTTTGTTAAAAGAGATGGAAAACTTCTGTCAAGGAAAAATCACCAGATTAAAGAATAATTTAGGTTTCAAGAGGCCTCTGAAGCTCAACCTTCCGTTCAAAGCAGGACTGACCTCAAACTTAAATCAAATTGTGGTTTAAATGTGATGACATTTATTTATACAGCAATAATCACATAAACTGACACACTGAAGTTTTACATTTAGTCTTGTTCTTCTGAATAAAGGGATAACTGGAGAAAATATATTGGTATTTTTGGTATATAAATAACAACCATCACTGCCTTGGGATATGTTTTCCCAAGCCAGAACCCTGAAGGATGCTGTGTGGGATGGGAGCAGCCCAGCCTGGGGCAGGTGTCAGATGTGGGCATGGCCTTTGGGAGCCAAGGAGAATCCTGGAGTCTCTCACAAGTGCAGTCCTCTATTTTAAAGATGGGTAGCTGAGGTGCTGAGGGACATGAATTAGTGCTGGACTTGATCTTAAAAGTCTTTTCCAACTGAAATGATCTTCTGACTCTATGATTTTCAACTGTCATACAGAAGTAGCCAGACTTCTTGTGTCTAATAATGATTTTGATAAGTGAGTACTTTAGGTACCACCACTGTCACTCAGTATAAATTGGGGAAATGTTGCTGGGTTTCTCTAATATTTGATAGTCCTGTGCAAATTTTTCTCCTTATTCTGGGAAGCTGGATGGATCTGAATACCAAGGGTGCCTGAGAAAGCTTTCCTTCCTGCCCACTCCTGCAATGCTCCCCTGCTGCTGGTTCTCACAGAAAGTTTGGGAGGTTTTAACTGTTCTTAATTTTCACAAGTTTTTGTTTTCCAGGACTGTTTCAAACTTAGTGACTGTAGAAATACATTGCAAACTGCCAATACTTCTAGTAAGGTGGTCACATCCACCTCTGCTGTATCTTCTTCACCTCCAGCTCCCCACATTTCTGCTTCCTCTCATACAGCTGTAAAATCCTAAACAGCATCAGGGAGAAATAAAATTCTAAAAATGCTCTTAATTTCCTCCTTTTATCAAAGACCTCACCCTAGTGTGCAAGCTTTTATACAAGGAGCTTAATTGTATAAACCTACTAGTACAGAATACAGCTCCAATTTCCTTTAACATTGAATATTAGCATTTATTATTTATGTAGTGCAAACAATGGGATCAGTTTAGTATCATTGTCTTAGTTACTGATGTTATAGAAACCTGATTGCTATTTTTGTGGCTTCATAAATCTGGAGGTTTTGATCCTACTGTTGTCCTCCTTTGAAATGTGGAATCTGCAATGCTTGGGCAGCATTTGTTAAGGTGGAAAGCTCAGTGGGTGGACTTCTGGAGGACTGTACCCGAGTCACTGTGCCTCTAGAACAGATTCAGATGTTGCAGTTACAGCCCTAATGTGCATTTCCTGGGGATGAAGGATTAACAAATGATGGATTAGGCAAATTAATCTATGGTTTGTCATGAGTACATTACACAGGGTTCAATTTAGGTTGATGGATTTATTATTTATTATTTGCTGTTGTGTGTCAGTAAATGCCTCTTCCTACCACTATGATGTATGATAGCAGCCTATGCCTGAGCTGCTGTATATAAAGGTCATTGTTTCTGTAATTAACCCCATTTTTCATGGTCTTTTAATGCCAATACATTAATTTGCGTTGGTCTGGAATGTGGCAAAGAAATGCATTTCCTTGGGTGAGATTTTTCTTAAGCTGCAGAGCTCCAAAACACAGGACTATGACCACAGGCTTTCAGAGTACAAGCACACATGTTCTTAAACAGATTGGCTGTAGCTAATTTCTTCCAACTCATGAATATTTTCAGGGAGAGAAGGAGGTCTTAGAGGTGGTTGCAATGCCACTTTTAAGGAGAGATATGAGGGCTGGGACTTTGAAGTGATATAACAACAGAAACCCTTCAGCAAGAGGTGGGGATCTAAACCAGAGCTGCTCTAGAATGGAGTCAGGGGAATGGCAGGGTCCTGCCTGCCCGGCTGGTCCTGTGCAGGCAGCAGCAGGTTTCCTCTGAATTTCCTTGTCTTTGTGGCTTAAATCAGAACCTTAAGGCTGGCAGAGTGCCCTGTTTAACAATACCACGGGCTAATCATTTACAGCAGAATGCAAAGGCAAAGAAGTGTGTTTTTAATCTTTACAAATGTATCTAGATAAGCCAGGAGACAGACTTATCTTTTGTATTACAAGAAAGGACGGGGAGAAAATCCACACCAAGGAACATTGCTGTACTGTCCTTGGCCTTTTCTTCAGCCTTTGTCTTTCTCTCTGTATCTTGCACTGTTGAATAAATGCACTATGGACTCTGAATACTTAAGTGATCTATTCATTTTAATTAGCTTCCTAATAGCTTCTGGACAGTGATGGAACATAATGTTGGGGACTGCTGTTTACTTTCCAAAGCACAGGGCACTGGTGAGATGTCTGCTGGTGCACGTATTCCTGCCCTGCCTTAGCTGCTGAGCAGCCTCCAGGATCAGAGGAGTTTTAGGCAGGTTACATGGATGGAGGATGTGAGTGTGAGGGAGTGGAGAAACACAGTTGCATGTTTTGATGGCTGTGAGTGCCATCTCCTCTTGGGAGCCTCTGTTTCCCCAGCACTGAGCACGGGTAGAATGTCTGGTCTGTCCTCAGACTGAGCAGCCTCAGCTCTCTCCAGTGGGATGATCTGGATGCAGCAATTGCCCGTGAGCCGCTCTGGTTCATGCATGCAGAGGGCTGCTGGTTCTCCTCACTGCCCTGCCACCACACCAGCTAAGACCTACATCCTTCTGCGGTCTCCGAGCCCAGCACCCAGGGAAGCATTCCCACCAGATGGACCTGTCTGGATTCTGCCGGGCTCCTCAGCAGGCAGCATACGGCGGGAGGCTGTGGGCACGTGGGGGTGAAGAAACCAGCAGTGTTCCTCGTTCGCTGCTGCGCAGAGAAGCTGTGAATGGGAGAGGAGTTGAGGAGCTCTTGAGCAGCCAAAGACTGGGGGGCTTGGGGGGGGGGAAGTGGAGTGAGCAGAGAAATTCACACTGTTCCAGTTTACTGAAGCTGTGAAAGATGTGATAGATGAATCACTTTTGCAGCAACCTTCTCCGTCACCAGACTCCCTGAGATGTTCAGCTGTGCTGTACGCAGCATGTACTTGAGGAAAAGATAGAAGGGATGTTCTCTGCATCAGGGGAGAGGCTGACGCACAGAGACATTTTCAGGGGAATCATTTACATATGCATTCCCTTTCTAAAAATATCAGTCACGGTATTGCCTCTATTTCTGTGTGCAGTGCTCTCTAGGCTGGTAGGTGGATAGAACTGGGAGGAATCTGCACTTCAGTGGATCTTAATATCAAAGGTTCATTGGGGCTGCAGCATGGGATGCCTCGTGCTTGGCTCAGGAGGCGGAGCTTGGAGATGGCTAAGCTCCAGGTTGGGGAAAAAAAAGGATGTATTCAGCCTGACAATGCCCTGGATGTCACCCACACATGGTCACATGAAGGGGGCCTGAGGGACAAAGGGTGGAAGTTGGTCTTTGCCTGTTTCCTTCTGGAGAAGGCGGTGAGGCTGAGCAGAGGGCAGCAAGCCACTCTGGGAGGAGCAGGGAGACGTGTAGGAGTGTTTAATTTCATTGGTGGCTAAAAGTTGGTGAGAAACAGTGTGTATCACACCATGGTGATTTTCCTGGAGGATGATGGGCTGACATGGTCAGCTGAAGGGCCTTCCACACCACAGATGCCCACGTATCACTCTGTCCTTATGTTGGCCCATGCTGGAAACCTGTGGACCCAGCCCCATAGTGAAGGAGTGGAGGGATGTCGAAGATTCACTCTGTCTTTACCTCCTGGTGTTGAGAGGGGAAACTGAGTTTTCAGCTTTTGCCTGAAAAAAACCTTGAGTTTTTCAGATGCTTCTGGCATGGTTTCACTCAGCTTTTGCAAAGTCAAAGGTAAGTTCTCTTTGCCAGAAGTGGAAACACATCTTGGTCTGCGCTGAGCTCAGACCAGTGTTTCTAAGCACTAGGTTTCATCTCAGTGGGGTAAGGATGATATGGAGATAGAATTTCTTCCTTTGAAGTGGTCAAGTTTTGTGGCATTTTTGTCTGTCTGAGGACTCCAATCACGGTGTCATCCCAGAGGCTAAAGGGATAGAACTATCCTTGATGTCCATTCTGGGGACCAGAGGAGACTGCAGGATATCATCACCCTCCTGAGATGCTTTAGGCAGAACCTGTGTCTAGGCTTATTAATAAATTAAGTAGCTCAATAGAAACACATATTCATCTTACAGAAACAAAGCAGGAGGAGTGCTTTGAAGTAACTCCAACACTCTTCTCCATCCCCAGGTCTGGGATTTACCTTAACCTCTGCCTCTGGCCTGTTAGGGACTGGTGAGAAAGGAAAAAGGAGGGGAAAAAAGGGTACAAACTGGCCATTAATAAATGTAAGCTGGAAATAAAACAGATATTACTGCAACCATAAGAGTGAGATTATGAAACAGCTGTGCAGCAATGGTGTGTCTGAATGTATGTGTGGAGCCTGGTTTTATGATAGAGGCTGGTAAATTTATGGAGGGGATTGTATGGTCCAGACTTCTCTTTAGCAAGGACTGGCCTCTGCAGACGCACTGCTGGGAATTTTGTGATACAAACCGTCTTTATGGTGAAAAAGTGTCTGAGTGTGGTTTTTACTCAGAGTCCCAGTGACTGAGTTGAACTAGGGCAGATGCTCTTCAGTGATATCACAGTAGCCTCCCCAAAATGAGCACACAAGAGTCTGACTAATTGGCAGAGCAGAAAACATGCAAGGGTGCAGCTGAAACACTGGGGAAAATTAGTAAACCTTTTTTTCCTCCTTTCTCTGTGGATTTTGTTAGTATACTCAGGAAGCCCCATTAACACCCACTCACTCCAGTAACACACATCACTTTTGCACCTTATTGCATCTTCTGTGAAAAGCTGGTACTGAGAAAGCAGTCTAGTGCTTCTTTGAAATCATGTTAGAAAAAACACATCACTCTGAACAAACACATAAACCCACTATTCCCGAGCATGCTGAAGATTGATCTGTAGCATTTTTCTCCCCCACCTTATCTGTCCAGGAATGTTTTGGTAAGCCATGAAAAATCAGAGCCTTTTGCTGTCAAATGCAACATATTTCTGAGAGAGCTGCATTAAGGGTTCTGGGTGTTTTTTTTGGGCTCTGCCAAGGAGCTAAACAATTCCCATCAAAGGGACACTCATTCAGAAGTGCAAACACACAGCAGGGAAGTATCTTGCAGCCCTTGAATGAGGACAGAAGAGCAGTGAGAGTGGACCATGTGGGCTTCAGAGAGAGCTAAGGGAAAGAAATGCCACACCAAATGTAACACAAATGGGAGATAACCTGCCTCCTCATTCATTTCTAGTATTTTCCTAAGTGTTGCTGTTTCTCTGCATCCCGTTAAGCTTTTTGATTTGTTTCCATCTGTTCGGTATAGATCACTTCTGCAGTTTACTTAAAACACAAATACCCTTTATGAATCCCTACAGATGGTTTTCAAAGACTTATAGAAAGACAAAGATAAGATCAAGAAAATCTTGAGTGTTTGCCTCGGGGGGGAAAAAATGGGACAGTCGCTTTGCCTTGCAGCTGCAAGCCACGTCAAATCAGACACTTTGATATGTTTCATTTTCTGTCTGAAGTCTACATCTGAAAGGCAGCCTGGCTTATTTCAGTTAATGTGCAATTTTTGTTAGTTGGGGCTCTTTCTCAGCTTCTAAAAAAGATGCTCATTTGCATCCTAGAACAAAGACAGCACTTTTTTTTCCCCGCTATACATTCAATGTGTCTTCACCAAAAACTAATCATGCTGCAGAGTGTGTGTGTGTGTATATGCAGTGCGGGGGTTGTAGTTTCAAGCGGTTCTTTCCTGCCTTGTTGGCCTGAGCTGCAGCAGGGATGGATGTTCATCCTCTCCATGGCTGCCTTGGTTGAGGTCTGTTTGTGCTGATGCCAGAGTCTCTGTAGCTCAAGCAGAACCCCTGGATCAGGGTTTGGTTGTGCAGGCCTGAGGGACCGAGGCTGAGGTGCCCCCTTGCCAGGACCCTGCTGCCTGACCCTGTGAGTTTAAAACCCCTAAGAACAGTGAGCAATGCAAAGTATAGATGAACATGGGAGAACACAACCATTGAAGGACCATGCTCTGCTCAGCCAGATTCATCTGCTCTTTGCATCAGTTTCACCCCCAGGCCAAGCCTGTGACTGGTGTAAAGCAGATTAACTCTGCTGGCCTCTGCGGGAGATGCTAAATCCTGGTTCTGTGTAATGCACTGCTTGTGTGTTTAAAAAAACCTCAAACAATAGTTTCACAGAGAAACCACATGAAGTGGGGTGACTGCTAAATTTCCACTGCTCTGTATCTGCTTTAGATAGATTTTTATCTTGCTTGGGAGTGACAGGCGTCTCACACTGCTTGTCTCTTTAGCACTCTTGGGCCCCTGCCAAAGCTATTTGAAATCAAAGGGACTCTTCCCCCTGGGCTTTAATGGCCACTGATGTGGACTCTTGAAGATTCACCTCCGGCAGAATCAAAATCTTTGCAGAAATGTCAGTGAAACTGTTGAACAAAAAAAAGGGAGCATGTCCACCTTAAATGTACAGCATTACTAAGAGCTGATTAAAAAAAAACTAAACATAACCACCAACTTGTAGGAGTCATGCACGTTAGCACTGGACTTTATGTGCAGAGACAAGGTGTGTTTTGTTTGCCCAATTAAAAAGATAAAACCTGTAGACCACAGTCAGCGAAATGAGCTGTGAAATGAGTGATGACTCGCTGAACAGGCAGGTGCATGCACAAAAGCATATGCAAACTGTTCTACTTATCTAAAGACAGGTTTATTACCTGGTCATCAATTTACACTGAGGTTGCTTAGGCCGTTTGTGACCTGCCTTTGTGCTATGTTCTCAGATAAGCTGTTATAAGAGTAGCATCCCCTGTGCTTTTCTTGCCTTTTAATCATAGAATCATAGGATCATTTCAATTAGAAAATACTTTTAAGATAATCAAATCCAACTGCTAACCTCATATTACCAAGCCCACCACTAACCCATGTCCCACAGCACCTCAGCTACCTGGCTTTTAAATATCTCCAGGATGGTGATTCCCCCACCTCCCTGGGCAGCCTGGGACAATGTCTAACAACCCTCTCAGGGAAAAAGTTCTTCCTAATCTCCAATCTAAACCTCCCCTAGGGCAACTTGAGGCCATTTTCTCTTGTCCTGTCACTCAGCTGCTATGCATCAGACTTTGTGCTCCAGACCCTTCCCCGGCTCCAGTGCCCATCTCTGGACATGCTTCAGCACCTCAGTGTCTTTCTTCTAGTGAGGGATCCAACACTGAACACAACACTTGAGGTGTTACCTCACCAGTGCTGAGTACAGGAGTATAGTCACTACCCTGGTCCTGCTGGTCACACTATTTCTGATACAAGCCAAGATGCTATTGGTCTTCTTGGCCACCTGGGCACACTGCTGGCTTGTGTTCAGGTGTCTGTCCACCAATACCTCCAGGTCCTTTTCCACAATAGAGTTTCCCAGCCACACATCCCCAGGCTTGTAGCACTGCATGGAGTTGTTGTGACCCAAGCACAGGACCCGGCGTTTGGAGCTGGGGTAGTTGTCAAGAGTGGAAAAGAGGTAAGAAATAAGAGGAAAAGCAGTTTTTTTTTGCCAAGAGGGCTGCTGCCTGGGGACATCATTGTGGCAGCAGTAGCAGTACTCAGTCTAGATCTGTGTCAGTGGTGTTTGTGCTGCTGAGCTGGCTCCTCCCCAGAGCGTGTCCTTTGCCAGGGGAAAGAGATCCAGCCCCGAAATGTGGGGATGTGAAATGAATGCCTTGCAAGACTCTTTCTCCCAGACATAAGGAACTAAATTAGGAAGGTATAGATGAGCCAGTCAGGTCTTTTGTGTGGCTCCTCACAGAGAGATTTTTAGAGGGAATTGTGTAAAAAAAGTAGTGATTCCTGTCCAAATGGATTTAACCTACTCTTTGTAAAAATAAGTGCTTGTAACAAATAATTAGCTAGATGATGTTTACAAACATGGTACTCAACTTTGATTTGAGGCATCTGTGGTCACATTGGGCTTTATCAGTGTTTCTTTGCAGGGAGCTGCTCACCCCAGAGGTTTTTGTCTGGGGCTGTGAGCCCACACTCCCGCTGGTGTGATGTGAGCAAGAAGTGGCATGAGCTAAAATACTAAATTGAAACCTTGATACAATAAAAGTACCAGCAACTTCTGTAACTACAGGCACACACACGGTGTTGCACAATGATTTGAAAAGTCCTTTTGCTGGGAAGTCAGAAGACAAGAACTTCACTCATGATCTTGCACATTGCATTTGCTTCCTCTTTCCAGCTTTATTTATAGATCGAAGAGTGTATGCTTCCTGCAAGAGATTTACAACCATGTAAATCCAGCCTTCTCTCATGAACATAGGTGGTTTAGGGGTTTGGGATTTGCCTCAAATGCATGGTTTCATAGTTTGCATTAGAAGTCTGTGTTTCTATAGATGAATGGGTCTCATAGGCTCAGCTGTGAGACTTTAGGAGAAGACAAGTTTGGGCTCGTTACTGGATGTTTACACTTGGAAATGATAACCATATTAGATCACTTTGCATCCAGGTAGTGAGTCTGTGAACCAAGTAATTGTTGGAAAATTTCAAACTGCTTGAATAGAGCATGTAATCCACAATGAATAACCTTGTCTGATGAAACTTCTCGAGAAATAACTAAAGGCTTGACTGTTAGCCACTGAATTCGCTGCTCCTGATCTCGAGTAATACAGACTTATGCTTTTTAACCAAGAGGTTCAGGAAATCCCAAGTTCATAAAGCAAACACACCTGGTGGCTGTGCTTGTGATGCATTTCACACTCCAGCCCAGCCCACTGACATTTGTCTCCAAAGAACATTCATTTCAAAAGCAAGTGTGAGAGCATGGCTGAGACAAATTGGTTATCAAATTAGACTGATCACTGATTTCTTTTTGTTTTTGTAACACCCAGTCTGTGAAATTTCCTTTTCTCAGTCTTCAAAAAGTCTCATAGTAAAGCTTCAGATGTAAGCCCTGCCAAACCTCTCAATTTTTTCCAATTCTGGCCCCTTTCAATTTAAGGGAAATGTGGTTACCTCCTAAAGAAACCCTCACCTAAAGCAGAGCAGCAGAAAGCTGCTGGAAGCAACTGCACTTTTGAAAACAGGGAGAAGAAAGAGGCTGTAAAGAAAGAGGGATAATCAGCCAAGTTGAAATATTAGGATTTTGTCCTTTGGCTTGCTGAACAAAGTTTTATCTTAGGACAAAGAGAGAGAAAGGACTTCTGGTCACTGTCTGTTATGCTTTTTAACTGGTGTGGATGAGACAGGAGGGTTTTTTAAGCAGATGAGTGTGTGCACTTGTGCCTGTGTGCATAATGCTGGGGAGGTCTCTAGAGACTAATATCGTAGAAAAGAGGGGAAATAGAAAATATTAATTAGCAAATTAATACAAACATAATGTCTGCACGATTGAAGAGAGAAAGAGTTGCCATTGACCTGTAAAGCATCTTCTAGCATTCACCTACCTGCCCCTTCTAGCAACCAGTTGTCCCGTGCTCATCCCTGTGATCCCAGAAGGTCCTTGGCTGGATACAAGGATGTAGAACTCAGTAAGGTCTTAGTTAACTGAAATCCATGGAAATTTATCACACCTTGTACCAAGTCTGCATAAGGACTCTTATAATGTCTTTGTATGTCATTCCAGACAGAATGATGATTTTATGAAGTTCACTTTATAAAGGACTGACCCTGTTGTTCCAAGGTGATGGCTGTGCTAGAGATCTTGGACTGGGGAGACTTTCCTTGTTTCCAACCTGTCCCTGATGCCTATATACAGTTATTTTCTGAGAATGGAGGAAAGGATAGAGAAGAAAAAAGACAAAAGGGACTGGGTGTGGTATGGCTCTGCAGCAACATCAGGTCCTGGAACTGTTCAATCTGGGAACTGTCATTGATGTAACACACCCATAGGTACATTAACAACATTGACCTTGTACTTTTCAGTGCTTGCATTTGCTTTATATTATACATATACGTTGTTTTATCCATAGTCAAAGGAATCTCTGCTTCTGATAGGTCAAAATTGCCATTGAAATGAAGGAAACCAAACTCCCTGACTTTATTCTTGACTTTGCATATACTTGCTTGTAGCCATATACTGTACTATATTCTTTGAACAAGTCTCATGCCATTGGTATTGCTCGTTCCCAGTCACTGCAGGGTTCTGATGGAGCTGAGTTACGACCGCAGCTGCGCAATGCCATCTGGTATTCATCATGTGGGGATGTGGTTCTCAAAATGAATTCCATTAAAGCCTGTGTTAAAATGCACAGTGTGCAGCACTGTATCCCCCACTGGTCACACTGCTTCCAGCAGCTGTGTGTGTTGACTCTGTGCCCTTCGCCTCAGAGCGTTGCTTTACCTTGTCTTGGGTTGTCTCCATCTGGTATCTGCTGTTGATTCACTGCAGTTAAAATGTTGTAGAGCGAGAGGTAAAAGATGCCACCTAGTACCAGTGCAGATCTAGGAGAGGGTGAGCAGAGTGTGGATCCAGGCCTGTTTGGAGGACAGAGCTGACTGTGTGATGAAGATGTCTATGTTCTCAGCAATGACAAAGAAGGGAGGGCCAGGAGGAATTTTGGGGCAAGCAGAAGTTTTGGCTGCAGTAAGTGTTAACTGATGGCAAATCTTTCACAAGGGGAGACAGTTTGTGAGCTGAGATTTTTACCTCTGTCTTTCTATTCCCTATCTTTGCTATAGAGAACTGAACAGTGCAGCCATCAGTTCACCCCTTCCCATACAAGAACATGGTTTTCAAAATCTATCCTTAGCTTTTTGAACCTCTGGGTTGTCCTTACAGCAGCCTTTGAAACAAATCCCTCATGCACAAAGCAATCAGGTTTTTCCACTCACCTTTTAGAAAACCCCTGTCAGTTCCCCACTGAGCTGGGATGCTCTGCTGAGGGGTTGTGCCCCAGGAGGGAGTGTGAGCACAATGATAACACAACTGCAACGTGATCACCTTCTCCTCCTGACCCCTCATATAATGGCTCTTGTTCACCTGGTAAAGAGGGACTATTAGGCTGCAGGGATAAAAAAATAAATGAAATGGAGTCTCACTGCTGTAGGGAAATCAGAGCAGAGGTGTTGCTTGGAATAAGAAACTCGACAACTAAAAAGTGGTCCTTGAGATCTGCGCTCACTTTGTCTGTAGCAAGGGGGGAATATGTGGCATGTGTATTTATTTTGAAGAAAGCAATAAAGTACCTTGAAAGAAATGCTTTAAAATGTTCCAATGATCTACCAGCTGTTTGCAATTTTACTCAACTACTAGAAGTAAAATGCCAGTTGCAAGTATGCTGCTGTGAGGAATTAACTCCTTCAAATGTCCTTCTGAGTCTCGATGTGGGCTTATTCAATAACCATCTTTGGCCGAGGAATCTTTAGCTTAAAAGATTATGTCCCTATCCCTTGCTGAACAGCTGAATAACCTGTCTCAGTGTAAGTAGTCTCCTCTTCCATGGATGAGCTCAGCTACTGCTCCCTCTGCTCGGATTTTCATGGAATTTCAGCTCTAACCTATGTTCCTGGGTGATTTGTTGCAGGTTGCTTGATATTTGTCTTGGAAATGTTTTGATGAGATGCAGTTGGATGAAAGATTGCTATTTTCCAAGAATCATCTTCAGCTGACCCACTGGGAAGGCTCATTCTCCTCATTTCGTTCACTTCCAGCAGTTCATTTTATTGCAAACCCTCAAAAAAAATACCCATCCTCAGGAAACACCTTCATGGGGTTAGACAGAGACCCAGCCCCATCCCAGCAGTGCAAAACAAGGCTGTGCTTGCTTGCAGAGGTGGAGCATGGCCAGTCTGGCCCTGGGAGCCTCTCACTCTGGCAGGCCCCAGCATGGCTATGCGGACACAGGAGGGAACCCGCTGGAGCCCGGCTGTGTGCTGTGAGTGAAGGCAGCGGGGTGAGCTCCTCCATCACCCTCAGACAGGTACTGCAGGAGCTGGGCAGGGTTTTGGGCAGGGCCCAAGAACCAGGGTGACCCTGCTCTGGCAGTTCTTCCAGTTGATGATGTAACGACAAACGTGTTGCATAAGAGGTGTTACTAAACAGATGTGGTCTCCAGCACTCGCTTATGAAACAAGACCAGAGCTGGTTTTTTTGAAACATTCTTAAGGTGGCTGGGCTTGCCAAAGTCTCCTTGTTACAAATCAAAGTCTTTTAGGGAAGACCTCACTGTGGACAGTGATGCTGTTTGTGGACACCCTCCTCTTTGCTGGGTCTCTTCACCAGATCACCAAGGACAGGAGTTTTGTCCAATGTGATGGTGTTTTAGCAATATTCATCCTGTTAAAAACCTTTGCCAACCTGCAGAGCTCAGCTACAAGCTGGGGTTGCTGCTTGTAAGAGCAGAATTTTGCTATTGAGGGTCACAGGTCTTGCAGCCGTTCCTTGTCAGAGAGATGTTCCAGACCCCTCACTATCTGTGTAACCCTTCACTGGACTTTCTCCAGAAATTCTCTATCACTCTTGAACTAGAGAGCCTGGAATTCAACACAGTACTCCAGATGTGGCCTTACTAAGGCAGAGTAGAGAGTGAGGAGAATCTTCCTTGACCTGTTGCTGAAGAAAAATTCCCAGGACAGGTCAGGTATTCAAAGGTTCACCAAGATCAGTGGAGAACTGATGCTATATTAGAAGCAGGGCACAAATGTCTATTCCCTGTCAGAACACACAGGATCTTGCTCTCTGCCAGGCAGCTGGGAAGGGTGGTACTTGGAGATAAGTTGTTTGCCAAGGAGCAAGTGAAGTGTAGGAATATTCACAGAACACAGACTTTGGTAAAAGTGTTTTGATAGAAACACACAGGCAAATTGGGAAAAAAAGGGAAAAGTCTGTGATAAATACTATGTTTGCTTGGGACCTTTCAACTGCTGCAATGGAAACTGCATCCAATGCTCCATCAAAACCTGACTGGTGCCATGGGTGAGGGCTGGTGTGGCTCTGAGTCTTGTACTGGTCCTGCTGCCAGCCCTGGATGCCCCTGGGCAAACACCTATGGGCTTTTTTTAAGTGTCTGGTCTCTGCCAGAACCCTGGTTGTGCACACACGCTTAAGGGTTTATATCCTGAACCTTTTCATGTGAATAAGCAAAATGAAAATAGTTTGAGTGTTTCTCAAGTCAAGCAATGCATTTCTTTCCCCTGGTCTGAATCACAGAGGAAAAAAATTGTCAGAGCTTCAGCTACACAGGATATAAAGCTGGTATTATACCTCATAAAACAAGTGGTGCGAACTAGAGCCATGTATAATGCTGAGTGGACAACTCTGCAGCTAAAGCACAATAGATTATCTTGAGCTAGGGCGTTGAGGACCATCAGTCATGTGGTTTCCAAGAAACTGAAGATTTAGACTGAGAAATGATTTGCAGAGAAAAACTCTGTGACTACATGGAGGGAGGGAAAAAGTGCATTTAAGCTGAGATCCATTAACCAGCATGGCCTGGGCAACACACTTCGAAAATACTCTTTTTTTTTTTCCTTTTTCCTAGGCAACCAAATTTGTGTGGTTTATCTAAATTCCTGTCCTGCCTCTGGAGTTAGTTTCTTTGAAGGATAATGAATGAGAAACAAGTTAAAATCAGGTTGTAAGTGGCTGTCTTACAGGAGTCGTGGGGGTCTAGGGCCACTTACCTAGCTTCCAGCTCTGCTTTCTCCTTGCAGAGGAAAGGCTCCTTACCTAACAATTAATTTGTGTGACAAGACGTGTTGCAAAGAAAAAAAGCAGTAGAAGAAATGAGTTTCCTTTGTTGCTTGTTTATTCTTGAAGCACGCTCTGTGCACCTGACACGTTTGCTGGCTTCACTCTGGATCTAATGCAAGAAATTGGCACATTCATTCTGCTGTGGTTAATTTTAAATGCAACAAGATCACGCTACGGTACTTGACACATCTCTAAGAGCAACATCATGACACTGTTGACACTGAATGTTCACTAATGGCATCCTCTGCCAAAGTCAAATGTAAAATGAGTGGGATAACAGCAGCAGCATTTAAAAAAACTTCATTCAAAGGAACATTGAAAATTTGATCAGGTCTAACGGGCGTGGTAGATTTGCAAATGTGCAGAATATCCAGTTTCCAGTTGCTTACTCACAAGCTTCAATGTGCAAGCCAAGTAAAGCTCCATCCCCTGAGGCAGGGAAACCCAGAGCTACAGCAGCCCAGAGCACATGCAGACATAGAAGCATCTGTCCTCCCAGGGTTGTGGTGCCTGGCTGGAGTAATTCAAGGACCTGGCTCCTGTATTTTTTTCTTCTAAGATAAACTCAAGTTACTGAGTTATTAATGATCTTAAAACAGTTGTATAGATATTTTTAGAATACATCACTTTAGCTTTTCAGTCAATAAAATATAATAACATAAAATGAATATCAAAGTTCTACAAATAAAGATGTCTGAGTTAATCATAAGCTAATGATCTATTTGTGAGGATGTAAGCAGAAAAACATTACTCTCTTCTGTGCTATTGCCATGAACATTTCTAAGTGTGGATGCAGTTATAGTGGTTTAAATTTTCTCCACAAATACAGCCACAGTGTAAACATGTTATACAAATATAACTTCATTCACACTTTTGCTAACACAAGCTACTTTCCTAAAAAGTGCTCCTATTTAAATATTTATACAAAAAATTGGTGGGTTTTAAAACACATACTTAGTTCTGCCACGAAGTCACTCATTTGAATCAGCAAGACGATGTATGAGCAGGGCTCCTATTTTTGGAGATGCTGAGAAAAGTATTGTAGGGAAAGACATATTTATTTTTTTTCTACTGATGTTTCAAATCCTGCTCCCTCCCAGCAGGGAACTGTGGTAGAACAGTTTTTGACAGATTTTGAGTCCTGATGGCTTTCCAATGTCTGTATATCAATGGCAGCTGAAATGCACACATGCTGAACACTGAAGTTTTTATTTGGGGGAAGGTTATGCTTTTTTATTTTCTTAAGCAGTTCTGCTCCCAGAATTGGGGTTTGCAGGACTTCAAGTACTCATTTGGCAGCCAAAGGATGATAAAGGAGAAAGAAAAACTTTCCTTCACTCTGTACAAGCTGCGGTGGAAATCCTGAGTGGGGCTTTGCTGTACAACCTCAATTCAGTGATGATGACAGTAAGTTCCTCCAGTTGCTAAGTACAGCTAATAAAGTTGAAAAACACCTTTTGAAAAATGATTAGGTAGATAATAAAGTATGTCAACTTGAAAATATGCATTCTTCATGTGATGACTGGAGATAGTTTATCACTTTCTGAGTGACACATCCATTTATAAATATTTATTCTCTCCAGTGGTACTGATAAATCTTTTGAGCCTATAAGCCCATTGATACATACACAGTAATATCATTTATCTTTCCAATGCATTTTATTTATTATTGACTAATTGCCTGCCAGATTGTAAATATGATAGGGGTGGCATTGTGCTTTGATTAACTGTATGTTAAAGTACCCAGAGGAATTTAGATCTAGCTCTGAGCAAAGACATCCAAGGCAATAAATTGTATATTTTGAAATCAGCTATGCAATATGGAGCTGCAGCTCTAGTTAAACAAGCTGAGCAGAGGCATTTTCCAGAGCAGTTTATTTTGATTAATGGGTTCCCAAAAGCCTCTTGCTGCTGTTTACAATGGATTTGCTGTAATATTTACAATAAACTGGGGTTAGTCTAGAGAGTTTTAATATACCTCGTCAGGTTACTTGCACTGCACAAACCTGGGGCGAGAAGTACAGTGCAAAGTCAACCAGGGAAATGTTTTGTGCTTCTCTTTTTGACACACACATGCTGTTTTTTTTTTTCTTCTTTCTTCCCCTTCAACTCCCCTCTCAGACATTTTCTTAACCAAATGTTTGTAATCGGCTTAATACATCTTGAACCATCTATGTGATGACTTGAGATAATTTATCACATTAGAGCTGACATGCCATTTATAAATATTTATTCTCTGTGGTGGCACTGATAAATGGGCTGAGCAATAGGGCCACTGGTAGAGACTTGTGGCAGTGCTCCCCTTCACCTCGTCCTCCCTGAGCCAGCGGGTCTGGCACTGGCACGCTCCTGGGCAGCCTGGCAACACAATTAAGGTGGCAGTATCTCTTGATTAACTCTGTCAAAATACTTTGAATTAGGACACACAAGACCTTGTTAAGCAGCTGTTCTCAAATATCCCAGGCAATGAAATCCAATGTTTTTCATGGCACAAAAGCTGCAGCAGTGGGAGGTTTTTGAACTGGGCAGCTCTTGTCACCCACCACAAACACATGTACTTGGGTTTGTACCTTGAAGATACTAAAGCCAGATGTTATTGTCCTGCCCACCTAAAAAAATTCCTCTGTAGGAATTGCTTGCCTGAAATGTAGCACAAGATGGTCTTGTGTGGAACAAGATAGGCTCAGTGTTGCTCTGCCTGCCAGACACTTGCCAGCAGCACAGGCACTACCAGCCCCTCGCTCACTCTTTTGTATAGATTGAACTGGTTTGTTAGGCCATATTTATGCACCATGTAATTTGACAGAAATTCTATTGTAATTAGCACCTGCTAATCACTGTCAGTAGTGTTAGTTAGCTAATTGTACCTTGGGCACTAAAAACCAAAGCAAACCCAGTACATAATTTTGTCAAAATAAATGAAATAACAAAATGTGTGTGTGTTCCCCAGAGGGATGTGGCCAGGGAGATGACAACGTGCTGTTACCTCTTTTTGAGTTCTTTGTGGACCTTCTGTACCTTCTCCACAGGTCTTGTAACCTGAACTTGTGGAGTAATTTGTGGCTGGCTGTAAACTGGCAGGATGAGGGTGAACTTTGCAATCTTGGTGCAAGAAATCCTCAGGATTGGAGAGCTGCAGAGGCAAAAATGAAAGCATAGAGCTGGGGATTGTCCTGAAGGATGGTCCAAGTTAAGGAAGATTTTGATGTTTCCAAAGAGAAATGATCTTCTGGAGTTTTTTTGGAATCTAAACACTTACTTCTTGATACTTGAAGAAAAAGGAAGTGTCATCATCCAGAGCTACTGTAGCAGCCTTTCCTCCATCGATGCAGGATAATCTAGCTCTCTTTGATTTCCATTATGCTTTCCAGTGGATCTGAGATGTAATTAATTAATTGATTTTTGCTGCCAGCCCCCTAATTAACACTAAATAAAAATTCATGCCAGGGTTAATAGCTTTAAAGGTTGGAGGCAGAAGCTTCTGCTGCTCAGGTCCGTTGTCCGTTCAGCAGTGCATTTGGGTTATATTCCCTGTCATGCTTTTAATTCCTAATCAATTGAAAGTTAATTTCATTCTCAGCTGAAAGGGAGCCAGAAATGGGTTACTGTTATACAACCAGTTTTGCTGTATAGCTTTTACAGGTCTGTATTCACAGCACAGTTAGCACACCACTGGGCAAACTGGGATAGCATGGCAGGGATGTGATCTTGATATAACAAATCCCCCAAAGCAGTGAGATTTATACTGTGATAGGCCTAAACCTTGTGCTCCTGATACTGTAAACACTGTACTCTTTTGCTCTTTGTTGTGCTGGACAATTACCATGTGAATCCATTACTTATTTGTGTGATGCTTTGAGGATATGAAATGCTGGGTAATATTATGTGTAGCCTAGTGGAATTTTACTAACTGATCATTTTTATTCATTATCTCTTACTAAGCAATAAAATGGCAACAAACCAGACAGAATTATTGAAAATATTGTTTTATGTGCTGGTAAAATGAATTATCTGCACAATCTCACTCCCTTATGGGAACAGGGATGTTGAAATGCCTCTGAGACTCAGACTGAGCCTGGAAACGGTGGCCAGTCTCTATATTGCTAATTAGAGCTCCTGGATTTTGATAAGCCAATAAACCCTTGAAAATGTCCCTAAGAGACTGATCTGAAAAAAATAAAACCATTCTCTAGTTGTCTTAAAGTGTGAAATACAAACAGGAAAGAGATTCTCTTTTTCTCTGACTGCTGCTTTCACTTTTCTGTCCCTGTGACTATATGGCCCAACATCTTCCCTTCCCTCGCCATATGTGGGAGAATCACTGATACCCCTTCTGAAGCACATCAGGAAGATATTCAGAACCAACATCATAAACCATGAAATATGATCCTGTTTCACAAAAATGAGATTTGATACAGACCTCTGCAGAGTGGTTATGGGATCTTGTCTACATTATTTTTCAATCATTATGAGTTTAGTTTAGGAGGCGGGATCAAAGCAGTTCAGGTATGAGTGAGTACATCCGAGGCAAATGTCATGTAGTTCTAATTGTTGTTCGTTGTACTTGGGCAAACACTTGGGAACATTCATGTTCAAAGGAGTTTTGCATTCTCCAACTATACTCCTGAAATGTGGAAGTGTTCATCTTCATAGATCATCTTCCATTTACCACTGCTTTGTGTTCTCACTTGCCTTTATGCAACCACAGTGTTAGCAGCTGTGCCACTGCTGTGCTCCACTTCAGAGCCCTCAAGTTGCCTGGCCTGAAATTCACGTTGAGCAATGGGGAAGTCAAGCTCAAATCTCTGTTCCTGTCTCTTCTTTTTGCCTGTGTATATGCATTTGTAGCACTGAGCGGTCTGGAAAGAGAAAGGGGAAAAAAACCCCTTAATTTCAAATAAATGAATAAAATATGTTTTCTCCATGTGTTTTAAACAATTCAGGTTTTTTTAAACTACAGGGTGGTACAGTTTGCAAGGTGTTTGCAAGAATATAGTGTGCTCTGTCTCAGTTGGGATAGCTACAGCTAATCCTCAAACATTCAACTCTGATTTTATCTTTTCTTCTTTTTTTTTTATCAGCTTCATTCTTTGGTCCAATTGCAATATCAGCTTTGTGCTCTTACTTTAATGATCTGCTGCTCATTTGTTTCTCTGCACATATACTGTGCTCAGGATACTGTCTGGCTTTAGCCTGGGCCATACTAATACATAATGCAGATGATAAAAGCCAGTGTAACAGAAAAGAGGTCCCAGGGAGAATACAAACCATGACAAAATAAGAAGGAAGCAGATGGTTAGGTATTAAACTGTAGTAATAAAATAACATCTGGCAGAATATCACACACACGCACTGATGCCCAGCTGAAGAGTGCACTGATTTAAGTAATATGTTTCTCATTTTGATGCAATTAACACAAAAATTTGCATAGCAAACAGTGGCAGAGCACACAGAAGCTTCTTTCGAAAAATACATTCCAAATATGTCTTTTCTACAAGGAGATTGGCCACAGCAGACACTGATGGCTTTCTATACTGTGCTGTAAAGCAATTAATGAGTCATACCTTCCTGCTGGCCAGAGAACCCATTATTGTGTTTACATGCAGCCCAGCAGATGTACTTGTTTGCAGGGCTGGAAATTAAAAGATAAAATGGGAATAGCATTTGACCAAGTAGAATGTCATTCCATCCCATGTCATAGAGAGAAGGATGCTGTACAGACTAGGTAGATCTCTAAAACCCCATACAGGCAAATCTGACTGCCTCAGGTGCTCTCCCAAATCTCCCTTTGTGTGAGCTAGGGAAAGCAAAACCTTGGGGCTGGGTTTCTCAAAGGAAGTTGGAGGGAAGATGAAGTCCCCACCTGGTTTAACAAGCCATGCTGCAGCACCAAGTAACCTGCAGTTAATTAGGTCTTGTCTTTCACAAGCCTTGACCTGCCCACAAACCAAGCCTGAGGATAGACAAGCCTGATGAAAGAAAGTTTAATTTGTGTTGAGTGCTGGGAAAGCTGCTGGTGTGAGCACTGGGGTTGTACAGGGTGGCTGGGATGGAGCTCATTTGAGTCGTGCTCTCCCTGGGACAGGACCTGCTGGCAGCCTAGGCTGTTAGCAGGGCATGGAGCTGCTCCAACGTGGAGCTCACAGGTCCCTTTACCACCAGCTCTGATAACACCTCGATGACCAAATGCATGTGAACATTGTCTTGGGGAGGATGGAAGAGAGCTGTGTGAGGGCTTCCAGTAGGACTATCCTACTGTGGACACCTGCTCAGCAGTGCCACTTTTGGGAGAGATCCTACAGCTGCCTGCTCACTGCACACTTGCCTGGCCAGGCAGCTTAGCAGTTCAGGGATGGAGAGTCACTGCATCTCTTGCATAGTGAAAGCTGTGTCTGGAGAGCTTCAGGATTTTGCTTTTCTCCACAGTAGGATGCAGTTAACTTCCCTGAGCAGCTTCAGCAGATGCACATGCTGCAGTTCTCAGTAAGCAAACACCTGATGTAGCAGGCAACGATTCATTCATTAAAAGCCCATAAAAATAATAGCAGGTGGCAGACATGAGTGCCACTGTGATGTGATGTGCTGTGTGAAATAAAAGATGCCCTGTGCTCCACCTCAGCAAAGGAAGCACCATATTCCCAGCTGCTGAGGACTGGTCTGCACTGGAGCCTGGCATGTGTTTCAGCATAAATGTCATTTCTGTTTGGGTACTTTCAGACTAATTTGGAATTAGAAAAACAACTTTGTTTTGGAATTCCCTGTGAAATAGAGTTCTGAAAAAGAAAAGAAGCATGTGAAAAGCTTTGTCTGCATATGTTTGCTTGTCCTTAGGAGTGCAGGAGGGAAGTGAATGTCAAACATGTGTCCTCAGCTCTGCCATGGCAAGAGGGTATGGCAAAATGTTTTGCTAAGCGTTTAGAAAGTTTTGACTACCTGAGATGGGCCTGACTGCTGTAAAGCCATGTACGTTGAATTTTCTCAGTGTAATTTGCCTTTGTGTTGTGGTCCAGACTTGCTGCAGCTGGCAGCTGTTTTGGCTGCCCTCTGCAGAGCGGTGAGGCTGGCCGAGCAGCATGCAGTATGCCAGGGGAAGGGAAAGTGCATTTCTGTATGTTTTGCTGTGCTCAATGAAAGCCCTGATCTTGTTTCTTTTGAAAATCGTCACAATAGTCCCATTGATTTCCTCAGAAGAAAGGAGTGGGAACATATCTAAAGTTCTTCTTCTTTCAACAAAATGGAATAAAAGTGTGCTTTCAACACACCTTTATTCCATTTCTTTCTGCTTTTTGTATAGGCGTTATCTGCTGGAAGTCTGTGTCGCCCGATGCACAGAGATCCAGATTTTGACAGGAGCACCTGAATGCCATCATATTTTAAGTGAGAATGTAGTGATTTACTTCCATCAGGTACAGGGTTTAGATCATGTGGTATCTACTTTCCTATGACAGTCTTTACAGGTAGGAATAATAAGGATGCTCTTCTGGTGTGTGTGTTTCTTACAGGAGTAGCAGATCTAGGACACTGACAGAAAAAGCTGAGGAGTGTCTGAAAGCTAGAAGGATATTTATGGGTGGAAGGGGCTATTTGTATTAACAGAAATGTGCACTACCACCACATCTCTGAGGAATAATAACAGGCAGAACTTTGCAGTTTTGGAGATTGTGATGCAAATAACAATCTTTTTGCAGCAGTAAATTGTCTTGAAATCTGATTTCCAAAGGTAGCAGCCTTAATTTGGTTTGTTCTTTGCTGGGGATCCTCTGGGAGTGTGACCTTCAGTCTCCAATAAATCAGGAGAGTAACATGCACTGTGGGCTGAATCTTGGGCATGCTGGGAATATCTCTCTCCTCCTCCAGTGGGCTTTGGGTGGAGCCATTGACTCTAAAACATATATTATGAAAATAGCCTTAATTCTTGTTTCTAAGGGAAAACTGCATTTGAGGCAGTATTGCTGCCAAAACCAGGGTATGAATGCCTGCTCTGCAGCTAGCTTGCTCCTGCCTCTAGACCACCTCCCGCCTCTGCACAACTGCAGCCCTACAGGAATATGGCAACTTTGATCTGCCTGAAGCAGCATTCATGGTTCAGGGTATCGCTGTCCCGTCTATTCCCAGACACAGCCGGCTGCGTGAGCACAGCCGCTGAGAACAAGTCAGTGTCCTTCCTGGAACAACTCCAACCAAATCTGTACAAGCGTGTCTCTGACCCAGGGACCCCCTGAGGTCAACGAGCTCTTTTGGCTGAGAAATCTCACACTGAGCACATAACCTTTACTTCTGTGGCTTTTCTGCTAGGTTGAAACACTCCACTCTGGTGCAAAATGGGGCTGTGATTGTGGCTGAAGAGCAGGTGATGGGTGAACGTGGAAACATTTGCAGAAAAATTGCCTGTTCCAGCAAGTTTCACTTTGGTTCTGCATTTCCCTGTGTTGCTTTCTGAAGATGGTTTAATTTCCTATGTGCTGCTTGTATTTTGCTTATATTTCTTCTCTTCAGCCTTCCTCAATGATATCCCAGTGCCTGCCTTCTCAACAGTAATAATAATAATAGCTGCAATGTATTTAATAGCTACCCACTGCCAGCCTCTCTCAGCCTTCTCCACAAGATTCCCCAAGGTACCAGATGCATAATGCATTTCCCAGCTAGAAATCAGACCTCGCTAGGATCTGCTCTCTTGAAAAAACTCCTTCCTGGCACGGTCCCCAGCTTGTTGGGAATCAGTGATGTGTGCAGAGGTACTGGGAGAGTTGCTTTACTTTCCCTTTGTTGGGTGTGAAGCACAAGGGCGTGAGCTACATCAGCCACTGCATATGAACGAGGTTGCCCTCACCACTGAAAGCGTTGCCAAAATTACTTGTCCTCTCTGCAGAGACACTGATGGTACATTTCATTCTGTCCCCAGCCATCCAAGCCAGTGAGGAGTGGAGGTGCAGGGATAGATCTGGGTGATAAGAGGGAGAGTTTGGTATGAGAAACAGTAAAATGCAGAAACTGGCAAAGCAAGAGCCTGAATGAAGAAAATCTGTGAAGTCTTCTGATGATGAACTTAACCCAACTAACCCAGGCTGACCAGAGGCACCTTGGCATGGCCAGTCTGACTTTTCAAAGGCCCCAGTCTGGCAGTGTGCCCAGGTGGCCAAAAAGGCCAAGGGCATCCTGACTTGCATTAGAAATAGTGTGACCAGCAGGACCAGGGAAGGGATTGCACCTCTGTACTCAACACTGTTGAGGCCACACTTAGAATACTGTGTTTACTTTTATTTATACAAGGAAAGAATGATTTAAAGCAATTTGTTAATATGAATTTCTATACCTTCTGGTGTCCTTTAGGATAGGCTTGTTTTACAGAAGAGAAACTCGTCAGATGACTAGCTAAAGGTTTAATAAAAAAAGAAAAAGGAATTAAATGTCACAGTAAAGCTGGGAAATGAACCCAGGAATGTTGACTTTGAACTACACAAAACCAGTTGCACCACAGTAGCATGCTCAGTATTTTGCTTGGTTTTCAGCCACAGCTTTAAACTTTGGCCAACAAACTTAAGAAGTCAGGAGGGGGGTAATTTTTATTCTTTAGACGAGGAGACTGAGAAATCTAAAAGCCTGGTGCTCACAATAACTTATTATTGCTCTTTATTTGATGGAGTGACTCATATAGCACATAGCTTCAGGAGCAGGTTTGGTGGAAGCTATAGCTGAAAACACAGCCAGCTGTAAAAAGCTAGCCATTTCCTACACAGTACCTACTTCAAAGGAATAAAATAGATGTCTCCTTTTTTCTATCCAAAAAGTCACTGCAGAAGCAGCTTTCTTTTGTTATCTCCCAATAAATGTGTCTCTGTAATACTGGAATTTACTGCTGGGGGTGTGTGTTTCTCACTGCTGCTTCCCCTTACAAAGGACCTAATCTATCTTGTGCTGGGAGAAGGCAAATGATGTCATGTTTCCTATACTTCAGCCCACTTTCCAGCTGCTGCAGAAAGGCAGGGCTATAGGTAAACATTTCACTCTGCAAGAGCAGAGCAGGCGCTGCCTGCCTCTGGCCAGGGTTGTGCTGGGCAAGCATGCCAGAAGCAGATTCATGCTCACAGCATCTCTACGTGATGACTCTGTGCAAGTTGGGCTTGGCTGGTTTGCCTGTTGGGCTGCTTGAATTCACCCCTGTGGCGAGCAGCCTGAGGACATGGGGATGGGATGCAGAAGTGCTGAGGAGCCAGCATCCTGCTTGCCTGTGGCCTGCCCTGCCTGGCCACACTGGCTGGGGCAGGTAGCTCAGCTGGGTGAGTCGGGACACTCTGCTTGGCATGGCCCAGTGAGGAGAGTTTGCCAAGCACTGTCTGAACTAGTTTTAGTTCCAGCAAGAGTCCTTGACATTCACTAAGACTAAACTCACTCTCAAATTTAATCAATGAAATGGAAAACTAACAAAACAGGAATGCATAAGCATTTTTCTATCAGCAGCCTAACAAGCCCAGCATAACACCTGCCTGCATGCCAGATTCACCCAGGCAATTATCATGAATGCAGACTGAATAATTATGCATGCGAAGGCCCGTCTGGTACCTGCCACATGCAATGACTCAATCTGTGTGCAGGTGCATGTGTCTGCCTTCTGCTGCTCTCACACATCGGGGCCAAGGTGCTTCTGACCACCTGCTGGGAAATTCAGTTCTTTCCACCGTTATCTCTGTCTTCTCTCCCCAAAACGTAGGGCTGAATGCCCAGGCTTTGCAGAGGGGAGGCACCATGTCCTTAACCTTTGAGCCTTGTGCTGAGTGCAAGGAGGCTCTGTGGAGTGCTGGTACACTCTGTACTGGTGTGGAGTGCTGGAGGACTGTGGGCCATGGCAGGATTCTGCTGAACCTTGCTTTCCACTGGCCACGTTTCAGAAGTCACAGCCTTTGAAGATGGGTGTGCAATCTGAAGCCTCACTTTTCCCCATTGCATTGCCAACAATCCTTCCTCAGAGAATTTACCCCCACCAGTGTTGTCCCTGTCCTCCTGAGAGCTGCCTGCACCATGGCTCTGCTGCCTGCAGCTTGGCTTCTCTATAATTCTGTCTCTTGCCTATGTACAGGCAGAATATGACTTTCTTTATATATTACATTTTGAGTGCAATACAAGAAAATAAAAATGAGTAACAGCTTGTTTCCCAGCCCTGGATGGAGCAAAAATTTTGATGAATGGACAGACTACTTGCATGAAAAAGAGCATGAATAATTTGCAATGAATAATATTGAAGTGTTTCCTTTTTTTCCCCACTCATAAATTGCTTGCAATTTTTTTTTCCCCCGAGCTGTTAGTCACCAGAGCAAATACAGAGCAGCTTGTTGGAAGCATTTGTTTTCTGCTACTCTGAGCTGTGATTAGATGCACTGGTCACTCTGATTGATGGGGAAACTCCTACAAACAAGTTTCTTTGGTTGACACCTTGAGGTTCCAGGGGCTTTGCATATATTTCTTTCACTAGCAAGGGCAGATGCTGAAAAAGCTGTTTGTTTGCTACTGTGCATACTTTATAAATTATTGCCTTTACAAATCTGAACCAAGAGTGGCAATTGACAGAGACCCTGGTTAAGAATGAATTATTTTATGAAAAAAACATGTAGGTCTTTGTGCTGCTGGAGGGTCACAGTTCACCATTTCCCCCTATTTCTCTGGAGTTTTGTTGTTTTTGTTGTGCCTGTCTTTGTGGAAAAGTTTTGTGGAGGATGAGGAAGGAAGTGATGGGCCCAGGGTTGGCCATCCCTCACCTCTGCCACTCTTTGCTCTATTTGTATTAATAAAGCAGGTTGCCTCTTCTGACCTGCTCTGTATGAGCTGTACACATAGAATAGCTGGGAGTCTGATTTCATCCTTTAACTCTCCTGTTTTTAATTGCCTTTGGTGCAGGACACAAATAATGCAGCCAAGTGCATTGTAGAATTGTAGAATTAAATAAATAAATAACTGTTCCCCCAAGTATAACCTCTGTCCCTCTCACTTTTTAGCCTTTCCTTCTACTGGGCCATGTGTGGGACAAGCAGCTCAGGGTCAGTGTGCAGTGGGGAAGGGCTATGGGAAGGTTGGGAGGTAGGAGAGGCATTTCCCACTATTCTCTGTCCCTGTGCATCCAACCCCATGGTCAGCACAGGGGAGGGATGGAAGTTGGCCCCATCCTACCATGGTTATTTGCATTTGATCTGTTTCTCATCTTGCCTTTTTCATCTAACAATCCTGAAGAAAACCATACCCCTGTGCAAAGCTGATGTGTAACTCTACCCTGCCTTTGCCTACATTCTGAGGTCAAGCCTCCAAGCTGAAGCCAGGAGAGGATAAGTGATGTGACAGTGGGCACTGTGTCATGACTGAGTTGCTTGACTCTTTGTGCTGGGCATCGTGTGGCCACTGTAGCCTAAGTTATTTTGGGATGTCTCTCCCACCTTTCCAGTTTTCTACTCCTTTTCCAATGACCTATTCTAATCAGTTGAGCTGCTTTCCTCTCTTCCTCTTCTACTTGAGCTCGAAGCGATGTGAAGGAGTGACCTCTCTTTCATGCACATGATTGCATTTTAAACTTTAATAGCTTCCATACCCTTTCCTAGGAGAAGCTCTGCTCAGCTGAAGGTCTGTGCATTGCTCACACATTCAGGGAGCAGCCAGACATGATGGAAAAGTACAGTCTCTGTATCAAGTCTCCTTCTGCATGACGGACGCTTCAAATTTAAGCTATGCTTCTTTCTAAGCTGAACATACATGAGGTTGAGGTACATATCACAGAGCACTTGTTGACATAATGCAGCTGTAAAGAAATCTAGTTAGCTTATGAAAAAAACTGGAGTGCAATATAGCTAATGCTAATTAAGAGATATCTTAATAATGTGCAGTGATTTCTTAATAGACGCCAACAGAATAGGCTTAAGGGGAGATAGGGAAACACACCCACAAAACCCTCTTTAGTTCTGTCCCAACTTCTCCTCTGAAGTGCAGAGGAATGTTTGATTTCTGGGCGTGTGTGTCTGCAGGATTGGCAACGGAAATCAAAGCAATTGAGATTACAACAGTTGTGCTTATCCTAAACTGAACATGGGGTTCTTTGGAATGTTTCGACTTCTTTCCTCTTAGTGCCTCTTGGATTAACCGTGGCCTTTCTCACAGTAAAGGCAGATGGCTTGGGTTCACAACGAATGGTCTGTGAAGGGTGGTTTGTTAACGTGGATCCCAGAATAGAGAGGTTAAATCCCAAATTACTTCCTGGTTATGTGAATTATTAGCTCCTGGGTGGATAGCTCTGTTATGAACTTTGATGTTATGAACTTTGATGTGACAGTAGCTGTTCAAAGGAGTGGAAAAAGGATGTGTGAGAAGTCTGAAAAAAAAACAGAATAAGGGCTTTTAGCTTATAGGCTCTTGTGCTTTACTCTCTTGGTGGAGTTGTCTCTTCTAAGAGGCAAATAACTACATGCAGGATAGGGATGAGCAGAGGTTTCCTCTTTGCTTCTTTCTGGAATAGCTTAAATTGCTAGAAAGAGAATTGAAGTGCAATGTGAGAAGGAGAAGACAGGCCAGAAGTTTAGACCATTCCTAACATCATGGGGAAAGCAAGAGAACACTGCATTGAAAAATAACCACTTTTTGCCTGAAGTGATTGCCGTGTTCTTAAGTGGCCTCTGTTCATACCAATGATGCTATGGTGGAACCTCATGCATCATTGAGAAACTCCTTGCTGGGCAGTCCTGCTGGTGCTGAACCTGTGTGTTCTAGATCCTGGTGTTTTCCACTGTCCTGGGGCGGGTCAGTGTGGGGTCAGAGGATCCCCTGCAGCAAGTTGTCAGTGGTGCCCTGCGGATGGGGCTGTAGGAGGAGTGAGCACAGCTGCACTACTGAGCTCCTCACCACCTCTCAGCAGCTCCACGCATTTCCTGACCATCCTAAGTGGGATATGAAGGACTTCACACTTGACTGTGGAGCAGAAGAGAAGAGCTGAGGATGGAATCCAACTTGGAGTGGATAAAATGCTAGAGAGGTGAGTTGGTCATAAGACCCTCCAGACAACCTGCAAGCACAAGCAACATTGCTTATAGCCCCAGCTGAGATGAATGGTACTCCAGCACTTTCAAGCAGCCCACTGCTGCTTCTGCTTTTACAGTTGTTGCCTCATCACTTGGAGCAGTTTAGTGTCTTGCATCAACTTTTTTATGTAAATCTATTCAGAGGGTACATTGGGGTGGGAGTGAGGATATTTGCCCGAACCTCACCTTCCAGTCTGAGAGTGTAGTCAAGAGTAGGCAGTAGCAACAAGCAATGTCTCTGTGACCTCTGCTTCCTCTGCCGGGAGAGTTTGCATTGTGGAGCAATGAATACATAACTCATTCCCACCCACCAGGGAAAAAGCCCTGGTAGCACGGCACAGACATCCGCAGCACAGTATTACAGGAAGCAAGGAGGTGCTTATGTAAGATTTAAAGATACGGTGCCCAGCCCTATAGCAGGGATGTGTGAGATGGATTTGGAGTGGGAACTGAGCAATATGACTGTCTGGATGGATTCTTTACATCTTTTTTTTTTTTTTTATTTACCATAAGCATTCAATCCTATTGACAGTTTTCCATAATTTCAAGGCACCTCTACTCTGGCTGCCAAAAATCCAGTGGGGCTGCAGGGCACAGCAGCTCTCTTTCCTTAGGATTTGTCTGAGGGATGATCCCCTCGGTGGTGCCAACACTGTCAGTTCTGCAGATGGGATGGGAAAGAGGTTGGAGAAGTGCTTTGCAAATCTTGACCTTTGGGATGCTCATATTTAGCTTGACTATGACTTTTTTCTTCTGTTTTTAAATAAGAACAGATTTCAAGAAGAAAACCTCCATCTTAGAAGAACCATCACTGAGGCTTGTACCCAGTTCCCCAGGGTAGTCTCTTGCCAGTCACTGCCTTTTTTGGCAAGGTCTTTTGTAAAGGTTGTGCTGGACATGCTCCCTCATCTTTGTATTAAGAGCTCTTTGCTGGTCAGTGAGGTTGGAGGAAGCCAGGAGAGGTCCTTTAGCCTGTAGCCCACTTCTGAGACAGGAGTAATTTTATACCCAAATGTTTCATGATGGGCATTTGTCTAATCCACACTAAAGGGCACCCAGAGAGGAGAGTTCCCCTTCACCTGCCTGGGACAAGCACAATGATAGGGAGCAGTCTATTGGCGGTTTCTCCACACACTAACCTTTAAAGGTCTAATCTGAAATTTCTTCCTCTTTCCTCTGCAGACTGGGAAGCAGAAGAGCTGAGTCATCCCCTGAGGAGACATTTCCCACAGCAGATGTTATGCCATGCGATCCTGCTATCTCTTGCAGTCGTTGCTGGAGGAGCTACTGTGTCACTCCAAGGCCTGAATGAAGATAATACGCTTCCATTCCTCCAGTTGCATCACTACAGCACAGATAAATTCCCCACTCAGCCTTTGCTGCAGCACAAGCCACAGTAAATCCTCCCTCTTTGGAAGCACCCCTGCCTGTACTGAGACCTTGCATTTGAAAGGTGATAACGTGAAAAACATCCTGTTACATTTTGCAGTGCAGCTTTATTTACATGTTATCTGGGAGCTGTGCTGGCCTTGCTAACACAGTGACTTCTGGGTGATTTTTCTGTGCTTTTCCCTGGCCCTGAATGCACAGCTTTATGCCAACAATCTTGGATGATGATTTCTGAGGTTTAAACTCAGTCCCCATTTCTGTTATAAATTGCCTGTGATCGAAAGTTAGTCAATAATTGTCTCGTTCTTCATGTGTAACATAACACTGCATTTTTCCTCCCTGATGTTTACTTGCTTTCTGTGGATCATATGGTGGTCCAGGCAGGGCTGTCATGGGTGCAGGAGTCTGTTTCAAACTAGTAAAGTACTTTGAGTCATTAATTTTTTAGATTTGCAACTAAAGAGGTTTCTGTCCCCTGGTTCCCTGCTGACCAGACTCCAGACTTTGTGAGATTTTCTGAAATATTTAAATCCTAACTCTTGGTTTGTCTGATTAAGAGAGAATCTTGGCTCCTGTTTTTGTTTGTGTCTTGTCTTTTAAAGGTCCATCACTAGCACTAATGCAAAAAAAAAAAAAAAAGACAGAATTTGATGTCTCCAGATGGCTGGAGTCTGTTATTTCTTCAAATATAAAGCAGTCTGGGCTAATCTGGCTTCCCTAAGTTCAACTCATCAGTGTTGTGCATGTGGACTGACCCACGCAGAACCAGTGCTAGAACCAGGAGAGAAGCTACTTTTCCTGTGTACAGACGAGCTGAAATTTATGTGTATCCGTTCAACACACAGTAGAGGCAAAAAAAGTCATCAATGAAACCAACCAACCAAAGCAAAGTCCTGCCAAAAGCATCAAAGGCTGAAGGCTGGGAGGCAGCGGCAGGGGATGCTCTCAGCGCAGATGTGCAGCACTCAGCACGAGGCACTCACAGCTCAGAGCTCCTCAGAGCTGACACTATCGTTATAAAGGCTGAGTCCCAGCAGTTTCCTTTGGACAGCCTGCTGCTGGGGAGTATATATCTTAATAAATGTTCCTTTGTTGTTACCTAATCTGTTTACTTGCTGATGTGTATATTGGGTATTAAGAAATGGTGTCTGGGAAAAGTAATATGTACATATTTAACAGAAGCATTTTCAAGCCTGGAAAAGTTAAACCTCTCTATTCAGGTTTCCCTCTGGGTGCTCCAGAACAGCAGCCAAAGTTCCAGCAAGTTATGTATATGTGTTGTCCTATATGAAAGGAGCTACATTCATATCCTTCATTCTCAGCCTCCACCTCCTCCTATTCAATTTACAGTCTAGACTGTTTAAAAATACCTTTTTACTGCTTTTTTTTTTCTATAGGCAAAAGGCACTTGTGAGACAATGCACTTAATTGGAGATTACAAAGGTTTGTTGCATGTTGGTGCATGATAATAGGAGAAGTTCCAATATATAATAAACTATGAAGGCATAAATTGCATATTATTAAACCTTTGATGGTGGGCTGTTAGGAATTCCCAGTGCAACGTGCCACGCTGCCTTTTACATCAGCCCTAACAATGACACTGCCAGACTCGTTGGCTCCAAGGGGTTAATTATACATTATGGATGAAAACAATGCAAGGATGCTTGTTAATACTCAAATCATTGCATGGTAACCCTGGGTGACTCCCTTACTGCTCTGCCAATTTGCAACACTTACCTGGGCCAAGATAGGAAAAGACTTGTCATTCTTCACCCCTTCCACTCTCTTTCCCTCCCTCTTTGCTGGCTTTTCTTCCTCTTTGCAACATCAGTTTGCTTGTCAAGGTAGCTGACAGGTGAAATGCCTACCTGATTATTGAAATTGTAAGGTCAAAAGAAATGGAATCCAGCTGTTAGGGATGATAATTTACAGCCAATGCTGGTCCAGAGAAAATAGAAATGAGAGTCAGGTGAGGTAGGCAGAGGACTACTTATGGGATTGATAAAACAGGACATGATAAAGAAGGTCAGGGAGAGTGTTTTGGTCTTGTTTTTAGCTAGTGGTGATGATCGTAAAGCCTTGGCTCTTAGCTACAGCACTGTCTGGGGAAAGCTGGATGGTGTCCTCTGAGGCACTGAGGAGGGGCAGGCTGCTGTTCCTCTCCTGCTAGCCTGACTCTAGGACCTTGAGTGCCTTTTAGCTGCCAGCAACCAGTGCTGATATCAATGTGATGAGCTGAGGTAAGGTATCTCTCTAAATGTTGGAAACCAAGTGGAGATGTCATGCCGTGAAGGTTTTTTGTTGAACTTTTGAGTTCCCTGTATTTTTCAAGAGACTGTAATGAACTAAATTAACTTCTCTGAACCTGGGATGAAGTTATGCTTTCAGCAGTTGCAGGCTTTGTGTCTGTTCTTCCAAAAATAGCTGCAGTGAAAGGGAACTCTAGAAACTCTGCTCACAGCTTCCTTTCCTGTTTTGGGTGAAACCTGTCCCCCTGTGTAATCATAAAGCTGTACTGATTCTCTCTGTCTCTGCTGTTAAGTTTTCCTCTAGGACACAGCCTGAATGTAGCTAAACAATCTGAATTAGCAACGATCTCTAAGCGCTGTCTCCAAAAGACTTATTGCTGTGTACGTCTGGGATACTTTCAAGAGGAAGCTGGAGTTGAGTAGTTGAGCTAGGACACATGTAGAAAATCTTGGTAACAAACTTCATAGCCAAAGGTTTTATTCTTCTGTCCGTTTTAATGGCATGAGAGTTGTCTGGAAATCTCCTGTCCCAGTGAGCCCCCTCGGCTGTTGGTATGGGGGAAAGCACTTGCTTGGGCTGATGTGAGCAGTCTCTGAATGTGAATGATTTTTTTTTTGGCTTGTGTAGTTTACAGACTTGATCTGAACTGGTGTCTGCTTTGCTCAAGTAAAAGTGAATTGAGCATCAGTGTGTGCATATCCCAGTGACTATTTATGGAGTAATTACTCTTCTTCTAGAAGTCAAGGTGATTGAACATTGTTGATGTGTCTGTGTTCATCTTCCCAAGCAGCAACTAACCTCTGCCAAAATCCTGACAAAGCGTGTCTTACAGTCCCTTCCCAGCCTAGAAGGAATTCTTAATGGCGTAAAGAAGGGGGAAAAACAAGGAGAGGGAGAAGCCTATAGTAAATAAGACTTTGACCTTATCTGAAGTATTCCTGTGCACTGAATCTAACCAAGGACTCTTGAATAAAACAAACGTGAAGTTTCTAGGCCAAGTAGGCTTTGAGATATGGCTCTACGATAAATTCCTTGAGGAATATTTCAAAGGCTGAATTGCCCCTCATTTTTCAAAGTCCCATGTCTCACAAATACCTTGTCTGATCTGCCACAAATTTTGTCAATAAATTATCCCAGGCTACTGATGGTGTATACAAAGTTTTGTGCAAAAAAAAAAAAAAAAGCTGCACAAATCTTGGGTTTTGTCTTAAACACCTCCCTGTCCAGGAGATATTCCCTCCTCCCTTCAGGACTGGCAGAGCTTTTAAGGGACTACTATAGAAAGAAAAAAATACAATTTGTAAACCCCAAACTGATTGATGCTGGAAAGTCATGGAGCTTCTGGTCTTGGTCATCTTCTGAAAACCTGGGGCTTGCAACAATGGAATTGTGGAAAGCTGTGGCCAGTTGTGAACGATGTGTTGTGGTTGTTCTGAAGAGCTTCATCCAGCAGCTGTCTGAAGAGGCAATTTAAGGCTGTAACACCTCCTGCCTGATAGATGCCTGTTCCTCCTCTGTCCCAGGCCTCTGTGGGATGAGATGCTCTCTCTGAGCCAGGAGGAAGGGGCTGCCCTGGCAAGCGTGGCACAGCCTCTGTCCTGTGGGAAGCAGGGCTGAGGCAGACCTTGCACCCCTCTTCCATGTCAGGGAGCTGTGCATGGCCATCCCTGCAGGCAGCGGGGCTGCCTGTGACCACTGTTGTGGCTCCCATCACTCCCAGTTCTGCTTTCCCAAGCATTAAAGTTTGAAAGGTTTGTACCACCCACGTCAGAGCAGTAAAGGGAGAGAAGGAAGTGATCTCAACTTTTGGAGCATGCTATTTTCAAGTTCTTTATTAGTGGGAACTTGGATAAAGTAGGAAGTTAGAAGCTAAGTATTTATAAACTTATCTAGTTCACAAATGAACTCCAGGTGAAAGCAGAGCAAAGGAAAAGGCAAGAGGATCTGAAGCAGGAGTGACAAATAAGGCTAGGGCAGAGCCTTAGCAGGGAATCACTACTGTTTAGTGTCATACTCCATAGTTTTTATTCAGAATAATTAATCTCAAGGCATTACGTCTCTCTAGAAAATGCATTCTTGGAAGAAGGGCTTGATAAATCTGTGCTTCTATTTCAGAGATGTGGATAAGCACTTTTTTCTCTTTTCTCACATTTGTACACTTGCAAAGATAAGTCTCTTCTTTTCTACTATCTGTGTTTGGATCCACGAGGGAGTTATTAACTGCACTGGCAGCACTCTCCTGCAACAATGGGACAATGACCCTGTCCTCCTAGTAATTTGTTCTGTGACATTGTAAGGATTCCATTGAAATAATAATTTAATAACAGACTAAAGAAATTGTGCATGTCTATGCTTATGATGATTATTTCTTTTCACACTGGTCTCTTTTAGTCTCCCTTTGTCTCCTAAGGAAATACAGTAATTGTAGATGATTTTTTTCCCTAGCAGTTAGATCCTGTCTAAAGTCCCTCACATTTTCCATGGTGAAAATTTCAATTAAGGCTCACAAAATTATCAACTTCTCAGATTTAGATATTGGATATGTGCACTCATGAGTTAATAAAATGACAAAGTCATCATTGAAGAAATAGTCACTGCACTGGAACAGGACGGAGGGATTCGGGATGTTCCCACTCAAAGTCTCAGTAATATGCTGAAGTGTTACAAAGTTGACGTTTGTGAAGAACCAAAAGGCAACTGACTTCAGGAAGTGTTTTCATCTCCAATCAATTATTTCAGCAACTGGGCTAACTCTCAGATGGAAATCCTATCCATCCTTCTCGCACAGATATAATCAATATCACTAATTTAGAAGCTGGGAGATATCTTCATTAATATCCCTTATTAAGTGTGGTTTAAAAGCCATTGTGTTATTTATTACCTAGCGATTATTTTGTCACAGGATGAGACTTAAAAGTAATTTTTTTTCAGAGCTCTGATACACCTTGCTAACTCATGCCAAGCTGATAATCACCTAAGAAATCAGTGAATAAACAAGCACCACTTAAAACGCTTTCTTAAACAGACATTGTTTTTCTTCAAGCTGCTGGCACTTGTGAGTGAAGCCATTGCTGCAATTATTTGAAATACTGCTGGTTTAAAGTGCAATTCCTCAGATACCCGCTGGAGCTGCTGGGCTACCCCTATTGCTGCTAACCCCCATGATGCTGATGTGCTGCTCCAGCTCTGGAGTTGAGATACAAACGCCAGTTGCTGGAGATGCTGGGGAGCAGATTCAGGATATGACACCATGATGGTGAGCAATGGTCTGTGCAAGCAGACTGGACTGAAACAAACGTGTGTGGGCTCAGATAATGCAGCTGTCTTCTGTGCTGTTGAGGTACAACTGTTCTGGGACTAGAAGTGAGAATTGCAGGATGAGGAGGAGTAAGTAGAGGGGGCTGATTACCCAGGAGGACTTTGACCAGCACACTGAGGTATGTTTTTACCATCTGGAGAGTCCCTTCTGGTTTTCCTTTGGCTACAATAATCACAGAATGACTGTAGGTGGGGAGCTATGAGGTATCAGAGGGGACCATGTTGTTGGCAGAGTGTATCTGGAAACTTGTGTGGGAAAATGTCCTACACTGTGAGATCCAAGAAACCCCTCTGATAAAGTGAGTGTGTGGCTTTGTGGGAGAGTTCTGCATGAGTGGGACTCCAGCAACGGCCCCATCCGTTATCTGTGCAATGCATGGAAGATGGGATTCTTGAAAAGGCTCTAGGTGACTTTGTTTTCTTTTCCCCTTGTCCTCTGCCTATGTGTCAGGAGGCACTTGGAGCAAGCTTTGGGATTGTTGGTGGTATGTGAAACAGTATCTTCCAGGAAACATCAAAATTATTTTATGAAGTGTGGTAATAAAAATATCCATGTGGTGCAGCCCATGCAAAAATAACACTTTTGGCTAGGAGCAGTGTGTACAATTTCTATAGCACACAATTCTTACCCAAGAAACTCTTCCAGATGGATTTAATCTCCCTGGTATTTAGGTATCCATTACACAACCCAAAAAAGGCATTTGGAGGGCATTTGTAGTAGTTATCTGTGACACTTTTCCAGCTCAGATCACGGGTTTGTCTGTTCAGGTTGGATCCAGCCCAGTGCTACTGGCTTCACTCCCAGAGAGACCCCAGTATCCATGCTGAAGTAGTTAACTTGGGACTGTGGGCCTCACATGCTGGGCCAGAGCTCAGAGAGTGGTGATACTCTTGATGGGGTGGGTAGGGCTGAGGGCTGTGGGAAACCGCTTGAGGGACAGTGGGGAAATCCTGCAAGAGAGGCTTTGCTTCCTGGGAGGACTCTAGCAGAGGGATGATCTGGACCACCTTTGAAGAGAAAAGAAAGATTAGAATACACTGATGATACATCAACTAATTAATAGAGCTCAGATATGAGTTTTGCTTTGTAGCTTCTGCTGCTGTGCTCTGTAAGGAGTTTTCTACATGCTTGATAAGAATCCTCCTGTGGCAGCAAGTACATTGCCTTTCTACTGGTGTTTTGTGGTCTTTGGATATAAGGTTTGACAGGATATGAGCAAGGCTAGTATGCCCAAAGGACAAACTGGGCAGTTCTTCAGGGTTGGCATTTCTAGATCTGATGAGTGATCACATGCAAATTACTCCTAATGAATGTTAATTACTGGGAGAGTTACATATTTTGCTTGATTCCTTTTTGGCATCTTGTGCAACTGTGTTTTTATATACCTGGTACTTGAAACATTGGATTTAAAAAATAATAATCCTCTGTAATTACAATTGCTTTATTAAAGCCTTTAGGGCTTCTATGATCTCTGTAGTAAAACTTCATGAATTCTTTTATCTAGACAATGATCTCCTGGCTCTTTCTCCAAAAGAGCAGTGCAGGGTTTACTAACCACTCATAAGTTTACTTGCCAATCTTTTCCAGTTCAGATCCTGTGATTTCTAATAAATAGTGATTATCAGGATTAAATATTTTACCCAAGCTGTCTGAGTGGAAGCCTAACTGCCAGCTTGACTTTGTCCTGATGGCTGATGTTAAAGCTAGCTTGCCCCTGTACAGCTCAGCTTCCCATGATCTGCCTAATGAGTAGCTTGGATATCAGCTGAAGTTTGCAGAGCAAAACTCCAGTGGAGCTTTCCTCCTGGTCCCAGGCATCCTGGGCATTCTGCATCTTGGTGCTGTGAGGAGCAGACACTGGAGTATGGTCTGGGTCTGAGGTGTACTGTGGTACCCCAGACTCCAGTGATTACCAGGATGCCGCTCCCAGCCCTGGTTTCATGAGCTTTGTGGCAGTCTCAAGCTATGGCTCTGCTGAAAAAGTGCTGAGATGACTCAGCTGTCAGTAGATCAGACAAGATGCCCAGCAGTTCAAGTCCTTTTTTGTCCAAACTCAAAAGGACTGGAAGGCTCGGGGTACCCTTTGCCTACCATTTGGAAAGAGCTGGTTCATATCATTGCTTTAGTCTTTTGGATGGACAGGGGAAGTACTGCTCTGAGATCAGCATCCGAGACAGGAACAGGTCACTGCCCAATCTTTCAGTGCAACCCCTTCTAAGAAAGCTCTGTCCCTAAACTGGTGGTTTTTCTGTTTAACTGTATGGCCTGCAAGAGCCCCAGCTGTGCTGGCTTAACCTGGCTTATTTTTGTGGTCTGTTAGAGCAGTTATGTTTCCTTTGCACAACTCATCTGGAGGAACATCTGAATTTCTCAAGTTTTAGTGGTAAGCTTGTCCTATGTGGCTTTGCAGACATGTTTGGCAGCATTGGTGACAGTGTCAACACACCAGTGACAGCAATTTGAAGCCCTTGTGTCCATTTCCACTGGAGCTACAATCACTGGCTCCATGACAAGTTTCCTATCCTGACTCATAGCTGCTGAGTCACTTTCATTTGTATCTCCCTTTAAAGGGAAATGGCATTTGGTCTCATATTTCTTTTGTTATTATTTTTAACATATCACAAGGTTTAATAAGTTTTGGTTCACACTTTATTTTTGCTATTAACACTCTTCCAGTTTCAGGCTGGCTGCTGCAACAACATAATTACGTGTTAGTTTCTGAGCTGAGTAACTGTTGTTGAAATGGTTGGAATAACTATTGGAGTGTTTTGATACAACAATTCCTGACTGTCTTTCCTCATCCACAGCCAGCGATAGATGCTTTGAGGAGAGGTATAAAACCCACACAATGCATCTATCCAAAAAGTGCACTTGAAGGAAGTTTTTTTTCACCAAAGTAGGAAGTTATGTTTCCCTTGTGTGCTTTTGTGCTTGCTAATCACACTGCTGATTTTTGCATTTTAACAACATTCAAAACTTGTACAGACTTGGTGTTAAATGAATTATCTGGCTCACACACAGGATTTTCTATGTGCTTTGATTTAGAACAGTACTGATGGTGAATGGACTTCTCTATTATCAACTGTGTGTGAGAAGACAGTAAAAGCTTGTTCAGATGAGTCTTGCTTGGTGATTTGGGTCATTGAATTTCCATGATGCTATGTTACTGCCAAAGGATACAGTGCTGAAGCTCAGTGGGTGAGGAGAAAGACTTTCTCGGTTCAGCGAACCCTGCATCAGGCACATAAAGCTTAGTCAGTTCAGGAAGCCACTGTGGAATGTACCTCTGCAGTTCAACATGGTATATTTTTCAAACAGCAGTGGTTTTGTTTTTGTGAGGCATAAGGCACTGAATTCTAAACCACAATGGGCTTGTAGCTGAGATAAGGTGGGTAGGTTTTACAGTTACTCTGAGATAGTAGGTAAACTGCTTTGAGGTGCTTAAATTGGGAATATGCTAAGCATTTGGGAGCTCAGGGGAAGGCGATTGGGAAGTGGAGTAACTCAGTGAGCAACAAAGCCAGAGCCTGAGCCCCAGGTTTAATGAGATCCTGTCTGCAGGGAGGACGAGGAAGAATGGCACAAACAGCAGATGGGAAGCAAGGGAGTTGGCAACAGCCAAGGTGAGGGCATTTAGGGGGTGAGGAGAGCAGTCTGGCTCAAGTCCAAGGGACTTGGGTGTCTCACAGAGCACCCTAAGCTGCTAAAAGCCTGGCAGTGATGCAGGTTTCCTCTGTTTTAACTGTGGTGAGGCAGATGGTGGCACATGCCAGAGCACAAGTATTGCAGGTGGGAGCAGGATCCAGACCCTATCTTGGTGGAGGCCATCTCCTGCTGCTGCCAGCTGATGAAAGCTCAGTGCCGTCCTTGGAACCGGGATTTTAATGGGTTTGAAAGAGCCATTTCTGTGTGGTTCTGAAGCCCAGCACAGTTGCTGTGTGAGTGATGCCGGCTGCACTGCTATGGTAATGCTCATACAGTGCCTGGATACCTGCCAAGAGCAGCAGCAGCAGCTTTTCTTTCCTGGCTAATCGCTGATAAAACAGGAAGACCTTGATCATCCCTTTTGACATGAATAACGATGTTATCTCCTGTGATGTATGACCCAGAGCCAGATAACGTCCTCTGGCAGGCCTTTTTTCTCATGAGATGTAAAATACAATGATTATGTTACAAGGGGGAGATAAAGTGGCACAATCTTCACTAGTTCAAATAACTAATTGAAGCAGGAACTAGTGGAAATGGCTTCCTTTGTTCCCCAGCCATTGTTGATATAACAGTGCTTATAATGAAAGCTGAAACTGTTGCCCTCTTTCTTTCCCCCCCCTTCTCTATTTTTTTCCCTTTTAAACTCAAGTGCCTTCACTTCTGCTTCCCTCTCCTGTTTCCCTAGGGGAGCTGAGGACAGTGGTGATTTCTAGCAAGGGATCCTGTTTTCCAGCAAGTCCTGTGTTTGAGCTTCAGGAGGATGAAATCAATAAGTAGCCCTCATTCTTTGTTTCCCTAAAGGACTTTTGAGAACAGAAAAATTGAGACCAGTGCTTTCCAAATAATAATTACACTTTTTTAAAAAATTTATTTGCTTTAATTTTTGTGAAAGCAACAAACCCAATTACCTGGCAGGGATGGTCACGGGGGTATATTGACATTTCAGTGAGTGTACAGTACTTATCACAATTGAGTTCAAATATTAAAAAAGCACCCCATCCCCCAAGCCCTCAGGTAGGTTGGTGTAAAAAGCAGGAGGAGTAACAGCACAGCTTTACACAAGGACTGATACTGCATGGTTGTGGTACATGGTGATTAAAGGTGTGGGGAGGCTTGATGCTTCACAGCCTGATCTGATCACTAGAGAAGGTGTGATGACACAATGCCTTTCCTCCCAGGAGGGGTTAATGAGCTCCTCAGGGATCAGAACTGGCTTCAAATATGAAATGAGGATTACTCACTTTAAGAACCCAAACATATTTCTTCAGATTCAGTAATGTCTACACTACGTAAAGACCAGCATTAAACATGAGATTCAGAGTCATAGGCTATCTGCTGCAAGCTTTACAGCTGTGGCAAGAGTTGCACTGCTGAGGAATAGGCTGTGCTCTGATGACTCGATAATCTGGACAAATGAAGTCAATAGAGACATATCCTACTGTGTGTCAGGCACAGAGAATACACGATTGCTCACATTCCTGCATGACTATAGCATTATCATAATGAGACTAGACTCATGATCCCAGACCACTGATGCTGTACTATCTGATATTTCTCACTAAATTGCTAAACTTTCATCTTACCATGATTTATTTTACTCACTTCTAGACAAACACCTGGCTCGTGATGCAGACTTGTTCCAGCTCTGCCCTTGGATTGTAGCCTTTGCAAAGCCAAGGGATCTGCAGCTGGTGCTTCCTTCTTCCTTGGGGTTCAGTCCTGTAAAGCTCAACTCACACAAGCTGCAACAGCTGTAAAGTCCAGAAATCTTGTCCTGAGCCCAAATGGGTGAGGAAAAGCTGACCCTCGGCTAGCTGAAAATACTTAATGTCTGGGTTTTGCAAGGCATTTGGATGACCAACTTTGTATTTCATTGATCATCAAGGGTTTGGGTTGGAAGGGGCCTTAAAGATGATGTAGTTCCAACCCCCTTGCCATGGCCAGTGTCACCTTCCACTAGACCAAGTTGCTCGAAGCCCTGTCCAACTTGGCCTTGGTTGATAGATGATACAGCTTGTAGCTGATCAGAGTGCTATGAAGCTTTGGTACCTCTGATAGTGGAGTTTTTTGTCTGACAACTAGATTTATGGTTTTCTTGGTAGGAGTTTTTTGTTTAGAGCTGTAGAAGAATTTTGTTTTGGTTTGCAGTTATCCTCTCAGTTTCTTTGCTTTCAGATGTCCCTCTTTTTGCACCTTTTATGGACCCATATAGGGAGACCCTGACAATCACTTTCCAGCAAGCAGCAGCCACCCATGATCATGGGCTATTTTGGTGTGAGCCAGGGCCCCTGCTGCAGTGGTTATGTGATTTGCTATATATTCCTATGCTGCTTATTGCATCTCACCCAGTGCCATTACTACCAGTTTCTTTAACACAGTGCTGGTAAAGAAATGCCTGTGCCTGGCTCAACCAGCTGAAGACCAACAGGTTACAGGGATGTTATGAGCTACAGGGCACCATGGCTCAGAGCAGGCAGGGTAAAGGGATGAGTGAAGCAGATGCAGGACAGACCAGACACTGAGCAGCTTCAAAATCTCTTTGAAGCTGAAGTCAAACTTCCAGAACACTGTTGAAGCAGTGTAAGAAAGCACAGAGTTGGGCAAGAGCAGGGGCACTTGGGTGCTATTTATGACTGAGCTACTGTGTGACCCTGAGCAGCTCACTGCACCTCCGAGTCATAGCTTTCCTAACAGCAAAATGAGTGCTACAGTAACACCTTCTTCATTCACAAGGGTATCATGTGGTGCAATTTTGTAATTAATTGAATGTAGGAAAACTTTTTTTTTGAGTGCTGTGAAGGCTGTAATGCAATGTTCTGATCCTCCTAATACTTGTCTGCAGCTGGAAGTGTGGCTGAGCTCCTTGACTTCCAGAGGTTGCTTTTTTCCCCTTAAGTGCAGGAGGAAATATTTGCAGAATTGGGACCCCTGTGCAAAGTTTTATGAGTTACCACATGGCCACTGTGCAAATCAATTACTGGAGGAGGTCTATAATGAGACTGACTTACAAAACAGTTACTGATTCTACAGTAACTTGAGCAGATGCCAAAAACTATGGCCAATAATTAGTGGCTGCCTGACGGATCCAGGGCTTCTGGGCAGTGTTTGCTCAGCTCAGGGTTCACAACACAGCTGATGCTGGGATGGTCCAGCTCACCAGGTCGGATGAGTTGTTGTTTTAAAAAATATTTGGTTTGTGTCACTTTTTGTTAGAATCCTGGCTTTAAAACTTTCAGGTGTAAGGATAAAGCTTAAAAGCTTTTCCACAACTCCACCCTTAAGAATGGGTTTAATCCTTTTAACAAAGCTCTGATCTGACAGTTTATTTCGCTCTAGGCTTTAGCTTCAGTGGTTGCAGCCAAAACCTGACAAGTTCTCCTTGTTAATTCTGAATGTATTATCCAGTGACAAATGTATCTCCCACTTATATGTGACACTGAGAATGAAATGCATATGATCAAGTTTCTTATAGCTGGAGTGGGGCTGGTTGTTAAGAACATCTCCATATCTTTGCAGTATGACAGTCAATCCAAACCTATTCTTTTTCAGTAGCATATCTCAGCCTAGTTTGGGACACTCATGAGTTGCAATCTGCTGCCATACTCTGCAAAGATTAAAGAAAGGCTAAAAATAAACCTGTCATTTTTTTTTTTCCCTGGACATTTTCTTGTGAAATGCAGAGATCCACGTCACTAGAATGCAAAATAAATTCATATGGATTTTTTTATGCTCTGTTTTTTTGTGGTTTTTTTTTTTTCAGACAGATGGAGTCAATGTCATTTCTGGTTTCTCATTTCTAAATGCAGTGGTGTTATGTACAGCCTTCCACCTGAAAGCTTCTCTTGGAAGCCAAAAGAGACTAAAATGGATTTTTAAAATAAAGCCAAAAATGTTCTCAATTCCTACAAGTTTGCCAATATACAGGATGTAGATAATGTATTTGATGAACTCAGCCTCTTTATCTGCTCAAAGTATTGGCATGATGATGAAATTTATTTTCTGGAAAATAGTCTGTGTCAGAAAATTGGGATTTTCCTCTCTTTCTATAGGATTGCTCTTTTGCTAGTGATAGATCAACGCCTCCAAGAGCATGATGATTGCTTGCAGTGAACTGAGCTCCAGATCTCTGCCTGTAATCTATGTGACCCTGTTCCTCAATCTCTCTTAAGCTGATCTCCTCTTGCTGTCCATCGTCTGTGTTTGACTGGACCAGTAACCCTCAGGCTATTGCTATTTGCTCCCAGTCCATTGGATTTCCATCATTATTTGTGGGCTTTTCTGGAGCTATGTCCTGCTCCCTTGGAGATGACAGCAGGAGATGCAATGGGTCAATCACTTCCAGGTGTTTCTCTGAAAATGACTGCATCTTTGAAGCAACTACCCTGAGACTTTCTGTCCTAGTTTTAGCTGGGACATAGTTTATTTTCTCCTTAGTAGCTTGTACAGGGCTGTGTTTTGGAGAATAATGTTGATAACACACTGACAATTCAGTTGTTGCCAAGTAGTGCTTATCCTGTCAAGGACTTTCTCAGGTTCCCATGTTCTGCCAGCAAGTAGATGCACAAGAAGCTGAGAGGGAGCATGGCCTGGACAGCTGATCCTAACTAGCACAGGGACTATTCCATACCATAGAACGTCATTCAGTATATGAACTGGGGAGGGTGTTGGTGGGCACAGCACTGTGCAGGGACTTGCTGTGCATCAATTAGTGGAGATGAGCAATGACATTGTGCATTTTGTTGCTATTACTACATTTTATTTCAATTCTTAAACTGTTCTTATCTCAACTCAATGTTTTACTTTTCTTTTTCCAAGTCTCCTTCCAAGCCTAGTGGGGAGGAGGGAGTGAGTGGCTGTGTGGTGCTTTGTTCCCAAATGAAGATAAACCATGATACCTTCCCATTTCCTCTTCTCCAAAACAGTGCAAAGAACTGTGTGGCTTTTGCAAATAGATGTACAAAGGAGAAATGTTAATGGGCAGGATGTCTCTGGCCAGCACTGGGTTGTGTTGCTCCAGTCAAAGATGTGAGGTTGACAGAGAAAGTAAATTTCCTGTTAAATTAGCTTGGGCTGTTTCTCTAAAAAAGGTGGAATTTTAATGAAAGTGCTTATTAATGGATGAGCCCAGAGGGAAGTGGATTTGTGGTGAGGCCAGAGCTTTATAAGGAAAGCCTTGCCTTGTAAAAGGCCACAAAAGACGCTTACAGGACTGAACGTTGTCTGCTCGGGAATCGGCTGTTTGTACTGAGGGACAGTCTTCCTTTTCCCATAAAACATGCATTAAGGTTGCCAACTAACTTGGTTCTTTTTTATATCAGTCACAAAAACAGTGGGAGGTTTAGTTCCTGTCAAACTTTATGGGCCATTTACGAGGAGGCCTTCCCCAAAGTATTTCACAGGCCAAATAAAAATAAATGGCACTGAAAAATTTTATAACACAATACACGAACTGTTGTGGCAATGGGAAAACATGTGCTGAAGACCTCTTCTCCCTCCTCTGTACAGAGGAATTAAAATAGAGCTTTAATTATTGTGACTGTTACAGGCTTTTTCATTTTCAAGCATTACTGTATACTCATGGTTAACTTTGAGAGGTTGTGCCTTTATATAAAGTGGAGGCATAGGTGCAGCTTCACAGCCCTGGTGAAGGGCAGCTGCTCTGCAGGGAGATGAGGAAAATCGCAGGAGGTAGTGGATGTGAGGAGCAGTGAGCGATGACTTGCAGTCCCGGGGGCCTGTTGGAGCTGGAGGTTGATGCTTGGGCATCCTGGGTGGGTGCTCAGACATGGACAGAGGTAGATATGGCCACACTAGTGTCTGTTGAGCCCATAAATCAGATTTCTCTTAAACTGAGCTTAAATCTGAGGATTTGGTTGCAGCTGTTGTGGCTGTGCTGCTTCTGGGGAGGTACTTTCTTCCTGTTACTTCATTTTTCTATTTCAAATGGGAGGATAAAGGGAAGGAGCCAACTTACCCCTCTGGTAGAACCAGATAAAATATTTGGAGAGGAACTGTGCAATTCAATTTACAGTAAGAAGCCTGTTAAGAGAAATAGCTGTAATTCCCACCTTACAAGTTTTATCTGCTGCTCCAAGCTACGAGAGGAAAACACTTCTCTCTGGGGAGGAAAACAGCATCTAAATACCCACGTGGAGAGGGAGCGGCTCTTGTGAATATTTTTAACAGCAATGGGTTGAGCAGTTGCTTGTGTGGAGCCGTCCCCACTGACGGCTGTGCTTCACAGCTTGCTCCCTGAGCTGCTGCACTGCTCAAGTCTCTGTATCTCCATGCTGCACTTACCATGCTAACAGTTTTATTGGAGGACTGAAACCACAGCTTGCTTCTGTGGCAAGGGAGAGGAACAACCTGCCCCTCAGCAACCAAATGGGCTGCAGGAGAGACGGTCTCTGAATAGTTTCTGTTCCACTCTTGGGCGCATGTTCTCAGCAGCCCCGCTCAATGGAGGTCAGGGGGTTCAGGCACTATGCGATTACACCATCATTTTTTTTCAGATTGCACATTTGATAAAAAATTATCATAGAATCATGGAATGGTAGAGTTGGAAGGGACCTTTAGAGATATAGTCCAACCCCCTGCAAAAGCAGGTCAAGTCCCTTTACTGACAGTATAGGATTAGAGCTGCTGCTATTTTGTTACTTTTCTTCCATGAGAGTGGTCAAACTTTGGAACCAGAGAGGATGTGGGATGTCCATCCTTGGGAGTGTTTAGTATTTACCTGGAAACAGTCCCAAGAAGCTTGATCTAATTGGAGCTGGTCTGAGTCGGGCTGTTGGACCAGGGACCTCTAGCGTGTTCCACCTTTACTGTGTCATATTCTGGTTCCAGTTTAGGCTACTCAGATGTGGAACAGCTTGAATAATTTTGGATCTGTAGTCTTGCTACCAAAGAAGCCTCAGCAAAAGAAATTGCCTCTCCTTCTTCCACAGTGTCCTTGATTCTTCCTGAGGCACATCCTGCCATGCAAGATCAGGACCAGGATCAGCGATTAGATGGATGTGGGGATCTGGTTTAACTTGACAATAAAGAAGTGCCTCTGAATCAGCACAAGGATAAGGTCTGGTTGCAGGTACTAATTTTTTGATGAAGATGGACTTTTTTTTTTTTTAGGCATAAATTCATGTTAAATTAACTTTCTCAGCATGCTGCAGTGGTTTTGTGAGGAGTGAAATGCACAGGCAGCATAAAAAGGTGGGGTAAAATCAGGAACATCTCTGAAACCTTATGAGAAAACAAAAAGAGCTTACCCAAATGTATGTTGGTTTGTTGGTTTTTCTTTTTGAGGTGAGCAGACAGTTTGGGTTTGGTTTATTTGCATATCCTCTCTTGTTCCCACCCTTTTCTTTACTTTTCACACATAAGATCCTCTAAAATACATTCATTTTTTGAGCCTCTATTACTCTAGCAGTCCCTGTTAGTGACTCATCTGAGTAGTTTTCCTACTGCTATGGAGGCTGGGTTTGCAATTGCTGGGATGTCATCTCAGTTCTGGTTCAAAGTCAAGCTACCAAACAACAGGTCATGGCGTTGAAGTAAACCCTCGTGATAAACAGAACTGGAAACCAGTGATCTCAACAACTGCATAGCAATGTACAACAGGGAAGCATTGTTCCCCTTCTCTCTGATACCTGTGACTTTGTAATTTGGATTCAAAGATTTAAGATAGTTACTCTAATGCAGAAGATCTGAATGCTGTAAAACATACAAATATCCAATTGCTTTCTAGCTTGGGTGTCAGGCTGCAAGAAAAATATCAACTAGTAACACAAAAGACATTGTACTCTAGAAGTGACTAACTAGATTCATTTAATTTTCAATTTATTCTGGGTAAGATCAAAGTAACGAAAATGCTGTTAATCTTCCTAGTCTGAATAAGATGTCTGCTACCAAGGAGGTGTGAGGGAGGAAGACTCCTATTAAAACATTTTAATTTAGTGAAAGTGTTGGTAATACCCAATGAGAAAGTGCTGTCTTTTTTTCTTTCTCAAACAGTGCCTAGGTGAAGGCACACAGAATCACAAAATAGTAGAGGGTGGAAAGGACCTTTAGACATCACCTACTCTAATCCCCTGCTAAACGAGTTTCCTCTCAGTCAGAGGGCACAGGAATATGTCCAGGTGGGTTTGAAAACCTCCTGAGAAGGGGATTCCACACCCTCCCTGGGCAGCCTGTGCCAGGGCTCCCTCACCTCAACAGTAGGGAAGTTTTTCCTTGTGTTCAAGTGGAACTTCTTGTGTTCCAGTTTGTGTCTGTTACCCCTTGTCCTGTCACTGGGCACTACAGAAAAAAGACTGGTCTCATCCTTCTGACACACTCACCCTTTAAGTATTTATAAGTGTTGATAAAGTCTCATCTCCATCTTCTCTTCTGCAGGTGAAAGAGCCCCAGCTCTCACAGCCTTTCCTTGTCAGAGAGATATTCCAGTCCCCTCATCATCTAGACAGCCCACAAGGTAATGTCTCATCTGCCTGAGCTCTCCTCTGAGATAAAGGAGTTTGTACATGTTAGTTAAGGATTGTCTGCAATGATGTTGGGGCCATGGTGCGCTGCCTAGTACCACAGAGGTGTGTTAGGTTTGAGGACTAGTTCTGTACTAAACACTGTGTGTGCTGCGTGAGCTCGGTGAGGCTGTGAGCTGGAGTCAAACAGCTGCTGCTGCAAGGGGCTAAGCTCACAAAGAACATCAACAGCACCAAGGCTGATGTCAGGTCTTCCTCCAGCTTCTTGCAGGCAGTGGGAGCTGGAGATGTCTGTTATCCAATGTTTTCTTCTGCTTCCTGTGAAGTTCAATATCTCCCTGGTGCTGCTAGGAAGAAGAATGACATTTTTCCCCTCTTGAAAATGGTCAATATTGACCATACCAAAGAGGTTAGGACCTTCCTGCAATGCTCATACAGCCCCACTGATGAGAAAGGGCTGCACATCTGTAAGAAGAACAGGAACCAAACCCAAAAGAAGTGGCTGGATGGGGAAGTTGTTTTCCTCATGTGTGTGTGCGTCCGTATGGGAGAAGATTGGTGGTTCTGCCTGGTTTCATAGTCCTATCTGCTTCTAGCCAACACTTTTCCCACAGCAACAACTGCTTTTTCTAAACTACAGCATATATAAAGGGAGAATAAATGAATATTATGACATAGGAGCCTTCCTAGTGCCCTCTTGCATGCCACATGGACTGGGTGCAACCCAGGCAGTGGTGCACCAACCCTGATGAACAAGGCTTATGATGGTCATTGCACAGTATCTTCCTCTTGGAGAAAATACCCCCTTCATTGTAGACTGCTCACCTTAAAGTGACTACAGAATTAAGGTCTCGAGTTATTCAGTTTTTACTCTCATAGTTAGGATTTTACATTTCATCACACAAATACAAGTAAATTAAAATGAGTCAGAGTAAAAAAAGAAAAACAACCCAAAGCTAACCAATGAAACAAAATGCCCCAAACAAGCCCCCAAACCCCAGACTACTGTTTTACATAGGAACTATATTGAACTGCATTTTCATTTTGCTGGAATGTCTGGGGAAAATATCTGCTTGTCAATAAATTGCTGAAAGGTTTTTCTCTTTTGTGTGTGTATATATATTTTAAAACAGTTGAGCAAAGTTGCCATTTTAAATGAAAAATAGATTTCACCAAAGAAATCGTTCTCATCCCACTTTGAGAAATGTGACAAAATTTGATTACTCAACAGGTATATTGGACTTCAGGTCTACTCGTGGTTATGGGTCATGGAGTCGGGTTGTGTTATATGACTCAGCTTTCCTGTCTACAAGAAGCAATACCTTTAAGATTTGTGCCTGATTGGGTAAGATCTTGAGTCGGATTGTTTATGCTGCTACCAGAATAAATGATGGAAGTTAATTAAAATTAATATAATCTCGGTAATCACTAGAATTATTGCCCAGCAAAACTTAAGACTTCTCAGGCTCTTCCTTTGCCAAAAGCTGATGTCATGGTTTCTAAACTTTGCTGCTTTGTACTGAGATGCAGGTGCTAATCATTTCCATACAGCTGAGCCAGAGTTTGCTGGCCTCCTCTATAAAACATACCAGGATTTCACAGTACCCTCGTATATGCTGCTTTACAAGGAAACTGTAACTAACAATTAAACTAGCATGTAATACATTATTTTCTTAGGTTTATAGAAGATTGTTTTATGGGGCAGCATATTAACAAGAAATGCCTGGAGGTATGTGGTTTGGAGTGTCCAACCCTTCAGTGGCTCAGGTTTATACACAGATATGAAGCTACAACCCTCATTGATAATCAGGTTGCAAATGGCTCTGAGTAATTGCAGCATTATTCTTCTCCAACTGAAGCTTCAAACTACTTTCAGCTTTTCATCATTACAGAGCAAGCGGACTCTAACAATTTCCAAATGTTTTGGATCTGGTTTTAAAGCTGATCTGCTCAAAAGCCTGATCCTGAAGAAAGGCTTAGGCAGATGGGTTGGGACACTTCTTTTTTTTTGTGGAGTAAAATGTATTGAGGAAGTCTTTACTGATGCATATAAGATTTACAGCAGCCCTAAACTAGTCTGGCTAAAGCAGCACCTCTGAATGTGTTTGGGGAGGGAGAGGAGATGCAGAGAGGATACAGAGATATAACCATACTAGTGATATTATGAACACTTTAATAACAATTTTGATGCAATCTTTGGTAGAAAATGTAACTTTCTCCTTTCTTTTCAAAGCATAAAAACTACTGTCAGCCTAGATTTGAACGTGTATCAGTGGATGATTTTGAAGTGAGGATACTTCATTGACTAGAAAGACTTTGTCTAGGGAGTTTAGGGGGCTTATGGGGGATTTTGTGCTCTATATGTAAAGGAAAGCTTGTGGGTTAAGGCTTCAAAGGTAGTGAAATGCTTATAGCTTGTGATGAGTACCTTATGAAGACTCTCAAAATCAATGAGCAAACTGAGTCACTACTAGTTAATTCTTGGTATTTATGCACGAATAAGCCCCAAAACTGGGCTTGAGAGGTACAGAGGATGGCCACCACCTCAATTGTCTCATCCTGGTGACCTAGTTTTAATGTCTTTCCCAGTAAAGCATCCTATGGCTGAACTTAAGCCTGGCCACTTGACATATCCAGTGACTACTCCTCAACTGCTTCTCAGGGATGTAAGGCTTCAATTACTGTGTCTAGGATTGTAAAAAATACATCATCTCTATTGTTTCTCAGACTGCCTGAAAGCTATAGGAAGCTATATTACATGGAGAGAGCTTGGAAACTATTAGGGAATACCTGGAACAAAAGGAGAAAAATGATGTAACTGATCCTGGCGTGACAGTTATTTAACTATGAGCCTGACCCATGGTAGGGGGAGAGAACTGAGGAGTTTCCTGGCCAGACCAAAGGTATGAGAGCAGGTTAAGATCTTTGCACTGGAAAAAACTCTCAGGGTGGGAAGAACGCGTAATGTGGCAGCTGATTCCAGAACTCAGTAGAACTAGCAAAGGTTTGCTCTTTTCCTTCCCATTTTCATGGTATTACAGCAAGGCTTGATCCTGTTGAGAGCTCTTTGCATCTTCCTGTTCAAGGAGCTAATGCATACAAATATTTCTGCAGAAGTCATGAGGAAACCATGCACATTTGGTGCACAGAGGCTCTCTGTCTGTCTGGCAGGGCAGAAGGCTCTATCCACAGTTTCTTAGCTCTTCTTTTTTTTGGGGGCTGTGGAATTTTGGTTGGTTTAAAGTGAGTGAGGGCTGCCTGGTGCAGTGGATACTCCTGTAGCAATGGAGACATAACCTTTTTGAAATGGGAAAGTTCTCAAAGCCAGAAGCATTTTAAGAAATGCAGATTTATATATGAGGTAAGGGTCTTCTGAGATTTCAAATAAGAACAGTGTTAGCAATAGTTTATAGCCCTACAGCTCCAAACTGTGCCTGTAAGATGAAAAATGATGAGTGCTATTTAAGTTTTGAGGGACAAATAACGCTTGTAGTTATTGCATGGTTTGAGTCAATGCTGTTGAGCTTGGTTTCTCCTGCCTTGTGCATAACACCTTGAAAATCAGGCACAAAATAATTTTCCCTCTTCTGCAAGACTTCCTTGCCTACTGCATCATCTTGAGATTGGTACCTGGGGACATCATCTTGCCTCTGTGTGTATATTTCCAATGTGAAAACTAACTTTTATTGGAAACAAGAGCCTTGTTTAAAATAAGAAAGAGAGCAAAGAACTTTTATCCTTTCATGAATTTGATCCAAACCTTCAAAGTATTTTGGTAATTGTGTTTATGGCTAAAAGATTGATTAAGTCTGTGTTAGAATATACTTTTTAGTATGAAGTAATGGCTCATTACAAACCAACTCAGGAATGCTTTTGAGTTTCTTAGGAATTTTTTAAAGCTGGATGAGGAGTGAAGAGTGTGAGGCACTAAGTTTAGCATTTCAAAACATCTGGATCTGCTCTATGGTTTATTTTTTAATGTATTTTCCATGAGTCTAGTTAAACAACCACATGGCTTGATGGCAAAGTGAATGCAAGTGTAGCATTTGGAAGGGAACCCTGGATAAAAGTTCAGCTTGCTAGCTAGAGTCAAGTGATGTGCTCTTGTTTCTGATTAGGTCATGCAGATTCACTGAAAGAGCCCATCTTGGCTGCTGCAGTTCCTTTTCTCTGCCAAAAGCTATTGAACACAAAGCAGGCAAAGGAAGTACTAAATTACAGAACACCTGATCTTTTGTCCTTTGTTTAATCACAAACGAGTCTCCCAGATCTCATAAACTAGACATTAAGACAACACAGAAGGCCAATGGTAAGATACTTTAGGACCTGCACTTGAGCAAAGAGTCTTCTGGGGCTACAGTGGCAGGAGCAGAGAGGGGTGATTCAGATAATGCCTTTTTTAGGCTGTGCTATTGCAATGCTGTTGAGAGAGTTTTTTCTAACGGGCTGACAACACACCAGTAAAGTGTAGCAAGGACTGGCCTCTGTTTAGCTCCCATTAATTTTGAGCAGACAGATATTTTTTGTTAGCAGAGAAATAGATATTGTTATATTTCTATGGAACTCATAAGGACCTCATTGCTGATAGACACTGGCAGAGAGAATTATTTAACTTTGACTCTGCTTGCACATGATCTTTAACCATTGCTCTTTGCTCTTCCATCTGGCATCCTTTTTCTCATATCTGCTTTCCCACCTTTTCTTTCTTCCAAGTGTGTGTTTTTGTTCTTTTGCTGCTTTCAGCTTAGCCCAAATGCTAATGAGGCCTCAGACTTTCAACCCTGCACTTGCATTTGGACAGTGGGGCTGACTAAGGTCCAAGCAGAGGCAGCTCTTGAGGACTGTGGAGTCCATCTCCTTCCCTAAAATCCTGGTCATTCATTTCCAAACTGTCTTAACAGTGACATGCAGTGGCAGCACAACGCAACAGAGGCAGCTCTAGATGTCATTCAACCTTGTTATGATATCACTTTTTTCTACTGACATGTGAATGCCTTGAGGGATCTCAGTGCATCTTGTGTTCCTGCATCAGCCATCTGTGAGGGTTCCATTGACTGTCTCAAGCCTGTAGAGTCAGGCACAGGCCAATGCAAGCTGAAGGTGGAGAAAGGCATGGAGGCAAATGAGATAGTCTAATTAACAAGACAAGGATATTTTTCTTGTTTTTCAGTGTATAACACTAAATATTTCTGTCCTATTGATATTATCATGATAAGGAATTATTCACTCTGTTCTTGTTCTCTATGCTATTATTCTCTTAATCATCTCCTGCATTTTATGCATGTTTATACACGTGCAAAACTACTGCAGATATTTCTATTGAGATGTCATCAACTAAACATGTTAGTCACTGCTGGGTACAACTTAGGCTCCTTTCTAACTGGCAATGATTTGTAGAGGTCATTCTGCAGAACCTGTATTTCCCAAGAAAGATAGGAAACCGTATTGAATTGATCTTTAGAGAATTGACTTGCAAAATGTTTGCAGGAATGGTTGGATGGCAGTGTCTGCACAGGCAGAAAAGGTAAAAGATGGATTCTTCAGGAAGGAGAGGAGGGAGCCCCGAATGAACGAGATATGGGATGTTGAGGGAGGAGTAGGCGGTAGAAGGGCAGAGAAAGTCAGATGTCGATACTTGAAGATACTTCCTTTGGGGTATCCTCTGTGCTTCAGGGATACAGGTAGTCTACATGCATGGAAACTAAGGGATGTTAGTGTGCAGATGTGAGAAGTGTGCTAGAGATGCAGCCAAGGATAGTGCTATTTGTCTTCAATGACTTGTACAAATTCCTGAGCTGAGGTGGAGAAGGGTTAACCACTGTGTGTATTAAGGCTACAAAAAGCTTTTCAACTGGGAACATAAATTACTGAAGCAGCTATTCAGAAAAACACATATCAGACATAAAACAACTGCCACAGCTTTTCAGATGTCTTATTGTGCTTCATCTCATGGTGATGACTGCAGTGCTCTGGGACTACTTTTCAAAGTATTCTCCTTTGTATCTCAAGAATACACAATGGCTCAGCCTTGACATCTATCTTCATGTGTAAGGAGACTGATAGGTCACTAGTGACACAGCTGAAAACATGTTATCAAGCATCTTCTGATTGTTTCCAAACAAATGTTCTTGTCCTGTGTAAGACAGCATTTTAGATGTTCCTTTCTTGAATATTTTACTAGATTTTTATATACTTTGAATTATGGGAAGAACAAACATTAAACACTTTTTTTCTCTCCTTTGATTTTCAGGGAGTCTGGGACCAATGCTTTTAGTGGCCTCTGGATTCTCTCATTCCCAGCAGGATTCTACTCTCAATATGTCAAAATACCAGTCCCAGAGAGCTGCTGAGGTCCAGATCTAGAGGGATAATACTCAATTAATCAGATATTTATTCGCTTCGGCCCCCTCTGTTTAAAAGCAGCCAGATGCTGCAACCGTTTTTCTCATGTTGAACTAAACAAATAAGAAATTAATGTTGCTGGATCAGATTCTTTTGTTCTCTTCCCAATCACTGTGGACAAGGGCTGTTAAGCCATCTAGCCAGGGTGATTATCAATTTGCCAGCCTCCTGCCTGTCTTGCATTCGTGCTTGGGAAATTGCAAAATTGTCTATAGATAGTTTTATAATTAATCAGTTTAATAACGAAATTCATTGCATGATCACACAAAACATTGGCACAGCTGCTGGGGAGACAAAATGGTGTGTGGCCAGGCTGGGTTTTGCAGGGAGGAGGGATTTCTTCACTGGGCTAACCTCTGTGATTCCTCTCTCTGCTAGTAACTAAAGATCTGAGCATCAGGACTCTTACATGGAGAAAATCTTGTCTTATTTGTGAGAAAATTTATGTCCTGTGGTGTTAGAAGGGTAAATAAGGCAGAATCCAGGGCATCCAAGTTCACTCTGGCTGGCAATGAGGTTCTCTAGGTCTTGCTGGAAAGGGAGGGGAACTTTCTCTTAGGAAGTAACTTTGGGCAGTTATGGTTACCACTAGAAGTTCATGTGACTAGTTCTAAATGCTCTTGGTGAAACAAATGAGTACTAGGTGTTCAAACATTTTTGTGGATCCATGTGTGCCTAGAGACGTTGCTTTTTCCCTATGCTGCAAGAAGATGAAAAGCTAAACAGTGTGGTGTTTGATCTTTCTTGTTTAGGATCTTCATCTTAAACTATTGGAAGGGAAAAGATAGATTCTTTTTTTTAATGAGAGAGAACCATGGTGGTTCTTCAGCTCATTCCTCTTGAAATGGTTCTCAGCCATGTTCAGTCTGGTGGTTGCCACAGCCATGGGAGCCATGTGGGATGTAATACCAAGGTCAATGCTGCACAATGTAGGCAGTGCCTTTTACTCCCCTGACAAGCTTCAGCAGTCTTGAGTGTCTGAAATGCTTCCCCCTAGGCATTTGAGGCTGGTGTGTGTTTATGCAAAGCAGCTGACAGCGTGAAGCTGAGATCTGCTGGAAATTGGGATCTGGGAAATCTTATACCACAAGAAAAAAATACCTTAAAATGAGTTTTTAGTGTTCAGCTAAATAGCTTATTCATACTCCCCCTGATGCCTCTGAGCTGAAAAAACACCCCAGTCTGTCTTGGAAAGCTAAGCTAAAATGTAGGGCAGGGCTTCTGTTTGCCTTGTGGTGGAGGCATTCAGTCTGCTTCATTATTTAACATTGTCTGCTTCATTATTTAATATCAACAAATTAAAATTGTTGTCTCCACCTCTGCACATTTGTCTGCAGCATGGCAGGTTGAATTTGCCTCTGTTGTCTGGAAGGCTGACAGAGACATGGGGTCTGGAGCAAGGTGGCTCTGGTAGCCTTTCCTGAGCCTGGTGATGGTGTGGGGATAGCTCCAGGACTGCCCAGATGGGTCAGAGCCAAGTAGTATTGGGCTGGGGGACATGGAGCTAAGCAGAGGAAAGCTTCTGTGTAAATATTTTCTTTCCCAAACCAGGAGCTCTGCAAGAAGCAGGTCCCAGAGCACATGTAAACATCCAGCCCTTCCCAGCACCAGCCCTTGCAGCTCAGGCTGATTGGGTTGAGCAATGCTCACTTGTGCTTGTACTAACACTAAATACAGGCAGTATGGTTTTGCTCACCTCATCCTTCACACTAGCCCTGTTTCTCAACAGCTCAGAAGCACATCATCCCTTCCACTTCCCCTCAACTTCTTTTTCCTTACAATAAACTAAATATCCAGGGTTAACCACAGCTAAGTGACCATGAGAGGTTCAAAGTTTAATCTTTGGGCCCTGGTCCTTTCAAGCACAAGCCTTGTTGTGACTCTTCTAGCTCTGCAGTTTTTGAACTTTTTTGACACAGATACCCAGCCAACATTTGAGGTCATGAATGCAGCTGTAAACTACCAGCTTAACCAACCCCCAAAACTTAGATCCACAGGAACCTTGTCTGAAACATGGAAAGATGACCTCTCTGCACTGAAAAGCCTTTTCACTTTTATGTACTAATTCCTGTCTTATGTGCTGATATGGCTCAGCCATAAACTTAACAAATGCTGATGCATGTACACAAGAGTCGGTTTGAAATCTGTGTTCCTTCATAATCCTGGAAGAGATTAGCCACTTTTCACAGTGTTAACATGTCTACTTGCTCATTGCTGGGAGGAAGAACTGATTTTGGGGGTCTCTGCATAGTGAGACCTAGTTCCAGCAGGTTTTCCATGCCCTGAGGGAGCTGGGGGAAGTGAGGGTGAATCCAGCCTATATTTCTCCCAATCACTGTAGTAATAATTAGTCTCAAACAAGGATTCAAAACTCATGGAGTTTCCAGTGTGGTGTTTGGGGAAAAAAAACTCTTAGGGGGATATTTTTTTGTCTTGGTGTTGGAGTGCTTTTGCTTAAATACAGAACCATAAGGATACCAGAAATTAATAAAGTTTTGCTCTGGCTCTTATTTGGAGCTTGACTGATTTTACAGCAGGCTCCAAGGAGACTGCATGCTGCTGTCTGGAGGGTTTTGAAGTTAAATAATGTTGAGATGAGGCAGAACAGTGTTTGTGTGGGATAGGGAAGGCTTTCCTGCTTCCATAGATGAGTCAGATGGCTCCTTTCTGCAGAGGGTGACTGATTCTCCAGCAGGATGGTAGATTTCTGTGCATGGTGAGAGGTGATGGCTATTGGGCTTTTGTGGAGTCTATTGAGCTAAGAGTCAGGTAACTGGAAAAACTGAGGAACCTTTCCACCAAAGCTGAGCAAGTGTTGAGATGGCTTTTGGGACAGGCTCAGATGAGAAGCCAGTGGTGTGAGAATGTAATGAAAACAGACAAGATGGAGACTTGGTTAAGCAGTGGAAAGACAATTTCCCCACAATTCACTCACTGCATTTGTGAGAGGTGAATAAAATAAAATACCTTGAGAAAGAGCTTGAGGTCAGATTTTTTTTTTTCCTGGGATGGAGAGACTAAATCAGAAGCCTACACCTTTCATGGAAGGCAATCAAGCTCTTTTTCACCAAACATTTGGATGTCAACATGAGCAGCTTGAGCCTATGTAAGATTATAGACTTTTTCATGTGTCAGTCAAAATATCCTGGGGAGAAAAATGTCACATTCTTCCTCTGTGTTACTGGCACTCATGTTTTGTAAAACACATAGCTTTTTATTTAAAATAGATCTGCTGATATAAAAACTGAACACAAAATACCAGGAATTTGGCTGGTCTCTGAAAGGGATGCCTGCTGAGAATGTAGAATTAATTTGCTCCATGTGAAAAATGCTAGCTGTGGGGACAGATGAGAGAGAAGGTGTCAAAGAGAATAGCATGGCTGTGTTTCCCCTATCTTGCCAAGCGAAACAGTCCAATTTTGTTCACAAAGGGCTTGATGATGAATAATGCTGCTCTCTAAGATTCTCAGGGTCTTCAGGTAACACATTGGTCCACGTTTCCCATAATGGCAGAGCACTGCTGTTAGGATTTGGTTCATAGATCCAGCTTAAAAGAAACAAAAATGAATGTTCTTGGGGTGAATTAGTTGTTCCCTGTATCAGATAAACTAAAGCACCTCTTTCCACATATATGATGCTTTAAACATATCAGACTCAAGTGCATAACAGAAACAGAGTGATTCTTTCCTCTTGGCTGCTGACTGTGATCTCCAGAACATCTCCTTTTTTCCTCTGACTCTCAATTGCATTTATATAAAAGGAAAGGCTCTGTTAAGAGCAGTAGACCCAGAGGTGCAAGTTCTCATTCAGAATATGGTTTGACCATTGGCTATGTGATGTCTGATGTAAGAAGATAGAGCCATGACCATGTATCTGTGGTGAATTTCACTTCTGGGTTAACACAAGCCACGATTGTCCTGGTCTGCACAAGATTTACACAGAAAATGAGGACAGCAATAGGTACTTAATTGTAAAATTAAGACAAGACAAAGGAAGCAAAAGTGCATCAGTTTTTGTTCTCAAAAGGAAATTTATGGTACAGGCCTCCATGATTAACACCTGTGGGGTCCAGTCTGGAGAAGGGGAACCAGAAGATTGAAACTGTAGTTTCAATGTCCTTAATGCTTCTTGGTTGAACTGAACATTGCTTAAAATTGATTGTTAAATCAGGAAGCGTGGGTGTAGCTCATTCCATTATAATCCCCACAAATTGCTTTGTAATCGAAAGCTTTTGTTCCAGTGTCAAGTGGTTAAGCACCAAGTAAGAAGATCTATTTTACAAGACCAGACAAGATCTGACAGACAGTGGAAACTTAACTTTCAACAAATATAACAATCAACATGAGAGAACCAAAAGGTCCTCATTAAGCACTGCTGTTTTTAATTAATTGGTCCTTCAGATTTACTTCTTTAAAGCTGCTAACAGCCTTAAGCCTTTCCTAGATTAATTACAAAAGACGAGCAAATCACAATAATTAGTTTAGCCTCAGGCTCTTGCTAGGCCTCTGACCTACGTGTGTAGGTTTGCTACATGCAGTGTAGACAAGGGGAAGCAATTTGCCTTCTTGTCTTGCTTCTGAATCAGAATTTCTGGCAGGAAGTGGTTTTTTATTTTCTTCAGTTGTTGAAAAGTGTAATTTTCCTTCCCCTAATATATTCTTGTCACTTAGTTTAAAATGATCCCTCTGCTGTAACGACTCCCACTTGGGCTGGAAACCCTCCTTCACCAACAACAGCTCAGTCAGTGATGATGACTTTCAAGGCTTGTAATTCTTGGCTTATGAGGCCTACAAACTCAGGGAAGTATCATTAAAAATGAATCATGCTGCTCCCCTGGGGATGTACTTGCTTCCCAAGATGCACATTAATGTGCATCCATCACCCTTCCCCTGCCGCAGAGGGCCGGTAAGTCAACAGTGCAATGTAAGAATGCATTTCAAAGAGGAACATATATATGTATGTAGCTATTCATAAAGAGAGGGAGACTTTCTAGATGTACCTATAAGAGGCAGACCTGTCGCTGCACCCAGAAGCTGGTGCTTTTCAGGTCTTCCGCTCTCTGATCTATGCTTTCATCTGGAACTTGATGCAGGCTTTTGGGGCCATGGCTATTCCCTTCATTTGAGATAAATCCTCTCATTTCAAGTCAGCCTCTTAGTTTCAATAAGTCTGACAGTGCAATGGGAAAGAATGCTTATCTTTGCCTGGAAACTGTGCCTCAGTTTCCCTCTCTGTAAAATGGCACAGTACTATCCCTTGGAGATTAGCTACTTGTCTCAACTTACTCATTCTGTAAATTGCTTTGAGATCCTTGGCTGACGGGGAGATAAGGGAAAATTATTGCTGTTTGCACTCTTGATTAGATAATCATCTGCTTAATTTCCTGTGAGTTCAATGAGACTTATCAAGGCACCTAAGAATTATGCTAAACTGTGGTTTAAGAAGTGACATCATCACTGTGCTGTACTGTCTGACAGAATCGAGTATATCCATGCATAACCACCAAAAAAATGCTCTAAGGTATCAACTCTGACCCTGCCAGGGGCTGTTCCTAGGGGTGAAGCCAAGTGGGAGGTTCTGGGGGCAGGGCTTGGGAGCTGGCTGCACCCTGGGACTGCCATCCACTCCCCCTGCCCTGCATGTAAGAGGCTCCCTTCATTCTGAAACTTTTGCTCAGAAGCAGGGAACAGTCCTGCTGCCAAGAGATGACAATTCACCTCAAAGATACCTTCTAAGTACATCAGTGCTGTGTTATCACAGTATCTTTCTGTGTACTTTCCTTCTGAATATTGGAGCTTTTGGGTTCCTCCTTCCCACCTGCCTGTCTCACTGCTGTTGGGTGCAGGTTTAAAAGGTGTATTTTATTTATTTTTATTTTTAATGCTCTTAAGATGTCTTCTTTCAGGCTGCAACAGGCTCACTTCAGCTCCTGTATGCTGAACTGCTGGAGATAGCTTTATTGTTATCTGGAAGCTGTAGAGTGGCATCAACTTATTGCTGTGCCCCAACAAATAAATCTATGCTATTTCTTGCTAAAAAAATCCCTTCTGGTCTGGAAAAAAAGTAGTAGAAACAAATGATTTCTTTTCACTTGATATAGGGAGTAGCTGCATTGGTGTGAATCCCTGTTTGGAAGAGGCTTTGCTCACCTCTAGGACAGTAGGTAGCAGTAATGTCACAGCAGCAGTCAGACACTGAGAGGGAGACAGACAACTCAAGCTTGCTGCTTCCCATTCCAACTGGGTCAATGAGGAAAATCCCAGCCAACACAGCTAATCTACTTCCCTTTTATTGCTCTGACAAAAAGAAAAGGATCCTTATCTCTCTAAACTAGAAGTTTAATGGGAAACAAACAGGGGCCTTCCCCTTCCTTCTACTTATCATTTCTTTGTCCCTCTAAATTTGTCTCGGTCCCTAGACCTTAACCTCCCACTCCAAGGGCAGGACAGGGCAGTCTGATAAGCTGTCTCTGAAACCACTGGTATTGAAGCAATTATTCAGCAGCTGCAGCCCTTTGCAGCTGAGGGAAGATTACCATCTCTGTCCCTGGGAAAACTGTCTTTATGCCTCCTTAATGTATCCTGGTCTGCAGACCTTATTTATGGCACCTTCTGGCTGAATTACCAAAGTGATGCAGCTCTGGGATCTTTACTGATCTTTCTTTGGACTCTGTCCTTTAAACCAAGGTAATTTCTTACTTTTCTTTTTATTTTCCCCCCATTCCCTATCTAGAATTGCTTATACTTAATCCTGTTCATGGGCTAGCAACACTTCTACATGCTTCAGAGAACTGCTCCTGTGTGTTTGCTGTCCTTTGAGAATATGATGTGCAGTGTGACACAGACAGACTAGTAGTGCCAATAGATGCTCTGCCTCATGTTTGCTAGTGTTGCTTCAGTTAGTAGCTCAGATTCATAGCTAATTTAATATAGCTGAGGAAATATTGTTTGCAATATTGCTGTAGATTTTTAAAATGACCTACCTGTACTCTCCAGGTAAAAATTGTTGCAGAAAGTAGATTTTCTACTTCAAGTTTTGTTAACTTAGCCAAGAAGTGTGATTAGTCCTCAAGACTGGGTGTGCAACCTCAAGTATTTGTATTTACCTCTGATTCAGACTTGAAGAAATCTTTAAGAATCACAAAATTGTCACCAATTTTAAGCACTGAAGTCAGGGAAGTTTTGATGCACAGTCCAGATATTAAAAGCACAAATCTTTTTGAATGTTTTTTTTTTTTTTCAGTATGTGTTTACTAGTACTGTCCCAACAGCTGCCACCATGGACACCCTCAGACAAGAATAAGATACCTCACAGTGGCATTTTTCATTTCTATGAACTGATATTCAGTTTTCCAGCAGACGAAACGGGTGCAGTCATACAGCAATCTGCTGCACTCTCTAGCTCTCCCTCCTGTGACTGCATGGCTTCAAGAAGCTCTCACCTCTATGTGCTTCATCACATTTGTTTTATGCTGCAATTTCAGTATCAAGCTGATGGGAAGGAGACAATGAGAAGTGTGAGGAGGCTGCAGGTATAGAAAAAGGCAAGACAAAAGATCATTTCCCTAAAACTTTCTAGGTGAGAGTTTCCTCTGCTTGAAGAAAGAAAAGCCCTAGAGGGTTATCCAACATTTCAGCAGAGAGATTAAAAAAAAAGACAATAAATTAATCAGAGGCAAAAAGCACCTACCACTCAGATTATTAACACACCTTCTTGATTTTAAAACCAAACTCCCCAATGCTAAGCGCAGCAGCATTGCTAGCAAGATAGAGCTGACTCAGAGGAAAAATGGCTTTGCAGTTTGCTTCTTTGGGGGGAAAAAAATAGCAGCTGAAAGACCTTAAATCAGCAACTGTGCTTTCATTTACACCTGTTGTGACCTAAACCTGTGCAGCTTTTGTTGCTGTTCCTCCAGCTATGCATGTGCATGAGAGTACAGAAGGGCTCGAGCTGGGACAGGAGGGAAGGGAAGATCAGGTCTTTTTTTCTCAGTTACAGATTTAGCAATAAATGATAACGATTTCCCCTTTATATAAGGGGAAACATAAGCAAGAGCAAGGGACACAAAACAAAACCTTTGCCTCATTTCCTGTTGTGTTTTGAGGTTTCTTACCAACACTGAAAACCACAGCTCATTACGGGAAGTTTTAGTGGTCTGTATCTGTGAGTGTGTTAAATCAGTATTTGGCATCACCGAATGAGACACTTTTCCCCTGAAGTAGGAGGGGAATTTCACTCTCCTCTGTGTGTTTTGTTTGAGAAATGGTGTTTTGGCATTTCTTGACAAATTTCTCATTTCTAAGCATTGGGAAAAGCTACATTAACAAAACCAACAATGAAGGGTTTTCCTTCAAGTTCGATGAATAATATTTTACCATTAACCTACCTGCTTGCTGGGGGCTTGGGAGCATGGTGGTCAACTGGTCTGTTGTCAACTTGATTTTATATCACAGCCTCTTTGCAGAGACATTAGTTTTCATCAATGCATTTGTTTGGGAGAGAGTTATGAGCTTGAGATGCTGGTAAATTTTTATGAAGTTAGTAGGCTTGTGTTTTATGTCATCTGAGGTTCTGGGATGGCATTGTGAGAGCTGCTGTACAAATATATGGGTAAGGTGTCTCCTCTAAAGGCATTGTAGACTGGAGGAGCTGGCAGGTAAGGGAAACACAACTTCTTTGGGTTCTTCTTTCTTCAGAATTAATGGGAATAGCAATCAAGCAGAAGCTCCTGTTTCTTTCAGTTTGCACTCTGTGTGCATGTTATCACAGTAGTTCTGCCCATGCTTTGGAGTCTGTGGTTAGGAGCGTATGGGCTGGAGGAAATGGCAGCTCTCCCAGTGGGGTGGCAAGTCTGAACCAGCCCTGTCTTTTTCATTACCTCATTTGTGACTTGGAAGAATCCTGTTAGTCTGTTTTTCCAAGCTGTCAGTCTTCAAAAGCAATAGTACTGGTGGTATTAATCTGGTTTTAGTAGTACCCCAAGAGCACAAGAATGGCAGCAATGCCACAGGGTTCCCCAGGGGGCTATGTCCTCTCTGGGCAGCCAGACTTCAAGCAAAGCCAGGTTGTCAGGTTGCTAGGAGAGGTTTGCACTGTGAGGAAACCTGTTTGCACGATATTATCCACAAGAACGAGCTTGCTCCCTACTTATTGTACACAGGCCAGCAAAAGTTGGCTAACAGCAACACTTTGGACCAAGCCTGATCGATATGGGAGACCCTGCAGTGCTCTGGGAGGTTGTTGGCAGTGCCAGCAGAAAGTTGCTGGAAAGACCATCCCTTTTTATTAACCTGTGTGTGGGCCACACAGACATGGAGGTCTCTATTTGTTACTGACTTGCATTGCCTACATTACAAGGTTTCACAGCTCAGTCAGATGAATCCAGTAGCAAAGTCAACAGCTGCATGGCCAGTGTATTTCCAGTGTGCATGTAGGAACACGTGTCCTTCATTTCCTGGCTTGCTGAAGCTTCTGGTGCCAACTTCAAATGTCTAATCCCTGTGAAGAGAGGGCTGCTATAGGCAGAGGAATTGGATGAAGGTGGACTCATTTTGAGGAAGAGTGAGTGGAAATCTTTAACAGGCTGGTGGGGTCCTGTTCCCACCATTTGTCATGGCTTGTGCAGCCTCATCCTGGGATTTCATAGCACAGTGTTAGTGGTAGGGAATTCAAGAAAGGAAGTAGGAGCAGAGGAAAGGAGAGAAGACAGAGCATCTCTCTCAGCCTGGTGGCTTCAACACCTCTCATGCATACACACACGCTTCTGTTTTTCTGAAATGTTTCTGTTGAAGTAGGAGTTGTCAGTCTTGATAGAAATAACAGAAATAGTTGGTGGTAGCCTTGCTTAGTGCCACTCAATTCAACAGACTGGTGCCCACTTTAAAAAAGAAAACAAATTAATTCTTTCTATCCTTATTTTTTGCATTGGGACAGCAGGGCTAGGACAACAAGTACAAATCATATCTTTCCTCCAGCCTGAGAAAAAAAGAAATGTGGGTGTTGCAGTGACACAATAGGATTAAACTCATGTTTTGGAGAAAAAAAAGACTCCACTCTTCATTATGTTTAACATTTAAGTGTTTAAGCAGAAGTGGTTATTGTGGCAGCTTAAGCTTGCCTGTCCCTCTTTATTTCCAGACAATATATTCTAATTTGCCTGCCACAAAGGGAGGTCTAGGACTTTCCCAGGCTTGCAATGAATTTCCTTGCAGGAATGACGCCTGCTTTGTCACTCTGGCTGCAGTGATGCTCAGCACCTCCCATGGCTTTTCCTGTGGCCAGTGCTCCCACCACCAACAGGCAAATGGTATCTCTTGGCAGCTCCACCAGCTGCTTCCCACTTCCAGCACTGTGTCAGAAAAAGCTGTCTCTAGGTCAAAGCCTTCAGAAATACAGAGCTGGGTGGTGTTTAATGAGTGTTATCTCGTTATGGGAGAGCGGGTGGAACAGGCGGTGGAGAGCGCTAACTCTGCCGCTGCTGTCACGGCCTCTCTATGGAGACTGTGCGAGCCCCTGAGGAATGTGCTCAGCGCTGTGGGCCTGGGCCATGGGTTAAGTGTTTTAAAATAAGGGAGGCATAAAACAAACGGGCTGAGGGTTTCCATGTGCCACTGAGATCCATTTAGTTCACTAGCGTAGAGAGGACTGCACTTTGGCACCCTCCCCACCTCCCCCAGCTGCTCACGGAGGAGATTAGCAGGGGATTTAATTAATAAGGATGGTGACTCTCCTTCCTTATTGCTTTTTCCCCCCACCTTTAGCAGATCATGTCCTACCTGGGGATTGCCCTGTGTGGTGTTCAGCCTAGTAGCCCCTTATCTGGGTACAGGGAAAGCCCTACATAACTTTGACATGTAAAGGTATGAATACATGGTCCAACAACCCTATTGCATCTCCTAAAGTGGATGTGGCCAGTGTATCTATGGACAACAGGCTTTAGGAAGGAGGAGGGAAAGGTCACACTTTCAACCTTGTGCTGCTTGTGAGACTTTTCTTTGATCTCTTTGCTTTAAAAAGGAATAACGCAAAATCATTAAGTCTGATGCCCCTTGAAGATGCAACGGACTAATGAGTCCTGTAAGTTTTTCAGTTGAAACTTGTAATGTCCTTGGGTTTTGTGCCAGATAACATGTTGCTATGCTGCACGCTGCCAAGGAATCTGAGCACTCTGAGTGCAGGGATACTAAAGATGCCACACAGAAGGCTCTGCATGCTTGCTGTGTTTTTCCATAGCAACAAATATGCCTGATTACAGCACATTCACATGCTCTATATAATGAGTATCCCATAGGAAATTTATCACTGTGCATCCTGCATCATAATTTGAAATCAGACTCAGGCAACTAAAACAAATTCCCCAGGTATAGGATGTTGGATGTGTTCTGTGCAGAGAGGGTGGTGGAGAACAGGAGAGGAGAGAACAAAGGGGTAGCTCTGCTCAGTGCCCTGCTCCAACACTTGTTGGTGAACTTCACAGCTAACTGTGAAACGTTTGTGCTGTCCCTCCTGGCAGTGTGTGTATGCCTGTATGTGAGTAAGGAGAGGTGGTTTTGAGGTTTTTCTGTTCTCTCCTCTTTTCTTTTAAAAACTCAACATTTTTCTAGCCTCATTTCTTCTGCTCCCCTCTGACAGGAAGAAATTGAAGCCAGCAGCATTTAGATTTCAGTTTCACAGGCAAAGCATGTTCTCCTGGGGGGTTTCTGCTGTGGCTTGGTCCAGTTGTTACTGATGTATCACGATATTTGAAACTACTTCAGCCAAAATCACTGCTGCTCTGATGAAATGCTAAAATATTCAGGCATGCTTTCAGCCAGTCAAATTTAATAAAGAACTTTATTCACCTGACAAATCTAATCAGTTTTCACCAAATAAGGCAATATTCAACCTCAAAGCTACGAGTTTACTGCATGTGCAATGTATACATCTTTTCAGGTTCAAAAGTCTTGGGTTTTGTGGCTAGAGCTGAATTAAAAATGAAATGTTACCAACAGGTCAAAAGCTGTTTTCTAGCACAGCAATTGTGTTAGGTACTCACATGGTTCAGTCAGCGATGATAGCTATGAAGGTATCCACTTATATTTGCCGTTGGCACAGCAATAAAGTTTTTTCTTATATGATGAGATCTGCTCAGATTCAGACAACGAAATTATATTTCTCCTCCATTAGCCTGTGTCAGTTCAATTTACAAACAAATGCTGCCCTTGACTATAGTCTGATTAGAGTCCACAGTCTTTCAATCTATAAGGGCAGAGTTTGGTCACTATTGGCAAATAGAACCTCAAAGGGGAAGCACAAATATGTGCAATATCTATGCCATATTATATAGACTGTTTAATAATTACTGTTTCTAGTTAAATCCACTGGCTTGGTACCAAGATGTAATTTTCTGAGGCCTTGGTGAGCTAATGGTGAGAAGCAGGTTGGGACTCCAGCAGAGGAGATATTTTCCCCACTGAGATTTATCGTATTACATCACCTGCTATTGCAGGAGCATGTGGGAGTCAATCAGGTGCCCAAATGTAGGTGTCTTGTGAATATTTGAGATGCCTTAAAGGATATGAGATACAGCTATACCATTTGCCTCTAGAACACAGGAGACCTGTGCTCACTTGCAGCAGGCACAGTTGGATGTCAAGGTGGCAACAGATGCTTGTCAGGTACTCAAACTGTTTGCTTCTATATAGAAATAACTGTATTTAGTTAATAAATGGGCTAATTTGATTTGCCAGAGATTGAACTGATTTCAGGCATGGCAATTTATATTTCAGTAAAACTATTCAGTATGGGCTTGCAAAAGTTCGTGAGGCTTCTAGTTCTTCCTTTTTGTGCTAAAAAAACAACCAAGGCAAACCAGATGCTGCCAAATTGAACAGCATTATGCTCATGTAACGACTCTAAGTGATGCTGCTACAGCATTGTGGAAGTGTAGTGTTTCAGACCATTACTATCAAACAATGCACTGCATGTGTACATGTGAAGGAATTGCTGAATCTTGCGTCCTCTCAATCTACCCCCTCCCCAGACACAGGTCCCAGGTTTGGGTTGGGGGCTTGTAAAGGGAAGCCTGCACCTAACCTTCTTAATGACATAAAGAGTGCTGTGGCCACTTTATTAATTTCATGGGTGCTTGAGTGCACACAGAGCTCACTTGCAGGTTGCTGTCATTAATGAGCCTGGAGACCAAGGAGGAAAACTTGGCCTTATCATTACTCTTATTGGAATTATCATCTTGAGGATGACTAATTCACATGGTTGTATAAGGTAAAAGCAAGTCCTAGGTTTTGGGACTGTCATTTGCAAATATTCTGATAAATTAACAGTAGCTTTCATTTGCTCTCAACTAGGGGTTTTAACTTGGACCCACTTTGCTGATAAACTAGTCCTATGCCAACTTTATTCCCACATTCTCCACTTTCAAACAGGTAAAAACAAAATAAATTTCTTTTCTCCTTTTCAGCCCTGAATGCCGACTTTTGTGCCGGTCCCACAGCTCTGCAGCATTAATGAAATCACTGGACAATGCCCTATGAATTGAAGTGGCCAAAATGCTCTGTTGTAACCTTCAGATTAAGTGCTCATCAAACCTCAGAGGCAAGACAGCTGGGCAAACAGCCTGGCAGCCTGCCCAAATGCCCGGGGGCTTTGTGCTAGGCATCAAATAGCATTTGTGCTTTGTGTCCAAAGGCTCCTGCTCCAAAAGACCCTGTTTTGCAGTGCCTGCCCCAGAGGAAGCGTTATTCAATCTCCAGAGGTAATGCTACAGCACTTCCCTTGCCGTTTGTTCCTGCTGTTTACCTGTTTTCTCCCCAAAGTGGCCAGGTCAAGTAGAGGTGAGTTTTCATCAGGAGACATTGCAGAAAGCACTAGTGTTTTGCTTGTCACAGGGTGAAAAATCATGCATTTTAGACACTTCTTGTTTCTCTCTCCTTACAGCTTCTCAGAGCAAGGGACAGGTTAGTAAATGAGTCACGTGGAAGGGAAGAGTAATTTTCACCCTCTGGTTTCCCGTTGCAGTGGGCCAGCAGGATCCCTTCCGCTTGACAGCGAATCTTACTGTGACATTCTAAGAGTATGCTGCCTTAAAAGTTCCTCTTTCCACAGTTCTATGAACCTGCAAGTGAATTTTATCCATTTCAGGGGATTTTCTTGATCGCAGACAATGAAAAGGCCATTCCTGTTAGTTGGCAACCTTCCTGACAAAGATCTGGGCAGTGATGGAGACAAGTCCACAGGGGCTCTTCCAGGTTTGCGCTGCAATGTGATCTTCTGAACTTGAAGTGACCGAGGGATTATCATCCTAAGTGCTCCCTGGGTTAGGTTTTCCTTTGGGAGTCAGGTGTTCTTCTTAATAAAGCATGGCTAAGCCAGGGTGTTAAAGTGGCATCCTGTGTTGGTTTAGAGTGACTGAATTGACAGACCATATCCTCCAGCACTTACTGCAAGTGCTTATCAGGGCAGCAGAGCAGGTTTTTAAACCATCTACACATGAAACAAGTTTGGTGCAGCAAGAATAGATCAGAGCAGAAAAAGAGAGATGAGTAAGGAGGAGGGGACAGGAAATAGACTGATGTGTCTTTGGAGGGAGGAAAAGGAATGTGTAAAACAGACATAGGAACAGTAGATCAAAGTAGCCCAGCGGGAAGAGGAGAAAGAGCAAACTAGTTATTGCATGAACAAAAATATCATTGTGGATGAGACATGAAGGGAATGACAAGAGGAAAGGAACAGAGACTAAGAGTAAAAAGAAGCGTTTTTCCTCTTACAAAAGAATAGAAGAAGAGTAATAAAGGATAAGAGTGGGAGGTGAAAGGGAATTAGATGAAGAGGAGCAAGGCTGGAATTAAAGACATACTAAAATGATGTATGTCTGACCCTGAGGAAGAGCATCAGCTTGGAGATATATCTTGAAATTCACTTTGGGTAGCAGCTCAGCTCAAGCAGAAGCTTTTTTCTTCTAGGGAAGAACAACCAGTGTGTGTCGGGGTGGTGTTGATGCAGGTGAGGGATGCAGAAGGAAATGTGTGGCTAGAGCCATGGAAAAGAGAGCCGAATCTTTCACAGGTAAAGAAAAAGAGTCCAGGGAAGCACAGCCAAGGTGCTGTGGTTCATTGAACCAGGAGGTGTGTGATGACGTTTCCCTTAAATCCCTGTCTTGTGATGAGTTTGCTTGGAGAGGAGGCGAGAAGTGGGTGGCTCAGATCGGAGCAGCTGCTCTCTGCACAGCCTCGGGCTGCTCGCCCGCCCTTCCCAAGACAGGGTTGTGGGAATCAGCAGCTGAGAGGCTGAAAGTAATGCTTGGAAAATTCCTTGAAGAGAAAGTATATTTACCTACCTTTGCCCTCCCCTGCCTGAACGTAGTTGTACAGTTTGGGGGCCCTCAGGTTCCTGCTCACACAGGTGACCTGCGATCCAAATACTCCCTCAAGAGGGGACAGAAATGAATCAGTAGGCAGAAAGAGGAGGAAAAAGGAGATCCCTGGAGAAGCAGGAAGCAGTGGCCAGAGTCCCATGGTTGAGTGTGCAGTCCTGGCTCTCCACTTGGTACTGGTGTAGGCAGGAGCTGTGGCTACTCTGCCCTTTCCATGTGCTTCAGTTACCCCACTGAGTCTCAGATCCAGACCCTCACTGCCCCACTCTGCTCATCAATCAGGATCACAAGAGTTGTAGCCAGCATCCTACCAGCTTTCACCGAGCAAACAGTGCTCAGGCCAAGAGCACTGCTGATGAAGCTTATTAAGAAGACAATCCCCCAGTACCTGCTTTGCATCTTACATCTGATTTTTACAGCCAGGATTCTTTTCTTTGTTTTTAAGTTTGCCTGTTTGTTTGTGAGCTTTGCAAAACAGAAATAAAAGTATTACAGTCCACTGGTACTGTTGTTTTGGTTAGAAATTCCCATGTGTGTGAGTAAAAAAAGCAAAAGGCTTGGGGGAAACTCATGCCAAGTATGAATACATCACTCCATGTCTGCCACCACACTGCCCGAAGCTGTAGCAACTAGAAAGTTGTGGAATTTATGTTCACGTTGTGGCCTTCTTGCATCTAGCAGGATTTTAGCTGAGGAAGACATGTCAGGAGAAAAGCAGGGTTTACCTGTGGTCAGAACTTGCATGTGGGCAACTAGTACTGGTTTGGTACAAGCAAACACTCACCTGGACAGTGCAGTAAGGATAAGTCTGATGAGCCTTCCCTGAGACTTTCATTCATACTCAATTCTAGTGGGCTCCTGCCTACTTTTCCTTGCCTCTGGCTTGGGGTGTCTAAAGCCTGCCTTTTGGCATCTGGAGATGCTCTTCTTTGTGCTGCCAGTCACTTCCAAGCTCGAGGAGTAGATGTGTCCACCATTCATTACACTTGGTGCCTATTGTTTGATCGACCGGCTTGCATCTTCTCCAACTGTAACCAGCATTGTTAGGTTTTTGGCTCTAATAGTCTTCATTTGAAGCTCTAATGGATATCCATGAAGATAACATGCTAATTTATTAGTTCGGCTCAACTGGGCTGCAGGATGAAAAATGATTGCAGAAGACTTTTAATAAAATTCAAAGGGATTTTATAGGTCTCAAGCCACTTTTAAAATGCAAAAGAAAGCCAAGAGTATTACTTTGTTAACCCACATAATTCTATCCTGCCTAATGAGGTCTGGAGCTAATCTTCAGCGCTCTGCCCTGGGATCAGAATTATTGGAGCAGGTAAACACTGCTAAGCACTGCACTGCATCTCTGAGTTTTGGATGTGTTGTCATTGTGACTTTCTGTTCCTTCCCTTCTATGAACTTTTTATAAAGCTCAGAATAGAGATGATTACGTAAAAAACCAAAGAACTGGCTTCTTGTTACTTGCATGCAATAGCCTCCTTTTTTCTCTCTACTGGCTAGGTTATAGGCAGTCAAGGAGAGCACGGCGTGTTAGCCTGAGGGAGTGCACAGGTCTTAATTTTCAGATTGCTTCTCCAAAGGGATATAAAGAAATCAGCCCATGAGGACACACTACTCAGCTGTGAGACTCATGCTACAAGCTCTGTTTAGGCAATATATTTCACAGTTCTTACACATTTCTGCAGAGAAATTTTGTGGGTTTTGGAAGAGAAAGGAGGAATATATAAATGAGAGAAATGACCTGTCAGGAGAGAGCAAAATCTTCTAACAAATATGGAGGAAATGTTTGGGGTATTTTGCTGGTACAGACAATCAATGCTGTTTGATAGAGTCTGTGTCAAAGAGGATAGAAAATAGAGACTTAGACTACCAATTACTGTAAAGTGGTAGCCCCACTTGTTTCAGTAGAGTTGCACTCATCTATATCTCAAAACCTGCTTCCCATTTGAGAAGCTGGAATAAACTTTGTCCCTGTCAATTTTATTTCAGGTCAGACCTTGCCACTAGAACCAAAAAAAATCAGTCTTTTGAACAGTTCTTCTAGCTGCTCATGCAGTTTCCCTCTGCCTGTATAGGTTGTGATGAAGCTTACTCTGGACTGAGTTAAAAGCAAAGCAATCAAACCCCAGTTCTTAGAATGGCTTGGAAAAGCTTAACTGGGTTTCCAGAAAATTACACCATTTCACAGTAGGCTTCACTTTGTTGTTTTCATAATATGTTCAATGCCATACCCAACAAGAAAGCAACACTAGAAGAGTGCAGAGTTTGTTATGACACTCGCTAGTTTAATACAGCAGCATGTGTCCCGTGTTCAGGGCAAGTATCCTGAAGATTGTTAAGAATTATGACATTACTGGTCTTTTCCTGACTCTGTAAGCAGTGCTTGTCACAGTAATCAGGAAAGCACAGTCACACCATTCTATGATTCTATGATATATGTGGCTCAGATGCTCAAGATAGTTTTGATGAACCAAGTGACCCAGTAATTCCCTTTGATCCCATCACTCAGTGATTGTCGTGTGACCTGGGGAGTATTAAGCACAGTCAAAGCAGAGGGAGATTGAGGTGACGGATTCCCAGTGAAATGCAGCTTTCAGGGTATAATCTGTTTACAAGCATTTAATTGCAGTAAATGAGCCAGGCAGAAGGTGAGGAAGATCTGAAACACAGGAATAATTGGCTCATGTTTATTTAAGCATTTATGTGTTCTGAAGCTGGGTTGAGCCTGAGGATGCATAGGGATTGAGACATGTTTGCAGAGCCTCTTGTCTTCTTCATCCCACTTTTTTCCCTGTAAAGCCAGATTCTCTGTCCTCTTCCAGTAGGGTCTATATGCTTCTACACGTTTTTTCCTTACTTAGAATATTCTCCCCTGTGATCTGCGCTGTGCAGTTCTCTACATCTCACTCCCTCTCCTAACCTGTTCCATGTGTCTCTGTAAGGTCTGCTCTTTCAAGCTGATTTCTCTTTTCCCTCCTTTCTTTAGTTTAAGTGTAGAGTTTCTTCTTGAATGTCTAAGTAGTTAAACCAAGTTGTATCACTTCAGGCCAGCTGAAACCTGTACTTTCCACAAGGGTTTTGTTAATTAAACAAATCCCAACCCCAAATTAATTTTGAGCTAAGTTATAAAAATGCTTGACATAGAATGTATTGTTTTCCTGAGTTTTCCTATGAATGAATTCACATTTAACATTAAACTAAAATCTGAATTAGTTGTTTTTTTTTTCTTGCAAAATGTCAACATTTTCATTTTGAAAAATGATGAAACAAAATGTTCTGACATTTTGGAAAATCCATCTCCTCCCATACCAATTTCCCTTCCAAAAACCTGTCATTATTCTGCTATTCATAAAAATAACCTCAGCAGCAATTTTGGGCCTGTTTCTTACATCCTGATGTCACAGAGCTGTTCATCTCTTCATTTTCATTTGGGATTACAAACCCACTTGCATTTTTTGATCGTTCCTTGCAACAAAGCCTGGACTGGGTGTGATAGGACACGTTACATAGGACAACTGTTTTTATGGCATGGAGGTTCACGTCTTGCATGAGGAATGCCGTGGCTTGGGAGATTCTTGCACCATGCTATTGTCATCACTGTAATTGATGTGGATAACTATGTAGGAGCTTCACCTGCCTGATAGGTACTAACTAACCTTGATGGCTCTGATGGGCCCCACCTGGGGTCCCAGGAGTCCATTTTAGGTCAGCTTGGGGCCAATCTCTTTCTCAGCTCTGTCCCAGCCTTGCCTGAATATAATGCCTGCTGAGACACCCTTCACTTGTGGGCTGTTGATTTGTCTCAGATTTGACCTATGCCTACAGAGCTGCCTGATGGCAAGGGCTGGGGTTGCCTCTGCAGCTGTCCTGTCTGTTATCTTTGGAGACAAGAGCTTTTCTTTCCCTGTGTATTGGCCTGGTACTTGAGTCCTAGAAGATGCTCTTCACCTGATAATTGAAGACCCATGGAAACACTTCACCTGTCAGGTAAGGAAATATTATTACTTTTGGTTTGTGTATGAAGAAAGGAAGTATGTTTTACTAGCTTTTGCTGATTTTTAGCCATTGTCTTCACTGGTATGATTTATGTTTCTCCCTCTCTGCTTATAGAAAAAAAAAAAAAAAAACCCAAACGTTTTCACCATAATTCTTGTAGCCCAGAATTGTTTGTGCTGCACCATCCTGTCCCATCCCTCCATCACATACATCCTGTCTGGGCTGCTGCTGGGCTCTTGCCTCCTGTGCTTAGAGATTGCCTGCCCTGGCTGCCTCACTGCAATGCTCAGGTATTCAACACATGCTACAGCCAGCTTGTTTGACACTGCAATACAAGAAGCCTGTTTGCTGCACAGCAAATCCCAGTAACACCTCTGAGGCTGCGATGACCTGTCATGGGCTTCTTATTTCAGCTTCAAGTCCCCTTTTCTCCCCATCATGTGAGACAAAAGGAGAGCAAGTAGTGAAGGTTGTGATGTGCATTAGCTATGATTCCATCAGCCCTATTTATGATCTCATGATTTAAGTGTCTAGCTTGCAGAACACTGGTGCTCATGGGCTTTTTTTTTTTAACAAGCTTTTGCAGGATGGCTGCTGGAGGTAGTCACACCAGCAGGACATAAGCCTTGGGGTGGCTGTGGCTGTTGAGGCAGCCAAGCAAGAGGACCTGAGATGTGTCTTATTCCTGTGATTTATCTGAGACCTGGATAGACTTTCTCCCTTGGCATTGTCTATCATAGGGCTGTCTGCACAGTGAGGATGAAGATGGGAGGAACAGAGACTCTTGAGGAGATTTCCTAATCTCCACTGGTGCAGAGCCAGCCCTCTTAGTTTACATGAGTGAGGGGCTCCAGTGCATGGGTGATCCCTATGCACAGTGCAGGTAGCAAACTGCCAGACTCAGCATGCCATCAGTTATGGCTCCTACAAAAGATGCAATACACGTATGGTCTCTGTGTGTGTGTGCGTGCCCTGTTTCTATTTATTTAGGAATTGACTTTGAGAGGCAGCTGCGGTAAATCAGTGTCCCAAGCCCCTGACACCTAGGTCTGTTGGATATGGCTCTATTTTATATGTGCCCTACAAGTGGCTGTGCCAGTGAGCCAGGAGTATTGCTATCTAGGGGCATAAAAGGCCAATCATTATGGTTCATTCCTAATGTCTGGCATCCCAAGCTATTGCTATGTATGTTTTAGGCTGGAGACTGTTCCAATATCTTGACTGAACCCAGGGTTTAGTTCAGTTCTTATTAAAACTCATGAAAAGATCCCCATAGGTTTCAGTTGCAACTAGGCTTCCTCGTTTGCCTCTTTCCTCATCTGCCTTTTGCTTCTGAAGAACAGATTAATTGCATGGGGTATGCAGCAGAGAACTAAGCTGTGCCAAAAAATGTAGACAGCTTTGCAAGAGCAGACATTTCAAATTTCTGGGCTGCAAAAGATTTGGAGCAACTTGTAAAGCCATCTGAAATAGAGCTTTTTTCCCTCATTTTGAATAATCATTTTTTTCTCAACTTAATCTACACGTGGAAAAATAAATCTTTTGTTGTAAAAAGGAGATGATATTTTGGTTTAGGCTGCAACTTCAGTGGGTTTAAGGTGATCTAAGTGGAGGCTTCTGATGAAGAGAAATTCTGTGGCCTGTACTGTGCTTAGACTGGACATTGACCTCCAGCCTCTGTGGGATGGTTTCCTGGGGAGGATGGAGGTGGGGAAAAGATCTTTCTGGAGCCAAATAACTTAGGGCTGTAGCATACATCAGCATGCTTGCCACATGAAAAGAGCCCTGCTTATAAAGGGAATGATCTGAGGAGCAGCAGAGCAGTGAGTTTCAGATCACTTAGAATGCTTCTTGCTTCACCTGCTGTGGTGGAGCAAATGCTTCTGCAAAAGCCATGTAGCCACCCAAGTGTGCCCACACTGCTGGGCTGTGTGTGGGAAAAGTGATTTGAGCTTGTTTGACTGTTGGCTTTTGGGTTTAAAGTCTTGATGTGAGCCCTGCAGTGTCAAAGAGCAAGACAGAGAAGTGAAACAAGAAGAAAGAAGCTCAGGGAGTATTTTAAAGAAATGAGAGGCTCTCCCATGCTGCAAGAGGACAATACCAGACTGAAAGCAGTGCCCTGCTCTGATTCCCCTGATGCTAAGACACGACTCCTTTCAGTTCCTTCTAGACACTTGAGAACAGGGAAGGTTGAATAAGGGCTGCAATGGGCCTCATAGTCACCTCCAGGAATTTGCCAGCTTGGCCCTAAGCTGGTAAGAAGTTTGCTCATTGTATACACTGGCCTCACTCCCCAGGCAGCAGAAACCTTTCAAAATCAAAGAAAGGCGACCTGAACAGCAAAAGGCCCCAAGAACACCATGTTTCAAAGCCAGGCAATAATTTTCCATTGCCTTACAGGGTGTGTGGGTGTTTGTGTCAGAGAGAGATTCTTAGGTTGTGCTGATGAGCAAAACCCCACAGCAGCACATAGGGAAACTCGGGCTGTGCTGCTGGGCAGAGCTTGATTGCAGCCTGGTCTCTCTTTGTAAAACAATGACTGAGGACTGTGAAGGAAAGCTGTGTAAGAATTGGATGTTTTGTTATTTCTGAGTGTGTTTGAGAAAGCGAAGCAGTGTTTGACTCCTCTGTTGCAAAACTTTTTGGGTGAAGTCTTTGTGGGTAGAACTGAACCCTACAATATCTACCCAAAATAAGTATAAGCTTATTTCATATCTCCATATATCCCTTCAGAGAAGCAGCAGGAGTAGCCCTGGGAACAAGGACATGATTTAGAGCTGTCATATCTCTAAGCAGATGCCCAGCTTGCCTTAAGCTATTCTCCTAGTATTTGTATGAGTGCTTCTCCCCTTATTTACTTATTTTATTTATTGTCTGCCTAATGGTTTCAGCCTTATCACAAAGTATGATAGCAGCATATCACTAAAGTATAGCTTGCAGTCCGCTATTGCAGTCACAAGTAAGTAGTAAATAGCCCATTCAGAAAAAAGAAATGCTACTTTTATCAGTCTGTCCACGGTACCCATATGTCCAATTTGGGATTGATCACTCATGCAGAAAAGCTAATAATGCTAAGTACTCTGCTTTTTAGACTCCACAGACAGAGATAGGGTTTGTGACCTCTGCCACACAAGCATTGTGCCGATTCATCCGTTGCCAGATTTTCTTTGCTTGAAGAAAATAGCAGATATAGAGCAAGAGATGAGGAAAGGAACGGGGTAAATAATTGTAGGATTAGTTAAGAGTAGTTTAAATGTGAGGAGAACCAGCTTCTACCTTAAAAAGCTGTAGCCATACTAAGTGTAATTCTTTTTCGGGACGACTGTGTCGTATCTGAGAAAGAGAAGAAACGTTTTTTGGCCTGAAGGGAACCAAAAATCCCATAACACGTAGTTCCTAGACCTTTGCACATTTGGCTGGGCAAAAAACAGTGTAAGAATGAGAACCATCCACAATACCTTACCCTGGCTCTTCTGAAGAGAAGCTGTATCCTCTGAATAACGGAATGAAAGGTTAAATAGCCCCTGTCTAGGGGCTTCATTTCTTGACTTTACTGGAGAAGGAGAGGTTTAATGCTCCACATGTCTGCTGTTTGTAAGGAGGTGTCCTGATTCATCAGTGGTTTCTGGTTTGCTGCTCTGGACAAAGAGTTTCATGGCTCTGGGCTGTCCAGATCTCTTTGTTTCTTGGTGTCGTGGTTTAGGCCCATTAGGGAACAAAAGACCACGATTAGCCTCAAGTACCAAAGACTTAAGGATTGCTAAAGGGCAGGGAGAGCTTAATTGCCGCTTAAGGTGCAGGACAAAACAGACCAGGCTACTCGGCTTGGGGAAGAAAAACAGAAAACTATTTAATACCAACTAAAACATAAAACCCCAAAACAAAACAACACAGAATGGTACAGAGATGAAGAGTCCGACCAGCCCTTTAAGACCACCTGCTCCCCACCCCTCTCCTCTTCCCGGGCTCAGAGCCCTGATCCCGGTGTTTTATACCTCCGTCCCCCCTGAACGGCCCAGGGGGGCAGGGAGTGGGGGTTTCAGTCAGTCCGTTCCTGGTGGCTTCTGCCGTTTGTCTCACCTCAGGGCAAGTGGGTTCCGCACCAGTCCTCCTTGCAAGTCCGTGAGGTACCACACACACATGGCAGCCCTGCACGGGCTGCACCGACGCACATTTGTCCCAAAGCCCTGCACGGGCTGTACCGATGCTCATTTGTCCCAAAAGTTGCTGCTCCTCTCTGCCTCTCGTGTGGGGCTGCTCTGCGGTGCACAGGCTCTCCAGCATGTCCTGTGCCATGACCGCCTCCCCCACACAGTCTCTGGCCCGTCCGGGCACACTCACATGAAGTTGCTGCTGCTGCTCCATAGGTTGCAGGGGTACCGGCTGCACTCTCACCACGGCTTGCAGAGGGGTCTCTGGTCTGATGCTCCATCCTTCCTCCTTCTCCGACTGTGGGGTCCGCATGGTCGCCTCCATCTTGTACCACTCTTACACCTCCTGCCTGGCACCTCAAATTCCCGTCCCTAAATAGTGATCGCAGAGGCGCCAGATTGGCCCAGCTGGGCTGGGAGGTGGGTCTGAACCCAGGAGTCGGGGGAGAGTCTAAAAAACTTTCACCGGGTCTTCACTGCAACCTGCTCCCCCTGTTACTAAGCAAAAGCAACTCCTTGCTAAACCATGACACTTGGCTATTCAAGTCATTCAAATGGACACTTTTTGACAGGGAGGTTTTGAACTCTGAACTGACATGCGAGTCAGGTGGAATTTTATGCTGCAGTGTTTAAAAGAAAAAAAAAAAACCCAAAATCTCCAGTCTCAGCATTGCTAGAAATTACAGTAAATGATATACCTGTATCAGCACTTTATTTGACAACTTAACTACAAATTGGTGGCAACTATAAAAGAAAAGAAGACATTTTGATTATATGTTAGAATATCCAGGAATTAGGATGGAGGGAGGGGAAAAGGCTAAGAAACCAGATATAGCCTGGATCTTTGCAAATGTTCTGTAACAGCAGAGGGCCAAAATCTTCCATTAAAATATCCCAAACCTTAGATTTCTTCTTTGTTTGTTTGTTTTTCCTTTAACTATATGCCAATGCTGTGTATGGTACACTTCAGAGTGGCAGTTTCTTCATAGCTCTCCAAAAACCAGAGTGTCTTGGGAAAAGGCACAAAGGCACAAGGTCTACGTTAAGAATATAAGTGCTACTGCCAGCTGTATTAATCTACCTAGGATTTTACAGTGCATGGAATAATGCTTGGGAATAATAGAGCTTCTTCATAAATAGCCAGGCTCTTGACCTTGCTGTGTGCTATCCAGCAGTGAAGAAAAACTGAAATAAACATAATGGACAACTCTAAATTTAAAGTGTAACGACGGAGAGTGAGTTACAAGGTGTTTGCTTGCCCTTTCTATGGACTCAGGGAACTATTGCCAAAGAGAAGAGCTGCCTGGACCTTTGGGAGCTGGAATGGACATTGCTAAATTGAGCAGGTTTGTGGTGGGGAAAGCTGCATATTTTTAGCACTTGCATCAGTGTACTGGAGTTGTGGAGATCTCCCTGCACAGGGAGAAAGACCTGCCAGTGTCTATCTGCTATGAGCATTCATTTATGGACCCTAAATCCCCATTGAATCCCATGAGGGTGAATGTAAGACGTTTTCCAATTGATCCGTTCTGGACAGCTTTTTACTACTGAAATATAGAAAAGTGCTTGACAGAGATTTATAATAGCTTTTATCCTAAATATTTCTGTTGGATTCAAGGAGTCAAATATCTCTTTAAAATACTGTTCCAAAACTGTCTGCAGACTTCATTATTTTTGAGCCCAAAATTGAGTCTCATACATTTGTAACAGGTGCTATAGGAAACCTATTAACCTTCTTAAAAAGAAACACCAGCCAACAGCTAATACTGCAAGATGTTGCTATAACAGGCAGAATTTTAGGACACAAAGTTTCTCTTTTTTCGTTTTTTTTTTCTAGTCTAGTGTTTCCATAGGTTTTGTTGGCTTGTTTTCAGTGGGCTAAATGGCTTGGGTATGTCAAGAATCTGTCTGCCTTTGTATGGAAAAAAAGCTCTAAGGTTTAGTGCAAAGATTTATCTTTATGAACTAGGGGAAATTTTCCTTCTTTTTGATGGACCTGGCCATTTAAAGCCTCTGAAAGGAAACCAAATATCTTTAATTCTCAGGAGACATCTCAGAGGATCAGAGCTGAAATGTTACTCTCTGAACTATCAGATACAGAGACCTCTCTGTGACCCTTTGTGTTTCAGAGTCTCTAGGTTGTGGATTCTCTAGAAGAACTTATTTCCCCTATAACCAGGGGCTGAACAAGAGTGCACCACTATAGAAGCTTAAGCAAACCACATAAGGTTAACTGCTGCTTAAATCCTTGCTACCAGATCCATAGATATTTTTGCTTAGTTTCTAAGCAAGCTGAGAGTCCTAGTGCCAAAGGGCAACATGTAAATTGTGCTGTTACTCTGAAGCATGCAAGGTAATAAATGATGCTGTCAATTGTTTTCACTCAAGTGACAGATTTACTCTCGTCAAAACGAATGACCAGGGATGGCTATTATTGAAAAAAATTCACTATGTGTTATCTTGTGCCTGTTATTCAACAAATAATGCTGAAGTCTAATTGCCTTCTTCCATGGCCAAATATCTATGACTTAATGTGTTGGTTTTTTTTTTTTTTATTGAAGTCTTGTAATTTACCATTGCTTTTGATGTGCCATCTGATTGAATGTCTCTGTGAATCACATCTGCAATCTAGCACCATGTGTCCCATAGGAATACTCCTTATCCCATTGTTTTCTAGTGATTCATGTAAAATCAGTGGTTTGGGTCTTTTTACACAAACTATTAAACTTCTGTTTCTGAATTTCTAGGTTGAAATTCCAGCTCCTGGCAGATGCATTGAAATTTAGTAAATCAGTTGCATGTGGGAATGTACAATGTTGTATAATGCTACCAAGGAGTTGTTTTAAATCTCAATAGCAGTTTTTCCAGAGTAAACCCAGCATTAGCCTGGAATCTGATCCTACAGTTCTGCCCAAACTCCCCTGGAATCTGACTGTAGCCCTTCCTCATAGCACCTTATTTTCCAACAAGAAATTGCTGCAGCTGTTTGACTAGCCCCCTCAGGATACAAACATTACTGTTCCCCTAAGATTCTGTGATTCAGCAAAGCCTTGGGTCACTTTTTTTGTGTATATTCCATTCTTTTCAGTCAACATTGCAGTCATTTTAATGTTTTAGTAAACACTTGAGGAGGTTAGAAAATAGCATCTCAATCTGAAAAGCTAACTGTGCTGGCTTTCTTCAGAGTAGCTGGTACGGGCTATGTTTTGGATTAGTGCTGAAAACAGAGTTGATAACACAGAGGTGTTTTTTTTCTTTTTTTTTTTTTTTTTTACTGCTGAAAAGCACTCACCCAGAGTCAAGGCCTTTTTTGCCTCTTGTCTCACCCCACTGGTGAGGATGGTGTTCTTGGGAGGGATGGCCTTTGTCTTAACAAGTGTCCATTACACATGATGGAGCCCTGCTTTCCTGGGGGTGGCTGAGAACCTGCCTGCAACAGGAAGTGAGGAATGAATTCCTTGTTCTGATTTTCTTGTGGGCATGGCTTCTGTTTTACCTGTTAAATTGCCTTTATGTTAATTCATGAGTGTTCTCACTTTTAGCCTCCTGACTCTCTCCCCCATCCCACTGCAAGTGGAGAGTGAGGGAGCAACAACATGGTGCTTAGTTGCCAGCTGGGATTAAAGAGAGACACACAAATTCTGCACTCCAGCAATATATTTTAGAAAGACTTGACTGCAGACAAATACTGAAGTTAAGTCTTGCTTCTCTTTAAAACAGTACTGTTCCTATGTGACAAAAGGAAGGTGATGGGGAGCACAGATATGACTTCTGTCTGCAACAAATTTCTTCCTTGTAGCTATGGAGGTCTGTTGTGGCTGAGAAGTGGTTCCAAAATGGTCATCAGAGATGTGAACAGAGGTGACAGAGACAGGCTGTTGGCTATCTGTGGTTGTGTTACCCAAGAGAATGCATTTCAAGCTTTCTTTTGGGAAAAATGCAAGTGTTGTACTGGTGTAACGGGCTGAATTTAATCTGAACACTGATTTCATCTGAAGTTGTTTTGAATGGTCATATTGATGCCTAGAACTTTCCTTTAGTGAAGAGATGGCTAATACTACTGGTATAGACTATTAGTTGTATTTTTACAACAGCATCTAACTATATTAATCATCTTGGTATAGTTACAACTGTAATACTTTTCTGTGGAGATAAATTTTAAGCAAACACTTACTGCTGAGACTTGCATTTGCATTTCTTTATTGCAATGATGCTCCATTAATGGGTTTTCTCAAGTAGGAAATGTCAAAGTCTGAATTGCTGGTAGATGGGGATTAAAAAGGGGAAATAAGATGGGGCAACAAAATCAGGGCATGCAAGTAGGACAGGAACTATGGCTTGCAGTAGTCATTCAGAAGTCAGTGGAGGCACTAAGGATAGTCCCTAAGCTGATATGCCAAGACACAGGTATCATCCTCTGGGACTGGGTGTGGAACTCTTCAGACAATGGAAGTCTGTCAGTGTGAGTAGAGACCTCGAATAGACAGAGCAAGAATCTCTGAGGATGCTCCATTGAGGATGCTTGTTCAGCAGGCTGCTATCTTTCAGCTAAAGCAATTTGCTATCAAAGACCAAGCAGATATTGCTTTGTTCTGCTAAAACAGATATCCTGGAAATTCAGCTACAAACTTTTGCTATCACTCAGCTCTTATCTTGCTTTATTGCAATAACTATTTGATGACCTCAACAGAGGCCTTGAATCTAGTAATCAGCTTTTCAAGTGTGCAAAAAAAAGTCCTTTTTTCTTTTTTCTTCCTAAACATCTACAAGTAATAAGAGGTCGTCTTGACCTTTTATCTGTTATGACAAACTAAGAACCTAGATCTCCTCCTCCACATGTTGGTTTGCTCTTTGAGGGTTCAAGTGGAAGATGTGGCTTGGCTCTCAGGAATCCTGCCTTGGCCAGGACATATTTTTTTTTCATGCAACTGTCTGGCAAAGCAGAGGACTATACATCTCCAGTCTGAAAGGCAACATAGGCTGCATGGGTTCACTCAAGCTATCACCAAGTGGGTTAAATTGGAGCCAGTGATGATGCAAACTCAGAGCCTGCAAAGCATTTGTCTGAGGACAGGGACAGTGTTTATCTTTACAGTGAAATATTATCCCTTCATGGTTAACAACTAGCAGCAAACCTCCTCATTGTGGAAGCAGTTTGGTATAATTAGCCAGTTAAAAAAGTCTGCCTATTGATTAACTGAACTAAATGACCCATAATTAACAGCACAACTGTGGAGCTAATCTATTTGGTGGTGTTTTCCTTTCCCTTTAAAGATTTGGAACCTGCAGGTCTGTTCATTACTAGGGGATGGGCTGGTGAAGAGTCGGCACCGCGTGGTAATTGAGTTTGTGTGCCCCTGCGGGGCTTTAAAGCACACACTGAGGCCTTGTAAAAGGTCTGCTGGCATATTGCTTTAATCTCTTGGACTGCAGAGGTACCAGCGTGAGTCCTGCTGACTCTGGGCGGGTTTGTTGCCTTTCTGAGAGTGCACAGGAACACCTGCTCCAGATTGCCTCAGATTTATTTGGGGCTTGGGGGGAATCAGCTTCAGCCCTGCCAAAGGCCACCCAGGTGTGGGCTGCTGTGCACAAAGTCACGCTGCCAGTTGGTCTCTGTGTGTTGCAGGGAGACCTGGCCAAAAGCCATGATTCAGCAGAGGCAAAGCTGGAGTTGAAGTTGTGAGGAAGCCATTTGGTTAGCTTGCACTGTTATTTCCTTGTTAGAAGTTGCCTATTTATAGTTGTGATTTATGTCTGGCATGATGCACAGTCTCTATCCACACTGGAGCTTATCTTGAGTAGTTTAGAGGAGCTCATATTTAGACTTGAATATTATTGAACCTCTCATTGCTCTCTCTGTAAAATACTGCTTTCTTCTCCCTCTTTTTTCTCAGATGTCCTATTAAAGATTAAACCAAAATGAGTTCATGGCTCTGCCCTCCCTTTGATGTGAGGTTATTAAAACTGAAAGGATTGCACTTCAGTGATGAGAGCAGCCAGCCTGCACAGTGCTAGCTGGTACCACTGCTGTACCAGGCTGACTTGCTGATAAAATTAAGCTACAGTTTCAAATTGTCAGAAAAGAAAACAATGATGATTTTTAAACCTATCTCTTATCTGCCTCTTCTTCCTGAGCAACTTGCTAGAAAAACACAGAAATAGAAATATGACCAAATTGTCTCTCAGAGAGTTGAGTTTAGGGTTAAAGGACTCCTTAAGCGCTGTTTTTTACTCCAGTTAGGCCCATCAAAACAATTGGTAATATTTCCACTGACTTTACTGGATGTTAGAACATGCCCCCCGAATCCTCATCCTCTACACAGTAACAAAAGCTTCAGGATGTGTACTTTTCTGGCACAAAGGGGAGATTCTTTCTCTGTTATTTCCCTTAATATCTGTAAGCTTCCAGCAAATCACAATGGAAGGTGCTCGCTACAGCGTTCGGTCTGCCAGTGTCCTCAACATGAACTACTAAATGAGCCTTTCAAGATGTAGAGATTGAGATTTTTGTTTATGTTCTGATCCTACACTAGCAAGTGAGTTATCTGCTGATACATAAAGTGGGCAACGACCTCTCTGGAGACTGTCTGGGGAGCAGTGCCAGGGTTTGTGGTGACCTCCTTGGAGGAGAGGAGGCAGAGTGCCTCCTGTCATCTGGGATCTGGGCGAGGGACAAACCCGGTAAACAGTGGCAGAGATGGAGACATCTACTCTGGGCTGGGAACTTGATATTCTTCATCTCCATCTTGTTCCAGGTTTTCAGGTTTCTGAGTCAAAATGGCCTCTAATTTGTGAGGCTTTTTTTTTAGGCACAGACCACACTTTGATGACTTGAATTGTGTTTTGGGAATTAGAGCTCATGTCCTGGCTGTAAAACACTTCTGTATGTATCTGACTGGAGAATGGGCTTACCATAAAGATAGTCTACAAGAATTGTGCAAGGAGTATAACTGGAGCTGCAGAAAGATGTTATAAGCAGTTATAAGACAGCTTGTAAGTGAACCTGAATGGAGATAGAACCCTACAGCTGCCGTTTAAAGTTGATTTTTATCTCATTCTGTGCTTTCACCCTGCTTTCATAAACGTTGCTATGAAAGAGCAGTTAGTTACCTCTTATTAATAGTCTGACACCTTCGCACAGTGTCTGAACAACAGAGATGCCTCTAGCTAAACATCTGACATTACCTACGGGGTTGTTTTGGTCATGGTGATGGGATGTGGGGAGACAGTAGGCTATTTTCTTCCCTCGGCTGCAGAAAGCCATAGTGCCATTCATATCCCCTCACTCCCCACAGCTGCAAATCCCCCCAGCAGCTCACACATTTGTCTGCCCTCTAAGAGGTACTGAATTAGCTCCCTGAAAAGAAGCAAGAGAGAGCTTATAGATGCATGAGATCTCACTGGGCTTGCTTTACATACATATGTCTGAAAGGCTCCAGCAAGGGGTCAAACCCTGGGAAGGCAAGGATCGCTGAAATGCCTGGGCTGGCCTGTTGCCAGCCAGCAAGGCAGACCTCAGTTGTAATGTTGCTGAGTAGAGCTGAGATCTCCTCCCCTTGTTTTGTAGGAGTGATACTTCTCATGTTTGGTGCTTTTTAGGACTTTGTCCATGGTCAGTACAGTGCAAGTGCTTTTGCTTTGGTGGTTTGGCAGTGAGTGACCGATTGCTTTCAGCAGCTTGCAGATCCTCCTGGCAAACTTTGAACTTGAAAATTCCTGTTCTTTATATAACCATAATAGTCTCTATGTATATTTTATGTATTATAAAAGAGGCTGTGACTTTATCAGCAATCACTTCTTAGCAGATCATACATTGCCATACAACATGTAGACACCCTGAGTGCCTTGCTTGCATAACACAGCTTTGATAGCTGTAACAAGGCAATTAGTACATTGTTGCACTTGAACTTTAGCATAGCAATTGGCAGTAAGTTGGACCCCTCTAATGCTACACACAGCCCATGTTGTGAACAAATATCAGAGCAGCCTTATCTTGGAAAAGGTTGTGGGGGGGAAAGTCACATCTGCTGATTATGGCCAAGGGAGTAGATTTTGGGTTCATGTTTCACTACAAAAAACATGCTGTGGACACCAGAGGCAGATCAGCTATGAGACTGTATATGGCATCTGGATCTGCCTTGTCTGTGTTGCTCAGTGCCGTGGCCACGCAGAACAGTAAGCTGAGGACTGGTGGCATATAATTACTGTGGTTTTCTTGTGCAGGAGAGAGCATGGGGCTATCCTGGCTGTGTGGTGCTTGCCCAGTGTGAAGGATGCATTCCTGCACTGGTCAGAGAGAGAGGCCCTCCTGGGCCTCCTCCTGTCACCACTCCCCTGAGCCATGCCAGAGGGCAATCAAAATGCCCTGTCTTGTTGATGCCTATCAGTGTAACTGTCACAGTAAGCACTTGTCCTCTGTGAGTGCTTTAGCATGGGTACTCTGCATCTTATGGCAGACACAGAGGGGTCACACTACCTAAACCAGCTCTGTATGTGATGCCCCAAGGGAGGGGACAGATTTATCCTCCAGGCATGGCACTGACAGGCACTGAAGTGACTCTTCTTTCATCCTTTACGCAGAGAGAGGTTGGCTTGTAAAAAGGAACACTTAGATATCAAGATTCTATAGGTATCCAATGAATCAGAGCCTCTGAGAGACCAGCAAAGCCAGAGCAGAAAGAATAATGATTGCCATTTTCTCAGCATGAAATGCTTAACCCCAAAGGCTTCTGAATTTCCAAGTGAGTTTCTGGTCTTCTGTTGCAGCAAGGTCAGTGGGGAAATACAGGCTGTAATGCAGCTTTGTGCTTTGAAGTTCTACATCTAAATTGTGCTCTAATGCCTAAGAGATCCTGTATCAGGGAAAAGCATTTGTTTCCTGTGACAGATCCTGTGGATGCCAGCAAACTGCTCTTCCTGCACCGGGAGCTGAGCCGAGCTGTCCGTGCATGTTCCTGGCTCTCTGGAGAAACTCCTGCTTGTGTCAGGAAAGCTCTTCCAGGCTGCCTTAATGATGTTTACATGAAAAGAAGAGGAAGGAGGAGGGAGGAAATGTTTTTAGCTCATAGGCTGCCTGATCAAGACCTATAGCTGATTCTTCCTTCCAAAGATCTGAAGGTGGTTGGTGTGTGTTTGTTAGTAACCCTGTGTTCAGCTCTGTGGAATGCACAGGTATGGGAGGCTGCTTACTGTGGGGAGCCTGTGATCTGGAGAAAACATGAAATGATGTTTTGGGCAGTACTGCTTTTAACAAGGGTATTTTCCTAACCCCATGCTTTCGAAGGGAATCAGTTGCAGCATTATCCAGGACCAGATGCATAATGAATGATTTATCCTGTTTGTTTTTTAATGATGTGGGTATCACAAAAACTTTTCCAGCCAAAGAGAATGAGGAATGTGTTTCCTAGATTTCTGAGGTAACACCCAACATAGTATGGGGACAATGCAAGGCAGTGATGTTTCTGTGTAAGGTATTGGGGAATCCCAGGACACCAGACCTGAGTCTAGTCTCACCCCTTGCTGGGAGCTTCCCAACTGCACTGAGATTGAGAGCAGTGAAAATTCTTCTCCAACAAAAGCTGATGTGGATGGAGAAAGTGTGTCCAGTTCACAGAGCCCCTGGCAGGACTGCAGCATTGTTGTGTCCCAGGACAGTGCTTTAACCTTACTTAGCACACCCTTCCCTCTGTGCTGCTGGCTTGCAGCCCTGCCTGGGCAACTGGTGCTGTGCTCAGCCAAGCTATCGCTGCTGCTCTTTGGGCAGAAGGATGTGCTGGCAGTGCTCCTGCCATGAGCCTTCAAAAAAACCCCAGAGCCTAATTTAAATTCTTCCTATCCCAGCGTGGCAGGATCTGCTGTGCTCAATGACAGGTCATTAGGTGCAACAGGGAACAGGGGAATAGGAAGGGAAATGTGTTAGGAGCTCCAGTCACGGTTCTCCTTCCACCTAGATTCCTTCAGCAGCTGGATCCCTCACCACTCCTGTTCATAAGAAGCAAATGACTTCTCGGATTTATTAGATACCTCCAGGTGCTATTTATCAATCCCAGGCTGGGCCCTGCCCAGGCAGCTGGGGAGAAGCCTGTGTCTTTGATGAATGTGCTATCCCCCACAATGACGGCAGGCTTCTTACTAGAGTTTAATTCTAACAGATTCTTAAAAATAACAAGAAGCATATTCAGAGAGCTGTTTAAGAGGATGCAGAGCCAAAGTGTGGTTCAGTCTCTAAAGCTTTGAAGTGTTTACAGAAGAGGCTGAAAGAACTTTCATGGAAGCTGGAAGAGTAAAGAAGGATCTTTGCTATAGAATGAATCAGAAAAGGAGGAAAAAGGGAACAATTACAAGAGCTCATAATGGAAACAGGAGACTGAGGAGTTTCTAGATAGAAGCAAAACGTTGGGAAATGAGATCTCAATAAGAATAAGCAAAAAAAGGTTGTGGGGTTGGGCTCTTGTGAACAGAAGAGATCCCCCTAAACAATGCAAATTTTGTTTCTGAAATTTCTGTAAAGAGGCAGAGGGAAAATCAGTGGAAAATACAGGAAAATTAGGGGAAAAGAAGGAAGGTTCCAAACTTTGGATTGCAGTATGGAAAAACTCTGAAGCTCCAATAGAGCCCTTCCCTGCAATACCATGTTCTCCACAAACACGATGCAGGATTGCATCAAGAGGATGCCTTTTCCCACCTTTAGTTTCTTGTTCTTTTAGCCACAGACAAAGATGTAAATGCCATATACAGATCTACTGTTTGGAGACTGAGCCAAGAGGGGGCTCTTGATCCTTTAGGTCTTTTATCCGAGATGGAATATGTTGTTGTTTTTTTTTTTTTTATTCCAAGGCTCCCAAAACAGTTTCTCACTGTTTGGTGTCTGTGCCAGAAAGCAAGACAGGCCCACATCAGGAAAGGGCAGAGCAGTTTGCTACTTTCCAGTGAGATCAGGATACTGAACTGAGATGGTCTGCAAAAACTCCATCACCATCATCTTGTCCCTTCTGTGCCTGAGCTGGCTGCTGACAGCCCTCCTAGGTGCAGTGGTTTAGTTTTCAGTGTGACAAAGTGCTTTCACACTCTTGTTAAGGAAGAACATCATAACCCAGTTAAAGGGCAGGATACTCCAAGCTTTCCATGCATATTTATACCATCTATTTTTGGTATCTACTTTCAGATCTTTCTATATGGTCAATGGAAAAAAAAAGATCCATGTCTCTGGAAAGTGACTTGCAACACCTAAAATAGATTAATGCTCTCAGACACCCTCTTTCAGCACTAATTATAGAAGGAGGCTGGAGATGTTAAGCTTTTAGTTTCAGCACGTGAAGGATGATGCATACAGGAGAGAGTAATAATAGCTGCTTTGTTTTCCTTGATAATGGGAGTGAGTATGTGCAGGTTACCTGCAGCCCAGCTTTCTGGTTTATAGCTTCACTGCCCTGTTTCCATATGCTCCAGAGAAGGGAGCTGAAGTCCTCACAGGTACTCAGAGGCTTGTTCAGGTGATGATCTGCTCTGCTGCTGGTAATGCCATCCACCCTGCATGGCTGTCAGGACTGCTGCTAACTGAGATGCCTCTGGTAGTGGCAGGAACATGGGATACAGTGCCCACCCAGGTCAGGCTAGTACTGCTGCATGATGCTGAAGGAAGTGTGCTGAGATGCCTAGCTCCATGGCTTATCCCTCAGGGACCTCTCTGGAGGAGAAATCCACTGTGATATCTCTATGTGTCGTGGCCTTGTCTTCTCAGCTGTTTAGCAGCAAAGTCAGCTTTGAGAAGGATGTATAAAATATTAACATGAGGGGCTTAGCCTGAGACTTGGGGTTGATATTTATTTGCTTTCCTGCTGATGGAAAAAGAACAAAACAGCCTGCCTGTGGATGAGGACAGAGGAGAATGGGGATGGATTTTCCCCACCATGTTCATCCTTCAAAGCAGGGATGCCACAGTTCAGGGCAGCATGGTCGGGAGTTTCTCTACCCCCTCACTCCCACTTTCAGTAGCCATCTTTGGAGCCACAGTTGAAAATTAACCCCAGAGTTAGCCATTTGTAAACCAGGCTGACAGGAAATTGCTAGCTTTGTGCTGAAGAAGTCATTACCTTAAGCTTTATTGCCATGTGCAGAGTTTACTTGTGACAAAGTAAATGTGCAGAGATGTCTGTAAATAGGGCTGGGATATTGCTGCGTTAACAGCTCCATGGTAAGCTATCAATCAGCACAACAGTGGGTAAGAAACCATTAAAAGCCACTGTTGTAAACAGTCTCTCACACACGTGCACACATGTGAGCTCAGCATCACACCTGTAGTTTCTGCCATTGCTGCTCTTTTAGTTGAGCAAAACCCACTCATATGGTTCTTAGAGGATTCTTTGTAGCCCTGATGTGTCATCAGAGATGGTGATTACTGGGAGCAGAGAGGTAGCAGGGATGGTCATCTGAAAGAGCCTGGCAGCATGCAGTGTGATCTTTAGTACCCTTGTCTCTTTGGATAGGACAGCATTGCTATAGAACTGGTGTGAGAGTATTTGGGGTTTTGGTCTTGTCTATTGACATCATGGCTGTGAAGGGGAGAGAGGTTTGCTTCTGTAATGACAGCATAAAGCTCACTTAAAACAAATGGGTTGGAAAGACAAAGCACTATATAGTACTTGTCCTGGGGAGAAAAGGTGTATATTGAAAAATAATTTAATGTCTATGTGATTGGTGTGTATTTAAATGCCATAGGTGGTGCCTAGAAAGAGCACATCGCTTCTACCTGCTGTTTAGCCCCTGCTGAGTGGCAACCAGGCAGCTCTGGCTGCAGAGAGGCTCAGCTCTCCTTCAGCTCACAGAGCTCAGGCAAGTGGGAAATGTGGGTTTCTGGCTTATCTGTGTTTTCTCAGGGTGGCTGACAGCCTGCCTTCGTGTTGTCTGAGCGCTTCAGGATGTCTGGAGCTTTTTATGTGCTTCTTCCCTCCAAGTCAGCCCCTCACTTGTGATGGTGGTTTGGTTTTTTGCCAGCCCTGTGGCAGCCCACTGTAAGCACATGGTTCTGGCCTTTTCCTCTTCCTGCTGCTTGTGGGAGTGATAAGGTCAGACAGGGGATGAAAATGCATCACTTGGGGGTCACCGGAGGGGCAGACCAGAGGCATTTCCCAGGGACTGACCAGGACTGCTGTGCTCTGGTGAGGGGCAACAACTGAGGAAGCCTGAGCCCCGTGATTGCCATTTTATAGCAACTGCTTCCTTAGGTCAGCACTGCTGTTCGGAGGCTTTTGCAGGTGCTAGGGCTTTGGATGATGTGGGAAGGGAAAGGGGAGGTTTGAGAGGTGACACCATAAATCAGATCATGCTGCAGACTTCCTCCCTGTTGGTCCTTGTTCTCACAGCTCTTGCCTCTCCTGTGCCTAGATGTTGCAGTTTTTTACAGGCTGATAAAATTGTTTCCCCAGACTCGATGCCTCTCGCTACTTGGGCCAGGAGAAGACACAGAGCTAAGCTCTTCTGCTCTGTCCCAGCCTTGGCTTGGGAGTCCCTAAGGCTCTGCTTGATGCTGGAGAAGGGATTAATTTTTTTAACTCTCTCGTCAACTGCCCTTTCTGTGCAAGGCAAGTCCCTCTGGCAAGCACAGGGAATGGCACCCTGCCATTCCGCATGGGGAGCTTCCAGCTGTAACTTGGTGTTAGGTTCCTCCATCCTTGGGCTCCTGAAGCAAGTGCTGCTCTTACAGCCAGACACCTGGCTCTCACTGAGTAGCAAGCCATGCAGGATTTGGCCCAGAGTATGCAAAGTTCCCTGCTGACATGGAGCTTTTCCTTTCCATCCACAGTCATGGCAATCCTATAAGCCCAATGGTGCCAACCTGACTGAGAGCTACATCTTTTCAGCTTCTCTTTGCAAGATTCCCTGACCCCTGCCTGAGTTTGAGGTTGTGGTGCTGGCAGCCTCCCTTCTGCCCACTCTCTCCATTGGAAAGCAGGAGGGCTTCCTGGGGCCTCTGCCAAGCTGCAATTGGTTGGCAGAGCACACAGAGAGCTTTGAGGTACCCAAAGCACAATGAAGCCCAGTGGCACTGGGAACCAGGTGATAGCCTCCCAACTTTCCTTGCTAGTGAGGTGTGGGAAGGACAGCCAGCAGCTCCTGCATCGAGGGCAGGGACATTGGCTTGCCAATGCCAGCAGTGAGGGCTGCAGTGTGCTCCATGCCCAGGCAGCTGCTGCCCCAAGCGGTATGACGGCAGGAGCTTCTGGGGAGCCTTTCCATCAAACATTGTAAACCACAAAATGCTTACCTTTTCCTTCCAAAACTCAGATTGCTGAGACAACTACCCTGAACTTACACATTTGAAACTACAGTTGCAAGATGAAAATAGAACTGGTTTTTAAATTTGAGATGACTTTGTATGCTGAAACTTCGGTTGATTGTTGCCAAAGCCACTTGGAGAAGAACCCTGAGGCTCTGTGGCTGCTGGGTTAAGCTGAGGCTCATTTGCTCAGAGGCCATATGTCTGAGTTGCTCAGGAGGTAAGGAAAACTGTCCTCAAGTCTAGGGTAAGAATGATCTCCAATGGCTCTCTCCTTCATGGATTCTCTGGTATCTAATGAAGGCTGAGCAAAGGTTGCAGCGTTTTGTTCAGTTGAAGTTACTCATAAAATCTCTTTACTTTACGTGGATGTCTATTTTTGCCAGCCTTTGAGGAACTGAATCATCTCTGAGGCTGTTCTCTCTCTGTCAAATTTGGCTGAGATTGCTCAATGAGTTCAAAGTTGTTGAGGGAGACAGAGATAGTGTGAATGTATGAGCCATAGGAAATCACAGGCTGAAATGAGAGACTTTAAAACTGTCAAAACAAAAAGCCTTCCCAGTGGTCTGACCTGACTTTTTGTTCAGGTTATCGGTTCCTGAAACCTCATGAGATCCTGCAGGCTACCCCAGCCCCAAGGGGCTCCTGAGAGCAGAGCACCAGCTCTGCTGACAGGAGAAGAGGCCCTTGGGATCAACAAGACTTGGCACCAGCTTTCTTGTGACCTCAGATCTGGGAGAAGGGGCAAGCCCATGGCTAGATGTCCATCTGTGCCATTACCAACCCACCCTGAGCAGAGATCAAATGACAAACTCATTTGATGTGTGCTTCCTTTTGCCCAATGCATTTGATTGAAAAGGGATCTATCTGACAGTGGTTAATTAGACACAGGTGCAGGTTAGAAAAATAGCTGCAATAATGAATCTGCTTTTACTGGTTCCTGCTGCTGTTTCAGTAGTACTATCTCAGTCATTCACAGGGTGGTTAAGCTTTTAGTTAGTGCTTCAAGCGTTTTGTGCTTAGAGATAGCACCATCAAAAAGAATGAATGACCTTGTTTCTCTTCCCTATCACAGCTATCAACTGGAGCTGTCTTTGGCATAGCTTGTAGGTTGATTTCTGGTTAAGAATTAGAGGCAGAATTAATCTGTCCCAATGTAGACATCTAATTGTGAATGTCTACATCTGAGTTACTTGTCTAGACTCTTGTTTATAGGAAAGAAACGGGCACCCTAAGGACGTGAGTCATTGTATGCTAGAGTAAATGTCTAAAATAGGTCAGATGAATCATTCTGTAAATGGGCCTCTTGCTTCTGTGATATAAAGGGAGCCCAGAGTCACCATGTAGTGGGGGAATAGAGAGATACATCCCATGTCAGGTATGTTTCTGGGCATGCATAGTCAGCTGCTCGGTTTGCATATCTTTGACATCCTCTGTTCACTTCTTGCTCTTTCCACTATAAATTAACCTGGGACTGAGATGCTATGTTATTGCCTCAGCTGCTGCTGCAGTTAGATTAAAGATGAAACCTGGGTATCTATTTTTCCCTATTCTTGGGGTCATCAGAGTGGATCACTTCTATTCAAAACCTACAGCTGGGCCTGGGGCTCTGCTTTATCCTCTTGTGCATCTCTCCTTTTCCTTCTCTAGTGAAATGCTTATGGAGTTCTGCTTTCCCTGGAGCCAGGTATAGACACTGCTTTGTCCTTCCACATGAGACCTCTGCAAACATTTCAGGTGTCCTCATATTCTCTACACCAACACAACCTTGCTCTGATTTATTCAACATCTCCTTAAGCTGTTAGTGAGCAGCTCGAGTTCCCATCTGGGCTGTGATTATTGCTTTTCTCCATCCCTGGTGTGTGTGCTAGGATAAGCACTGGCTCCTGACTGAGATGGACACTCAGCAGCTTCGTGTCACCACTGCTCATATGAACTGCCATAACTCTCATGTTAAAGCACAGTCTCAGCTGGGAGGTCAGGAGCATCAGCCTGAAGATCCTTCCTCAGTTTAATCCCATCTTATTTCTATTTGTTGAACAAAAGGAATGCATAATACTTCCAAATCCTTCCAAGTAGGCTTGGAGCCTTACTTTAACAAAACCAGTGGTACACTAACAAACGGGATTGTGGAAGGAGGGAAAGGAACTATTTGTAATGTGTAGTGGAGGAAATGGAGGGAAGAAAACTGAAGAGTGCAGATAAGATTTCTTTTTTTTTTTTTTTTTCTGCAGGTGTTTTCTCTAGTTTTGGCCAGGAGACAAAGGAAAACTTGTAGACCATCCAGATAAGCCCATTAGTTAGATTAGCTGAGCACTGTTTCCTTACTCAGTTGTGTTATCTAGGCCCTCTGGCCTCAGCTAAATCCCAACTTTATTCTTTTCTCAAATAGTATTTTATTACTAAATCCTCTCCATGTGAGAGGATTTAAAAAAAAAAAAAAAAAAAACATGCAAAAGTCCCTCATTGGAGCCTGGAAATAAATACCTTCAAACGCTGGCAAGCTGCATCTTTGTATTAATGCAAATAGGACATGATGTACCTATACTCTCATACTTCAGTAGTATTGAAACTTTCCTTCTTTTCCAGTTGGTTAGATCAAGTCTTGGGTCCAGCTATGTTCCTTGTGAGGCTCACCTCCTTGCAGCCTAAGTTGATCAGGGCTGAAGGATGTTGGACCAGATTATGGCCTGGGAGGAGAGAAGAAACGATCCTCTCCCATGGAGACCTGAGCAACATAACTGCTTGTTCAGCAACAACTGTCTTTCTCAGCATGGGAAACAGCTGGGGCTGGAAGCTGTTGAACAAGGTGCAACAACCTTTCTGAGCAGGTCAGTTGAGTGCTTGGGGGAAGAACTCAGCTGAATTTCTCTGGTAAGAAGTTAGTTATCAAAATGCATATATCCCTGAGAAATGGGAACACAAACACTTGCCAGAGATGAAAGCTGATGGAACACTGAACTGAAACCACAGCAGGCCCTGCTCTGCTCTGAGCTGTTTCCCACTAGGAAACTCCTCACCGCAGCTACCAGCCTTTCTATTGGCTTGGCAAAGGATCACCCATCTGTGTGTGGCTCTGTGGCAGGAGGCTCTTGAGGAGGCTGTTCCTTTTTGGCACACATTGCTAACAGTAAACAGAGTCAGGATGACTAAGAGGTGTTTTCCTTTCCATCATATAGGTTTAAGATCAGCTCATGTTAGTAACGAGCAAATATCCTCATTGCTCATCAGACGGTGTTCAGTGCTCTGCTATGAGTTGCCAGTTCCTGTCCTGTTCCTTGTAGGCTGACTCATACTTTAAGGAAAGACTCAGCCTGACACCAGAAAGGTTGATGTTTGGCTGCATTAACTGCCCAGCAAGAGGATGTACCTCCCACTGGATAACAATGCTTGCCGTGAGAATTCTGGTCTGGTTTTACACCATTCCCCATCCCTTTGTCTAACCCACCTTTTCTCCTGATATCTTACAGGCCTCTGTGTTTTCTTATATCTAGAGTTAACCTTACAACTAAAGATCAGCAAACCTCTTGAACTCCAATTGTTCTTGAAGCTTTCTCACTGCAGCTGTACCTGTGTGTGCAACAGTTCTGCAAATACTGAGACAGAGATTTGCACTGCTGAGATGTCATTACTAGAACTGAAGCAGATGGTAGAGTGGGATTGAAGTAATACTATAGAGGAGATTTTCCCAAGTTGTTTCCACAATTATGAAGCACTTGAACGGCTCACCTGAGGAAGCTACAAGACCTCTGCTATGGGAAGGTCTTTAAGAACAGTGAACATTTGTCAGGGATGATTTCATTACCCACTTCTCCCCTGGGGAAGGAGACGAGCTATACAGTTTCCAGAGGTCTATTCCAGTCCCAAGAAATGCAACACGTACTGAAAGTGGTGTAAGTTGTAGTGAAGAGGAAATGTTCAAAGAAAAGAACATCTCTTGGTTTCAGAGCTGAGTTCTCAGCAGTAGTGTTGAGTTTGACTAGAACAAATCCTGCCATGCTTGGCATTTGAAATGCTTGGGCAATAAATTATACTTAATTCTCAGGACAGGATGAAATCAGAGTGCAATGTCCTTGGGGCAAAGCAGGTGGGAGTTTGCTTTGTCTTCTCTCTGATCCACACTGGGGCAAAGAACAAACAGCACTCAAAATGTACTCCTAGCATTTAGATACATCTTAAACCAGAATGATATTATGTAGGGAGCAGTGAGTAGATTCAATCTGATTCTAGGCTCATTTACATCAAGTGCTTTTCAAATCTTTCTCTAATACCATTCTCATGCCTAACCTGTGTGTTGCTCGTTTCCTCTGGTGAAGCGAGAAGCATGTGCAGCGGAAACTGAGCGAGCCAATAAAAATGACATGGCACAGGGAAAGAGAGGAATCTTACAAACAATCCCTGTTTTGTCTGATAAAGGCATCCTCAGGAAGCTTGCATGTTGTAGGAGTCTGTCATCTTGCTGGGCTGGGGAGAGGAATGGAAGAAAACTATATGCACAAAATAAGCATTTCCCCTCTTGATTCAATTTCCACAGTACTTGAGCACAATATGAGACAGAGATATGAGATATGAGATCAGCTCTCCTGGTGCTTTGACAGGGCTGCAGAACTTCCAGTCTCCTCTTTTTGTTGTCTCCAGTTGAGGAAAGCTGCCCTGCAGTAAAGTCTGGGAAGAGAAGGGTCCTGTGGTTGGTACTACCTTATTTTCCAGATGGCCATCTTTCCCCAGCTCAAGTGCCGTGTTATCGGGGAATGTCTTTACTGAACTTCTGCAGTTACTTACTAAGCACAGGCCAACGTGGTCAGTGAAATCACATCCTGGAGTGTCACATTGTGCACCACAACTGTGTGCTGCTGAGTCAAAGCCCCCAGCTGAGCGCAGTGACCTATGCCACTGCCCCCAGGCCGGTGCCAGGTCCTCATTGAGCCCTGGGGTGAGTGTGCTGCTGTGTCAGCCCACGTGGTTTTCACCCACTTGAAATGGTGTAAGTGGCAATGCTGCTTGTAGTGACATGGCATCGGAAATCCCCAACATGCTCCTGCGCAGGGAGGTCACAGCTCAGTCAGAGCAGCACATTAAACATTAAACACTCCATTTATACGCGCTGGTGGCGTCATGCCAAGATGAATCCAAAATGATTAAATCTCCAGCCGTGTCGGTTCCTTTCACAGCAACATAAAACATTTTGCTCTGCTAGTCAATGAGATGATGTTGTGCCGAGGACAACAGACTCAGGCTCTGAGCTGTGTTCATCTCAGCAATTTGTCATTAAAATGCATTTCTGGCTGAGATGCACTACTGGGGTTCCCGGAGGTTCAAGCTGCCACTTGGTTAAGATGCATAGCAGTTTCCACTGGCCAGATGACTCACCTCAGCCTCTCTCATCACCCGAGCGAGACAAAAGCAATTGGAAAGCAAAGAAGAAAATAACAAACTGTTGACCACGTCGTAAATCTAAAGACATGGCAACAACAGGGCTTAGCTCATTCATGCAGGAAATATTGTAAATGAAACCACAGTGTTCAGATACAGTGAGAAGGAAATATCTGCTGGTAGTTTGCACCTGCTAGATATAAAAAGAAAGGGATTGGATTTCTTAATTTTGCAGGAGTCTATTTTTTTTTTCCCCCTCGAAAGGCAGCATATTTATAACTCCAGTAAAACTGCAAAAAGTGGTAAACAAAAAGAACCTTACAAGGAAGAGGAATTGATTTCTGAATCTGATCAGACCAAAGCTCTTAATCTTAACTCCTTTTTTATAGAATTACTGCCTGGACACTGCCTCTATAAGCCTAGGACCAGATGCTTTACTCAGTCCATACTCGGAGAACAGCTTGGAGAGAATTTTAATGTCTTTTTCCTTTACTTGATTCCCACCCCCCCCCGCCCCTTGAATTAGATCAAGTGTTCTCCTTTTGCTTTCTGTGCTCCTCATGTGACAGGAGCAAATGAAGACTGTCTTATAACACCTTAACCATGTATTTTTTAACAGCAGTCCTCAGAGTAGGGAGATGCATTCCTATTCTGTCCTTGCTTCAGGGGAGGGCAAGGTGTAGTATGAAGTTACACAGAGAGTGAATAGATGCATTGACCTAAGCAGGTTCCAGTTGTTGGCTGATGTTTCGGAGATTGCAGCCCTTCAGCTGCTCTTGTGTTTGCCTGGGTGTCTTAAACAGAGTGGCAGTGAGTTGAGTCCTAGACAGATGGAGCAGACTAGAAGACAACACGGTGGAGGATAGGTTAAGACAGGAGGCTCCAGGTGATGTACACGTCCCAATGTCCACTCCTGCCCTGGAAGCTGCATTCTAGGCTTTCTCTGTGATGTAGCCATTCTTCAACTTCACTTACAAAGTTGCTGCTAACTGGCCAGCATGTCCAGCTATCATCATCATGCACATATGACTCAGGTAGATGAGGTTGATCATACAAACAGCAAATATAACCTTGAAGCTACACTGTAGAGTATCACCAACAGTCTTCAACCGATGCTGCTACAAAAAATGTAATACATTATGTGCAGCTAGTGCCAATTATTTTGCATAGTAGTCCAAAGACCAGACAACATGGAAAAGCAAATCTTCAAGAACTCATGTGAGTCCCAATATTCAGAAATCTGAGCAGCTGACCTTCATTTAACATGTAGGGCTCTCTACAAATCAGTGCACTTGCTTTGTGATACAAAAGAGAAGCATGGGGAATCCTTACTTTATAACCCAAAGGCCTCAGGGCTTACAGCAGAAACAGTCTCTGCAAAAGGCTCTGGAAGAGCCTGCAGGAATTTCCTCTGATGACACCTTGACTCACAGAACTTTGAAGAGGACTTGCTTTATCTTCAACTGAGGCCTTCAAAGAAGATTTGAAAGGCTTTAAACCTAAACCAAACACAAACCAATCAGACTAGGTTTTATTAGAATAAAAATAGGGACATTGAACTTTGCAAATGGAGAAAATTCAAAGTAGCTGTCTTTGCCCTCAGTGTCCTCTGCCTGCAGATCTGTCTTTGCTTCCAGAACTGATTTTTCAAAGGGTGACTGAGCTGCAGCAAACTGCCAGGTAGCTTCCCTACTTCGCTGCCTGCTCTCGGCAGCCTTTATCTCCCTTGTCTGGGGCATGCTAGTGTCCTGCAGAAACTTCTCCCCATTGCAGCAGAGATTGTCATTCTCCCAGGTGCCTGTTTGGCCTCTTTGCAAAGGAGAAAAATAGCATCATCAACGAGGAAGCAAAATAACATATACTGACCACATTGGTGCAATGGAGAGCTCCTGATGGGAAATGTAATCTCGTTTTCATTTCTGTGGCTGTTGTTGAGTCAGCCTGTTATGATGCTGCCTCCACCCTGGAGAGGCAACACTCTCCCCTTGCCTCTCTCCTGGCACTGAGGTGTCTCCAGTAATGCCTCAGTATTTCAGCTTCCTTGAAAAGTCTGGTCTACCTGTCCTGAGTTTCATCTGGGATAGTTAATTTTCTCCCTAGTAGCTAGTACAGGGCAGTGTTTTGGATTTTTTGGGAGAATGTTGTTGATAATACACTGACAATTCAGTTGTTGCTAAGTAGTGCTTATCCTAAGTCAAGGACTTCATCAGGTTCCCATGTCCTTCCAGTGAGATGATGCACAAGAAGCTGGGAGGGAGCATGGCCTGGACAACTGACTTGAACTAGCCAAGTGATTATTCCATACCATAGAACATTGTGCTCAGTATATAAATTGGGGGGAGTTGGGGAGGGACTGACTGCTGGTCAGAGATTGGCTGGATTGGCTGGATTGGTCAGTGTGCACCACTTTTTTTTTTTTCCTGGGTTTTATTTCCCCCTCTTTTGTTATCTTCCTTTTCATTAAAATTATTATTAACATTTTTATTATATTTCAATTATTAAACTGTTCTTATTTCAACCCACAAATTTCACTTTTTTCAATTCTCCTCCCAATCCCACTGGGATTTGGGGAAGGAGGGAATGAGTGGCTATGTGGTGCTTAGTTGCCAGCTGGGGTTAAACCATAACATTAATCCCTATTGATCACATATCCAAGAGCCCTGATGTGAAAGAATTTTAAATTTCCAGATGCTGTTTAACAACTTCTGACTTCAAAAGCTCTGGGAGCCTTCTTTTCCTTTAAACTACGCTTTGCACTTAAGAAAAATACCGTCCATCCCTCATTAATGTGTATTTCTCTCATAATTATACAAGTGTTTGTAGTGTAAATGCTCAGTTCTTGTGCCATGTGCACATTCTTCATTCATGAAATCGATAGGCAATAAGCAATGTCCATTTCTGATCTTTATAGAAGTCATTTGCTGCAAGGGCAAGTTTTATTCAATTTCACGATGGAGATGTAAAATAGACAATCTTAAGAGACACCCATATCTTTTTAGCCAACAGTCCACTGTTCCCAAATGAACCAGCATGGATTTTCCAGTATAAGGTACATAAAAGCCCAGGAGATGTTATTTTTCTCTTCCTGATGGTCCGTAAGCTGTCCATGGGCAAAGAGGTTTCTGCACTGCTCCTGCTGCTGCAAGCCCTGGCAAACAGGGTACTTGTTAGGGCTATGTTGGGGGTCTGCCCTCAGGCAGTTTGCACCAGGCAGATCTCTGTCTTCTAGTCTCTGTTCTTGGGGGTCTTGGTGCAGAACTCATCCTGGCACCTCAGAGGGCACCACTACACTGACTCATCCCATGTGGCACTGGCACCTCATGTATGCCTTACCCAGGGATGTGGAGCTCTGCATGGAAGCTGGTCCCCAGGCAAGCTGAGGAGATACCAAAGAGGACTCTCAAACACAGAGGGTCACTGAGTTATAGTGCTGAGTCAGGGAGCATGAAGGAAGCTGAAAATGATTATGGAGTGTATGGAGGAGATTGAGTAGAGAGTGCACAAACCATGCTAATCCCTGGGGAACTCCAGCTGTATAATATAGCCAGGTTTATGCCTGAACTTACCTTTACAGTCATGCTCTTGGAAGAGAGTTTACTTAAAACTGAGAGGATATATAAATCTCTGAGGCTAAAAAAAAAAAAAAAAAAAAAAAGGCTGAGCAGAGTCAGGTTTATGCCTTCAAATGCAGTCAACCTTCCTGCACGTCTTACTGTGGGCATGGAGGCAGCGAGAGGCAAGGAAATCTGACAGCTTTATCCTGCGCTGGTGGGAGTATCGTGTGTCTGGAGGGAGTGAGGGACCACAGGGCACGAGGTGAGATGGCACTTGATGATGCTCAGTGGGAAGTGGTGTGAGCAGGTGTTACAGCCTCCTGGAGATGGAGTTGCTCTGGATGCACATACTTGGGGGAGCTCTGTGAAGGTTCTTGCATAAAACTGAGACTTGGTGCTTTTGAGGTGTTAGGTTTTTGGTTTTTTTCTGCTTTTGTTAAAAAGAGAAAAGAAAAAAAATCTCACCTCATCATGTCTTCCCTTCCCAGGTTGCTGGAGCGACTAAAGAAACTGAAATAAAAATGTACGCAAAACATATGTACACCTTCCAGCTTCTGAAACAAATGAAGTGGGGATCCCAGACACAACAGCTTTCTTCACTGACCGGTTCTGACTCGCCCTCCTTCTAGAGAAGTCATGAGATACAGTGAAATCTCGTGGTCTCAAACTGTTTACAAAATGTGCAGGAAGGCATTAGTCCAACTAACTTAATAATGTTTTTTGGTACTGAGACACACTCAGTTGTGCAGCCTGAGGCAGAAAACTAAAGCTGTGCTGGTGGAGCGAAGTGAGAAGCTGCACTAAGCTACACAGAGCTGCGTGCAAGCCTGGGAGCAGTGTTGGGCGTGAAAAAGATTTCTAGTGAGCCTTTTCTTTGAAGGTGACAGAAAAAAACTGTTATTGTGCTGATACTCAGGGGTTTCTGCCTCTTACTGTGTTGTTTTCAGATATATGTGAATAAAGGACAATGAGACACAACCCAGCAGCTCTTCACTTCAAGTGAATGCCGTTGTTCAGCATCAATTAGTTGCAACACTTGCTTTGAGATAAGCAGAAGAGGCTTCTCTGCAGTATGCTGTAGGGAGAGAAACTTGCTTGGAATTGCTTGAGAATCATTCTGGATTGAATCTTAAGTGGACAAGGGACTGTGGAGCTCTAACATGCAAGGTAGCTCTGACGACAGTCCCTGTGGGGGTGAGGCCATGTGTGTATGCACACCCTTGCACCAGGCGTGCACAGCTCCTGCACTTGTGCCAAGCTGCTCTGCCATGAAGGTTGAGTTTTCTTCTATCATGTAGCATTTTAATGACCTTTGGATATCTTGCCAATCCTCAGCTTGTGTCTTGATGAAACTTTTGACAGGCAGTGAATAACACGGACGTTATTTATTCATGTCAGGTGGGACTGAAGCATTCTTGGCTTCTTGTTTATCCTGCCAAAACAGTAAATGAAAAAAATGGACTTTCTCTTTGACCTAGATTTTGGGTTGTGCTGTAGATCCCCAAAGAAGAAAATATCTTAGTAGTAAGAGTCTTATTAACAGAAAGTATCTGCAGAAGGAAGAACAGTGTGTTCTGGCCCAACTCTGCAGCTGTGGCCACCAGCTGTGACAGCCCTGTTATTCCAGCTTTTCAGGGATAGATTTAAAGAGGAGAGAGAAGAGCCCATGGGGAGTCTGGCTTAGAAACAGCCCAAGGGGATAACCCAGCACTTGGCTCCAGGGCCCTCACAGGCAAGCCAGGGACTGCTGGAAAACCTGGGCATCTAGTGAGTAGAGACACGTTTAGCAGCAGAAATGAAGCACGTGCCTTCCAGTCACATAAGTTATATAAAGCCTTTGGCCAGACTCTAGACATCCCATTGGAGTTCATTGCTGCTTTCTTTCTATAACTCTGGGTCTTTCATACTTAAGTTTGATTTTAGATCTTGGGAAGTGTTCAAAGGTCTTTGACATGGATCTTGTGTGGATATTTCCCAGATAACTATCTGCTCCTAAGGTTGTGACTGCTGTGGATTTGTGCTCTAGGCAATTCTCCCCAGTATTGTCCTCCTTTGAAGCAAGAACTGTATAGAGCATTCAGCACCTTCTGAATATAGGAACACCTTACTATCTCCTGGTAATTTGCCTGACCTCCTCCTCTGCTTTGTCCATATGCTGTTGACTCTCCTCTTGGAAGCTAATTCAAAGCAAGTATTGGGAAGTTCTGCTCTATTGGAGTCTCTACTCTGGCAGCTTGAGCTATTGAATAGTTGTTGTCTGCACCCTTTGGATTACAGCTGCTCTTTACAGAGTTTAGGTGCTCTTTTGTTCATGAGCTGGTCCTTGAACATTCTTCAAATAAAACATAATATAAATAAATAAGTGAAAAGCCATTCCTCTCATCTCCACCCCAATAAAACCTGTTGTGTATAGCTTTCCCTTACATAACCCGCCTGACTCCAAGAACAAATGTCTCTAATTTCTTCTGGATGGTAGGCTTTGTGGAGATTTAACGGGCAATTTCTCTCTCTTTTTCCTTAGCTCTCACAAAGTATTACAATAAGGAACTGCAGTGACAGACAATACTTAAAGGCATGGTTTAGAAGTGATTCATCTGTGAAACATGGTGTAGCATATTTTATTGTATTTGAGCTAGTAAAAGCTGTGCATTCTAGCCCAGCTCTGTCATACTGCATGGTAAATTATACTTACAGGAATCCCAGCCACCTAGTTGAAAGTAAGTGCCCTCTATACAAGAATTAATGCGGTAGATTTGTACTTAGACATGTATTTGTAAAATATTTAAGCTGCATGAAAAGGGTGCCTTGTAGGAAGGTAAGATTCCAGGCTCACACAAGTGCAGCACAGTGCTGTCATATTTTAAGGTTAAAGAGCAATCATTAGGCACTGGTGGCTGACACTGCATGCACAGAGGAAGGGGAGCCCTTTCAAAGGCTCAGTGGGGCAGGAGAGAATAGGGAACAGCCTGAATCTTGCATCTGCTGCCCCAGCTGCAAGGCGGCCCCAGCTTGAAGTACAGCGTTTTTACTGCTTCTGAGACCCTCTTACATTGTCTTCTTATGGCAGGGGAAAAATGCTATGGGAAATACCTTTCTGTGGTGCATGCTTTATGCCTGCTGCTATCCAGGCAGAAAAGCACGCACGATCAGGGGATGCTTGTCTTGACTTTATGGTGGTAACTTTTTATTCCAAGACTGCTAGTGCTTTCCAAACACACACAGCAGTTTCACAAGCTCTCCAACGTATCTGGGCAGTGCCTTGTAGCCTCTTAGCACAAAGCAGTTCAGTCTGTTAGTGCAACAGCACTCAGGAAAGCAGAAAACCAGCGTATCAGTCCTTATTGCAGAGAGGCTGACCTAGACCTGCAGAAAACCCCACATATTTCTGTGTCATGACCACAAAGCTGTGTTGAATTTTAAGCAAGTCAAACTTGAACCTTCTTTATGTTTGAGTCTTATTCTCATAATGCTAACAGTTTCCTAGCCAAAAGGAAAGGAAAACATGTTCAGGTGCTACAGCATGAGATAAAGTGTTGGAAATTTTTAATTGCTGATGTTTGTCCCTAAATCACACACATCCTAAATAAGCACCAGTTTACTGAAGCATTTTAGCAGCGTTTCATTGACTTCACTGAGCTCTAAACACATGTTTAAACTGAAGTGTATGCTTGAGTTTTGCTGAATCATCCAGCAAATAAAATATGCAGAGCCAGTCTTTAATATAACCCACTGATTCATGTGAAAACTACACACTTCCCGCAAAGCCTACTTGGAGATAATTAATGGGCATTAAGAACTCACATTTTTCTAGTGAAGAAGGGCCCCAAGGGATGGCAGCAATTTGTGTTCATACCCTGAACGATACCAGCGGAGACAAAGCCCCAAGTGCTCCCTCTGCAACAACCAAGCACTTAGGTTTGATGGATGGGTTTTAGCTGCCTCTGACACACCATGGGTCAGCAGAGAAGACCTAGCCTCTAATTCATCCCTTTCATCCTCTTGATCTGGAAGTGTGCTCACTCCATCCCGGTTTTTTAGGGGATGAGGAGTGTCTGCACCCTGCAGAAGCAAGGAGGGGAGCAGAGGGCCTGACTTTGAACTTAAGTTTCCAATGCTTTACTTGATTGAACCAACTCTTGTTCCTATCGTTACAACCTTCTTCATGAGCTTGACAAACCGAGGCTCTGATCCGTGTCCACAGAGCATGCTGACCACAGGAAACTCTGGCTACTCATTTATTTCAGTAGCAGAACAAAATGAATTGGAGCACTTGGGTGTGACAGGAAGGCAGGCTGAGTGCCTCTGGAGCCAGGGACTGCCTGCACGGCAGCAAAGCATCGCAGGGCCTCGCTAAGGTGGGACTGTCCTGGTGCAGCCCCTGATGTAGGAAGGAAGGGACTTACTCCTTTGGGAAACAGAGACACAAATTCCCAAAGTGCCAGGAACAGAGCTGGAGCTGAATACTGCATTGCAGTTTTCTTGATTATCACTTTGGTGTCTCAGTCTTGTTTGGCAGTCAAAGTTTTGAAGGAATGAAGCTTGGCAACTGTGAGCTGAACAGCTGAGTGCTTTCAAGGAAGTTGGAGCGAGCATCAGGCTGGAGAGGCCTCCTCCTCCATCGGCAGGTCTGATCCTAAGCCTCCCAGGCAGCAACCCCTATATCAAACTCTATCTTAAAACTATGTAGATTGGCTAATTGATTTTTACCCCCTACTACTACTCTCACAAGTTTGTTCCAGAAGCTTGATTCTGCTGGTGATAAACTGCTTAATTTCCACTTAGTCTTATGTCAACATTGTTTGGTAACTGTTTCCCTTCTTTCCATTTATCCTCCTAAAAATTATTGCTTAGCCCCATTCCCAGCCCTGTGTGGTCAGCTGTAAAAGCAGGAGAAAAGGAGGAGATTGTTAGGGAAGCACTGGAGCAATAAAATTGGTGGTGTGACAAGATACATGTGAGGAGAAAGCTCAGCAATGATGCACATTCTGAGTGTTGGTGACAAGCAGGGCTTGGGAGAGAGTTGTCCATGAGAAAGACTCCTCTGTGCTCATTGGGTGAAACCACCTCATGCTTGGCCTCGAACCAGCAGATTCTACACAGGGGCTAAGGATGTTCTGCATCACTGCAGTGATTAGGAGAAAGAAGCGGAGGTTGGTCAGAAGAAGAATTACTATGATATTTTCTTTCATGAGGGAGGTGGAGTGCTTGATCTGGGCTTGAAGCACAGAATTTTTTTCCCCAGTTGTCAGAGATTTGGCCTGGGGAAGGCCACATTTCAACTTCGTTGTCCCCATCTGTGAAAAGCAGGATAATAATAGCTAGTCACTTTTCCCCAGGGTATTGTGAGGGTCAACGTCTGTCAAGGGTGGGGACCATTTAAAGGAATAAAGAAATGCTGAGTATCATTATTATTAATCTTCCTGTGCCTCGGTTCCCCATTTTTAAACTCCCATCTAGTACATTCTGACTCCTGTTTCCTCACGGAGCTCTGCCCAAAGAGGCCTTAGTTGGAGATGAGCTCTGCAGATGCTGCCCCGTGTAACCATGACTCATTTGCAAAAGAACCTGAGAAGTGCTGAGAAACCAAAGTTTTGACATTTTGGAGGGTGTAATCCTATTTATGAAGCCAATTATTATTAATGTTATGTGTTCATGTCACTGCTGCAGAACAAAACAAAGTGACTGATCCACTGGATGCACACACACCACTGTATATACACCTTTTTGGTGACCAGAGGCTGGTGTTCCCTGGCCTTCTCTGTTCATGGGGCCTCCTTTACACATACTTTCAGAAATCCAGCGCTTCATTTTTTTGAGGTTTACACTTTCTGGTGTCAAGTACATGGCCTTTACTCATTTACTTTAAGCCCATTCAGAGTGTAACTGTTGACATCTGAATTGATTTCCAAGACAGAGCTGTAAGTGGTCTTGTAAACAGTTTTCAGTAACAGTTGTAATTAAAGAGTAGAGAGTACAAACACAAACCACAACAGCAGCCTGTAGGAGTTACACTGTTGTATCAGCTTTAATGTGTAGAAGCCCTTACTGCTGTATCAGTGCTTACAAGGGCTTGTTGCTGGTTTCCTCTTCTCCTTCCCCTCTTCTGAAAGGGACAAACAAACAGAAAAAATTAGTTAACAAACCTTTTCCTTGGGGAAAGCCAAGGAGCTCATAGTTTGAGAAATGCTGTTTGACAGTACCTTGTAGGATGGGACAGAGCCTTGTAGGATGGGACATCCCCCTTCTACAAAACAACTCTCAGGATAAGAACACCCACACGAACCCTGAGCATCAGCTATCTCACTGGGGTGGGAGGTGGAACAAGCTGAATGAGGTGAAGATATGAGAGAAGATTGCTAGAGGTGGATCTGCTGGCCTCAAAATCCTGAAGAGGGGGTTGCAGCAGAGATTACCTGTGCCAGGAATTAGTTGCAGATTAGTTTATTTCACGTTAAAAATAACTCATCTCCACCAGTTTGATTTGCCTGATGTGAATCATTTGATGGGTTAGTGCATGCTGTTAAACATACTCTGGAAGTAGGTCTGCTGAAATTTGCTTGTAGCAAGAATGAAGTAGAAGCCCAAATAGCTGTTGAATCTCTGCCAGGAGGTTCTGATAAGAGCCCACACTCTTTTGCTTGTCAGATGGAAGCAATGGTCTTGTCACCCGTGTGATCTCTCCTGCTGCAAGATCTTCTAGCATGGGTGTTGCTTTCCATTTAAAATGAAGTTCTCAAGCAGCTGTGGTTCTTCTTCTATGCTCAAGTCCTGAGTGATGTTTCTTGCTGAGAGTGTACTCATGGGGCCTTGTCTGCAAGCACATGCATCCAGTGTGGCTGGGAGTACAGCCAAGGTGCTGTGGGAAAGCAAAGGAGTTTGAACTAGATAGTAAGAATGGGAAGGGGAATAATATTTCTGGTACTATCTGGGCTGTGGGAACTGAAAATAATTTTGTACTGGGAGAAGGGTTTGGCATTTGCTGTTGTCTCTTGAGTCATGTTTTTCCTAGGAATGTGACGCATCCCTACTTTGAACCAGATCAAAATGTGAAGTTGATTTTCAGCCCCTTCATAGGGTTTTAACTTTTGCTCTGCTGTTGTTAAATTCTATTTCTTTTTGCAGTGCCCTCCTGTTACTTTATTTTTAGCTGTTTTTTGTATGTGGTTCAAGAAAATTCACTTGGAAGATTAGGGTAGTGCCTTGCAGAGGGTTACTTCACCCACCTCTGCAGTCATATATATGCAAGGCAAAGAGAGCAGACTTCATGAGATAATAAGCCTGTGGAGTGAAAGTTGAGGAAAGAACAGGTTTGTAATTGGATGCTGATTTGTGTATCTGCTTTGTGTTACTGTAAAGGAGGTATAACTTTGTTTCTGCACACTTCTTAAAAGACAACATTATTGGCTTTGCAGTTGGTTCAAAGTGTGGGGAAATGTTTTGTGGGTGTTAAGTCTGAATGCCTGTCTGTCCTGTTCAAACCTGCCTGCCCTCTCAGAGTAAAATAAGCTCTGTACTTCATGAGCCATGTGTCACTCCAGTTCTCCCTGAACCTTCCTTGCTCTCTTAATCTAGCAAAGTTGTTTTTCTTGAGCTTGGCTTGTTTGTCAAGTGAAGCACCATACATTGCCTACAGCCATGATGAAACTCTTGAAACCTGATTGTTTGCATGCTGCTTCTTTGCAAAGCTCAATTTACTTAGGATGAGTTGTTCTGAAGTAATACTTTTTTCCTGTTTATTTTTCCTGACATATCTTCTGCCTCCTCTGTGCCCTGTCACATTAAACCATTTATGCACAAGTAGGTTTGTCCTTGTTTCTTTACTGGAACCAGTTGCTTGTTCTTATTGTGATTTTGCCAGCAAGTGCTGCAGCAGAAGAAATTATAAACTACCCACTGCATTTAGTTTCTACATTTCAGCTACTATATTTCAGTGCAGAGTTAGAAATGAAATCACACCCTCATTTTAGGTTAACGATCTGATATATGAATGCTGAAAGTTCTCTGAGATTCATCTTGTGAGATGCTGCAGTGTCCAGAGGAAGGTACAGTGGGAAGGAGACTACCTGCTCCTCAGAAGTGAGCTCTGCAGTGCTGTGTCTTTCTACAGAGGCTGATAAGAGTAATGTCACCATTAATAGCTGCACCTAGCCTGGTAAGAAGCAAAGCTTGAAATCTAACCAACTCAGACCTGAGGCTGCCTCCTCCTTCTTTCTTCCAGCACTGTCTTCCTTGGGCTGCAAAGAAACATTTATTCCTTACTTCAAAAGTAGTATTTGAAGCATCCTCCAAACAGTAGTTTCATCTCATTTCCACAACACTAGAAATAACTGGAACACAAAGTTTTTTCTTCACAATATGAGTGTGTTTTGGTTTTTTTTTTCTAAGACTGCCACATCCCAATGTCTCTGCAATTTTCTATCTCTTAATACTTGAGCAACAAATTGCCCATGGGACATTTTTTTTTGTCTTGAAGGCAGTGTCTGTTACTCCACAGCATGGAAACCAAATGGGAATGTAATTTATGCAAATGACATGTACTTTTCTGGTTGAATCACGTTCACTCCACTCATGGTAATGAGTCACTTGGCATAAAGTAGACTGTTACTACAAATGGAGAGAGCACATCAGGGCTCTGCCTCTCAAGAATTATTTCCACTTGCTGAATCTCATTTAGTCTTGGAAACACAAGGGTTGAGACTCTACTGTCAACCTTTCTGTGCTTGAGGGACTGTAGTTACTCAAATTTTCCCTAGTATAGCAGGGGAGGATTGGTCCCAGACTGTTGTTAACCTTCGATGCTGAGAATGATTGTTCAAGGGCAGTCATCAAAGCTGTCTTGCACAGTTCCCAGATGCTGCCACATAGTCTTTTTTACTGTAGTAATACTGAGACTAAACCAAGAACTGACCTCAGTGAAAACGAAGGCAGAAATGAGCCCCCATCCCATAGGCAGTGTCTGAGACGTCTGCTCAAAATACAGCCTGTCTGGACGAGGGACTGATTCCTCCAGAGTCAGCTGTCATCTCAAAACTGAGCCTGTTTCTATCTCAGCACTGGAACAGAGCAACCTAATTCAAATTATCACTCTGAAAAAAATATTTTCTTGTGTTTTTTCATATATAGTAATTAACCCAATGACCAGAGGGTAAGATCTACTGCTTAGGCCAAACCACAGGTGTTAGAGAGCTTGGATTTCCTGCTCAGAGCTTCCTGAGCACTATAGCAAAAGAAACTCCCACGGGCATGACATGTTGTGCCTCCCCTGACCTTACACAGGCTTATGTTGCTTTTTCTTCACTAGAATACATAATTCTTATTTATTTATTGTAATGGGAACAGACAGCTGATGCTCAAGTATTATGACACTACTGATTGATAGCCAAATGACAAGTTGCAATGTCACTTTCTTACGAGAATAACTATCTTGAATTACAAGGGTACTGAATTGAAACACATCCTTTAGAAAGATGCCTAATCTCATTTCTAAACGTCCAAGTGATGGTGAGCCCTTATCTTGTCAAGTAAGGTCTTTAATTGCCCTTACTGCCAGGATAGTGCATCTTATTTCAAGGTGGGCATTGTTGTTTTTTTTTTAAATCTAATGGCATTGACTCGCAGTGTGACCTTGGATGAGAAGGGATGGATCAGTTATTCAAGGCTAAATTGATCTTGGAATTTATGTAGCAATATACCCACTCTGGAGAGCCTCTAGGGTTGTTTTAAATGGGTGAGCACTGGATGGAGTTTCAAGCTCAGTTCTTAATTTTTGTGTGTGCTTTGTGGGTATCATTTTGCATTATTGTTAGCCTGGGGTTTAAATTATGTTAAGCAGGTGGCCTGGGCTTGGTCTGTGCAATAGCAGGTAAGACATGGTCAGGCTTTTGTGTCCTTTCTGTGGCAATATTGCTTCCTGACCTTTAGGAGAAGTAGTGAAGATAAACCTCTGTGTGCCTCTGAAGCTATGATGCCATGGTATAAGTGATCCTGTAAATAAATGCCACAGTTATGGTTTCACTGAAGCTGGGTAGAATACTCAATGAAAAGAAATGAGTACAGTCTGAATGACAGCCCAGGTGAACCATCACACATATGCCAACAAGGTAGTATTTAACTAATTAAGAGATAAATGACAGTGCTATTAAAAGTATTTTGAGACCCATGAAAAATGTTCCAATGTTGATAGAAATCACATAAAATAACAGTCACTGAAATAGCTTGTCAGCTCTACACTGTTTTCACCGTGTTACTTAACTTGAGGGAGCCCCTAAGCTTTAAAGAAGCATCTTCCTGCCCTGATCTAGACAAATTACCTTTGTACCTTGATCTAAACAAACTCTGATCTCTCCACTGCCATTGAACTCACCTTGTCTGAAACCTAATCTGACTACTTTATTCTACCTCTGTACTGGGAATTCACTCTATCATTAGCATTTCAATCTATTTAATTCACTGAGGGTCGCTGAGCAATGTAACTGAATCCATGCTAAGCTACCACTGGCAATTTAGCTGTCAGATAGTCTCACCTTCTATATTTAGTTGCGCTCAAATTCCTTGCTCAAGGGGGTGCATGCTGAATTTCTGGATTGGCTTCCCTCTGACCTCTCTATTGTATCATTGCCAGTCATCTTTAAGTCAGAGTCCTGTTTACATTGCTCTATTATACTAATTACAGCTTGCCAAAAGGTATGGACAGTGTTTCTGGACACCTTGTCTACAGGCCAATAACTCTGGGATTAAGCCTTTGAATTTAGAGCTGCAAGTAGCTTGTATAACTGCACTGAAGAGTCTTTGCTAAAACCAGCTTTTTACATTGCAAAGACAACACTTCCAAAATCTCAAGACCTAATGCTTTAGGCCGGATGGCCAGTCCCACCTTTGGTTTTCCATAAGGTACGCCACAGTGCCTCATTCTTAATGCTTGAGTGAGATTGGAGTAACATTGCCAAGAGTCATACTCTCACAGGTAGGGATTTAGGATAAGGCATGCAGCTGTGCTCTTTGTTTTCTAAAGAATTATTTCAAGCAGCTGTGCTCGCTGGCCTTCTGTAACTTTAATTTCTTTTCCCTTACACAGATTCTATTGCATCTTACTCTTGTATTTATCCTCTCCTGCCACACCACTCTCCCTGTGCTCTGTGTTCTAATGACCTTCTTAGCAAGCACATATGCAGTGGCGTACATTTAGTTTTGAACCAGCTTATAGCTCTTCTTAGGTGCAATTCAGAGCAGGAAGCAATTTTTTCTTGTTAACCAAGCTGTGTACATATGCACACTCTGCTTGTGTCAGCTACAGTTTGACTGCCTGTTGAACCTTCTTTAGCTCTGCATTCGAGTCATCTTGAAGCATAATTAAAAATTAAGCAGATAATGGTGAAATATGAATATGTATATAGGGAGTAAACAAGCTTTATTGGGAGGAGAATAGGCAGACTGGGCACTGATGTTGTAAAATTAATCAGTAAGTTTACTAAATTGTATTCTTTCCCTGATTTTTTCTGTTGGACTTTGGAGCTTAAACTTCTGTTTTTTTTTTTTCCTCTTCTCCAACATAAGCTTAGTGCATACTTCTCTGAAGTCATTATATTCAACTTTATGGGAAAATCTTCTAGGGTAACTGATGCCATTATCTGTAATGAGTGCTCAGTGCATGCACCAGTGAGCCCTGGTCTGAGCCATGACACTGGTATGAGGCTGAGCAAGGCTACTTGGAGGGTTGATGCTCAGAGGTAGGTGACACAAGACTGCTCTATTTCTTCTGATTCTGGCTCTACTTGCCACTGAGTAAATATTTTTCTGTGCAAGTGCTGTGCAAAGGTGAGTAAAGAGCTGTGGCTGCTCCCTAGGAGGATCATTGCTGGGGATGAAACCAGAACGTTCATCGGGAACCTCAGTAATAACCAATTCAGACTGCTGATGAATACATCCTGACTTTGGGCACATACCTCCTGTTAATACTAATGGGAATGTCACACATGAATGCTGGAGAATATTGCCCATTATTTTTGGTCCCAGAGCTCTGAGCTGAAAGATTCCCTGAGAAAAATGGCCATTTGCTGTATGTTGCAGGCTGCAATTCATTATATACAGTGCATGGTGACTGTTATTTACCTTACAGAACTGTAATGTGATAAGGAGTCTATGTAAGCCACTTAATGGTCTGTCTACCTTAAAGAAAATGTGTACCTGATCAGCTTCTGATTTATGCCTCTTTCACCCCAGTTCAACTCTATTGGCTTCAGTGGTGTTATCCCTGATTTATGCCAGTCTTAGTTGGACTTCATGAGTTTATGTATTTTATATGACTCATGTACACGAGGAAAATATAGTCTAATAAAATAACTGGCTGTGTACCGTGGCTGCAGGTTCTTTGCAGAACTGCTACAGGGGTACCGCAAAAACACATTCTGCTCCTCTGCAGTGCCTATATATTTCAAGGGGTTATATCCCGTATCTATAGAGATGTAACTTAACAATATCGTACTGTTGACCTGGCATGGGGGAGTGCTAGAGCCAGGCAACAGGCACAGTAGACCTGTAGGATGAGCATAAGCATTTGGCTGGGATAACTGAGGCATTTTTATGTTTTACTTGGTAGATCAAGATGCTCACCTGGAAATAAAGAATTTCCCACAGATTGTGTCCCTTCACTCTGAAAACAACTGTTCTTATCTCTATTGTCTTGCTGCATCAGCACTTGTCTTCTGGCTATGTGGTAAGGAAACAGCTCATTTATGATGTTTATATTGCAGTAACAGCCAGGACACATAGTCTTAGATGCAGGACTCCCTGTTCTAAGAAATGTGTAAACAGACCAGGAAACTGCTCTCTGGCCTGATAATCTTATGCTCCCCCTAATGAGGGCTTCTCTGGTCAGCATGGCAGCTTTCTGCTCGCCTTGTCTGCAAGGGAAGTGATCCTTCCTCAAATCTCTGGAGCAGGAGCATCAGTCTGGGCTCTTGTGAAGTTGTTTTAGAGATATCCAGTACCACCACTGGATTCCAGGTCAGCTCATCTTCTTTGGTACACCTGGTTGCTGTCTCAGGTCTTGACATCTGAGACCACTCTGTAGTTGATCTTTATTTCCTCTACCACCTTTCCTTGTAAACTTTGCCTGTTTTCTTGTTAAGCTCTCCGGCACATTTTCATCTAATGAATACAAATGACAAGCACAATCAGGTGTCAGGTACAAGATACAGAGGCTGGGTGAAGATCTCAGGGAAAAATGGCAAACCCTCTTTGGGATTTGTCCTGTACTCCAGGGACATCATGATACATACTTAAGTCCCAGGCAGGTGCATCTTGGACATGCTAGTAATCCTAACCTAGTATCCTAGTTTGCATAAGATTGTGAACTGCCTTTGCTGAACAGTGTGATGGTAAATTGAGATAAGTTGATGTTCTGTTGCAGTATCTGAAATAATAAGCGATAGGACAAGAGGAAATGGCCTCAAGTTGCACCAGGAGAGGTTTAGATTGGAGACTAGGAAGAACTTTTTCACTGAGAGGGTTGTTAGACACCATCCCAGGCTGCCCAGGAGCTACTGCAAAGCCATGTAGCTGAGGTGCTGAGGGCCATGGGTTAGTGGTGGGCTTGGCAGTGTGAGGGAAGTGGTTGGACTCCATGGGCTTAAAGAGCTTTTCCAATGAGAACGATACAAGGATTCTATGATTTCACCTACTGCATTGGTTTGTTCCACTGAAAAAAGAAAGTCAAGCTCCTAAGTTCCTAAAAAGGAAAGTGCATCTTTCTTTGCATAGTAAAACAGCAAGTTGAAGGGTTGCTCTGCCTGTACTTAGCTGTAATTTATGCTGCTGCTCTCATAAAGGGTCTGCTTGCCCTTGATGCATGTGCGTAAGTCCCATTAACGTTAATAGGAGCTGAACGCAAGCATTAGCTGACGCCAAATTCCCTAAATGCTGCCTTCAGTTCTAAAGCCAAGATTTGGTCCCTGCCTCTGCAGCTGATTGACTCCTCACCGCTCAGAGCTGCTTCCACTCCTCTCTGGCCACACAGCAGTCAAAGCAGGCTTTTGCCAGGGCTGGGGCACTGCAGTCATCCTCCCAGGACACAGGCTGAGGGCTCTGCGCAGCAGGGGCTGGTAGGAGGTGTCTGCCTTCCTCAGGAAAGAACCAGCTGCGCCACAACAGGAAAGAGATTCATCAGCAAGGGATGTTTTCTGCTTAGCTGACACTGTAATGAGCTCAAGTCCCTGGATGGAGAAAAGAGGGGTGACAGGAGGAGATGGGAAGAGGGGAGGGGAACAACTTGTTTCAGGCAACAAATCAGTCGCTAACTCTGATCCAAAGCCATTTGCATAGATGATGTTGGCCCGGGGTGGGTTGGAAATATAAGGCATTCTGTAGACAGCTGCCCAAGGGAATGCTAATTAGCTGGCAGGCAATTAATAATTAATCAGACTTTTGTTCATTGTGAAGACAGTGTTTTCTTTGGCAGCTTCGTAATGTTCTGAGTTTGCCTTGCTTTTATTTCACAGGCTGATATCATCGTGATGGAACTGGGTTTTGCAGCTACATGCTTCTCCCTCCCTCTGGCACCCAGCTTGCCTCGTCCACATGTGCAGCCTGGGCCATGACCTCGACACTTGGCTGGGCTCTGACGGCCCATTTAACAGTCAAAGGCTGGAAAGGGAGTTGCTGGTGTGCTATTTTTAACCAGCTGGACAGCTGAATAATTCAGACACAGACACACACACACACACACAGTGGTCTGGGCTGTGCCTGAGGTTTGAGAGGGAAGAGCATTGTATCACCACTGCTAGGCTTGCTTGACCTTATCAAATATGGGTTCTTGGGTTCTTTAACACCAACACAAAAGAAAAACCAAGCCCCCAGGAGTGAAATCTCTGCGCTACTGGTGTTGGTGGGACTCTAGACTCTCACTGTAATGGAGCCTGGGTCATGCTTAGCTTCCAGGCATGAACTGGTCAGCATTTCCATACTTTCTGGTGCTGCAGAACCCTTTTTTTCCATGACAATAAACCCCAGTTGTGTTGTGAGTATGAGTCCAGAATGGGGGATGTAAAAAAATCTGGGGAAAATAGGAGTGATTTCAAGTAAGCTCTTTAGTAACTGGCTGTGTATGGTCCTTGATTTTGGACTAAGGAGAGAGCTGCACAGAAAAACACTGCATCACTTCTTTCTAGCCCTGTCCTCTCCCCAGTTGTCTTGTTGTTCACAGCTCACTGGAAAGCCATTCCTCTCATCAAGGGATACTTGAGAGAGCACACAGTCATGCTCTTCCCACTAAACAGACCTCACTTTAAGTATCAGAGTGGGTGCTTTCAGAGAAGGCACAGGACAGTGATTTGGCTCTGAAAGATGTGAGAAGGGCATTTACAGCTGGAGTTGATTTGTAGAGCAACAAAGGTGTCAGTGTGTTATTGAAAGGCAAACAAACCAATGGTTATCTACTCCAAATTTGGGCAAGCAGGCATTTTCTAATTTTTGCTCATTAAACAAGTGGAGCTTTTTACTTCTGTCATTTGTTAAGGAGACATACGTTTCCCTGGGTATTTTTTAGCTCTCTGATGGAGCTAAAATGGAAAAATTTGCTACTGTTGAAAATTGATTGGAACAGAAATTACCTTGCCAGGTCTGCAGATGCTTTTATGATTATTATACCCAAATTTCACAATATCAGTGCAGAGTGGGCAATACTATCCTTATCTGACAGATGGGGCAGTGTTGGAACAGTCTATAATAATTCACCTGTCATGTACCCAGAAAGTCTTTGATCCAGGAATTATATGAGTCAAAGACCTTGAACTTCTATAAATAAGCTGATTTTTTGCTCTTGTTCTCTGAGTCTGCTTGCCTTCACCAGTGGGTAATGCTTGCTGTTTCCAACAGACATACAGTTTATTGTTTAATTTTGGCCAGATTTGATTTGAGGTGTGACTAAGGTTTTACAATTAAGACAAGGTACCACGTTGTGTAGGCAAAGGAGATACTCTTAAACCCTCATCTGTCAAAGAGAAGGCACAAACTCAGTCTTTTAGGCACAAGAGAATCCACAGAGGAGCTCAACTTTGCAAGATAAATGCACAGCAAACCAAGCTTCTCTGATTCTGCTGTTCATGGGACTGCTTGTTTCCTTTGATTCTTGTGTGTTAGCTCAGCTGTGTTTTGGGACTGAACAAGATCTTTCCACTAGTTCAATTTCAAACATGTGGTAAATGACTCTGCCTGGAGCACCCAAGATTCCCGGGTGGTCTGTGCAGAGAACAGGGCTGTTTCTGCTGCTGAGATCAGGAAAGATGTGACCCCTTTTTTCTGGCATAGATAGCACTTGCCCTGTCATTGGGAAGCTAATCAATGTAAGGAGGATGATGTAGAGGAGGCTATGAGTCCCTCGTGCATGAAGTTCTCCCTGTGTCTGCATGTCCCAAACCATAAACAGCATTTGTTAATGGAGGTGTGTGAAGTCTCGTTAAAAGAATGTGGCTTGTGATGATCCTTGGTGGCTTTAATGAGTCATTTGTGGCCAGGGTGACTCAGCCAAATCAGGCTGGCAGCCAAAAGCTGGTCAGAGGAGGACTGCAGAAGGCAGAGGCTTGACAGAACGTGTGATAGCATGTGCTAAGAGCATAGCATTTTTTAAAGGCCAGCTGTAATCCATGCCAGGTCTGCATATTTCTGGGAGCCTATTAGAGGAACACCGGTAAGGAACACAAATTTGGCATCAGAGATGTATTTTTATAGCCAANGTGGGTGGGAAGGTTGGACTTTCAGAGTTCACATTTGAAAGTGGAACTGATAGTGCACTGGAAAAATGAGACCCTAGATTTACTAAATCCCACTTCTCTTTCTACAACTGCATGACGTCTGTCTGTCCTTCCTTTGTCTGTCTGTCCTTCCTTCTGAGCTCTGAAAGAACACTCCTCTGGGAGGCAAAAGCCCAGCCTGTTTGAGAGTACATGCAAAACAGGATGCTATGCCCTGAATAGTGCAGAAGTTCAATTTTCAGATAATACAGAATTGGAATGTCTTATCTAATACTGCTGGCAGGCTCTCCCGAGAGTCCACACAGCAAAATTCACCTGCTTAGTATGGTGAATTTAAATCACCAGAGCCACACTGGCAAGACTCTCCTGTGCAGAACCTCATTCCTGACTAAAGTCCTCGAGTAATTATTCTGTAATAAAGTGACTTAAATTTCAGAATAGAGTGTCCATGTGGAGAAGTTATACAGGCAAAGCTATAACAGGATAATTATTTTGTTATAGCTATGCCAGTCAATTTCTCAAGGCTTCAGTCACATGGGGAAGTTGAAATGATGTATTTTTTACAGTCTCTGGCAATTCTTTATTTTTTAATGTCCATTAGTGCTTGACTAATGCTGAATGATAGCGGAAATTCTCCAGGACAAAGACAGTGCTCACAGTTTCCTCGTGGTTATCAAAGGAATTTGGATCTATCCTGCTAAAGCTAATATGTAATGAAACACCGGTGATTCGGGGTTTATAACTAAATTGATTGGGAATGATGAAACCACTGTTTACTGAGTTCAACTGAAATAGCTGAAACCCAGAAATTTGTAATGAAAGTCCTTATTAATGTTTTAAATCTCCTTAAGTTTTTTGAAGAGTACACACTAAAATGGAGTGAGATGTAAAAGTCCCTTATTCCCACACATTATTGAAGGTTTGAGATTTCAACTTAGGGCTTTATGACCAAGTTTACCAATTTCAGGGGTGTCTGAGAGAGTTTAGTTCCTAAGTTGGTGCAAGAGATATGCGTTGTAATTCATTATTAATTGTTGTGGAAATTGTACTTTTGGATAAAACTGCATGTCAAAGGGCAATGGCATGTATGGGATTTCTATGGAGATATGCCTGAGATAGCCTGAGCCTGGAGATTAAAGCATAGTAGGAACTGAGAACTTGGCTCCCTTCAGAGCTGTCTGGTGAAATGCTAGCTGTAGCAAACAGGTGCCAACTGAATTTGTCACAGACAGATTTGAATTTGAAGTGAAGAGTTACTAGAACAGGGAAGGCCAAAAATCTCAGTGTACATGAATGCACTGTGAGGTTCCTGTCTGCCAGCCCGGGCACACAGAAAGCTGATCTGATATGTTCTTATTGAAAGTATGACTCCAAATGAAACTTGTCTATGGTTGTCAGCTGTCTTACAGCAGAATGTTATCCAATTACATGTATAACTTCTCTCTTCTTAGAAAAGGAAAAAGGGTTTGGTTTGAGGTAAAGGACACCAACACGTGTGTCCAAGTAGATGTAGCAGCTGGGATTGATGCAAGGACAAGAATGGAGTGCAGTCTGTAGGGCCAGATGTTGCATGCAACACTTGGGTAGATGAATGGCTTCTTGATCTCATCTGTGTCTTCTCAGATACAGACCTTTGGGTACCAAGGATGTTCCTTTGTCAACCTGTCCTGGTATCACCATGTCTGATGAAAAGATATTCTCTTAACTCCAGTGCTTCTTTCTGTTATGTGAGCCCTACTAGATTAAGTAGGGTAAACCCAGCCAGTTTTTGTTTCAGTTTATCTCCATATGCCCATCCTCCTTGGCTGTTTATCTGAGTTTGGATTTTGTACATGAGGCTGGAGGGGAATGCTCATTTTGCAATGTATGGGCACAAGGATAAAAAAAGGACATCCATTTCCAGGGCTGCAATGCAAAGGCTTAATCATGTTTCAGAATAACTGCAGTTATAAACTGATGGGGCATTTAAAATGTTATCTACTTCCAAACATCAAGTGTTTAAATTCTGCCTTAAGGGGACATTAGCTGATTATCAAATCACAATGAGATTCTTATAACTTTATTTCAATAAACAGTTTCCATAAATGCTAACATTTTAATGGATGATTACATTCATATTTAGCTAGCAGATGCATTCATTTTTTTGACTGATGTTATTTCCACGAGTACCAAAGGGATTAAATAATGATTTATCACTTATGGTAAAGAGCTGCTCCGATATCTCTTAAACAAACAACTTTCTTTGTGGCATTGGATGGGGCGGTGACGCAGAACCCCAGCGTGCCTGTGGCACAGCAGCGGTGGGGATGTGCTGAGCCATGGCACACGGTTCTATGTGTGAGCACACCCAGCTTTCCCACCTCGCCGCAGCCCGTGCAGCCGGCGTGCAGCTTGCTCACAGGCAGGAGAGACCTTACACCCATCACGCCCAGTGTCCAGGGAACCTTCTCCCTTCATGCTCTCCCAACCGCTGCTCGCCGAGGCGAGGAGGAGGAGAAGGGGTGAAGGCAGGCGAGGCCGGCAGCCTGCGGCGTGGCGCTGGTGGGCTCCGCGGGCACGGGGCGGTGAGGGCTGCCGGGGGGCTGTGCCAGTTGCCACGCACGGCACGGCCGGGCAGTGCAGTGCTCTGTCCCCCTCTTGTGGCGAGCGAGCCGGGCTGGCGGCCGGCCAGGACACCAGCACGGCCGGGCCGGCGGCTTGAGGGTGGCCCCGGGCTGGCCGCTTTTCCAGGCCCACCGCAGCGTGCTCCGAGCGCAGGGTTCGGGGATGCTCCCTTTCCTCGAAACGCCCGCAGCCCGCCCTCCCGGCCCCGGCAATTAGCAGCCATGGGCTGCTGGCTTGTGGCCGCATTGCGCTGGCTAACGGGCACGTTGAAGGCGTTTGTGTCAGGGTTCGGGTGGGCAGCGTCGCTCCCTTCCGAGCTCTCCTCCCTGGCAGGCACACAGACACACACAAACAGCAGGGTTGGGGTGTCGCGGGGCTCTGCGGGGGCTGTCGGGGCAGCGACAGTGGCCCGGAGCTGGTCCAGCTGCCCACTCCTGAGGCAGGGGTTTGGCTGGGCTGAAGCTGTGTAGAGACCTGTTGTGATGCTTACGGACAGCCAGGCTGAGCCCTGGAGTGGCCAAGAGGAGCCCTGAGAGCTGGAGGCTTTGCTATGCCGGAGTGGTGCACAGAGACCTCTCTTGGGGATGACATCTTTTAGGATTGGTTCTTGATGCTTTCTTTTGCACAGTTCACCAAGAGAGCCTCTTGGAGTTTTATCCTTCAGTAATTGTCACTGTCTGAGGTTCTTCAAGAGACCTGAAGCAGACCTTTGATATCTTGGAAGACCTTCTGGAGCTTGGTTGTTCCTATGTGCCCACAGAGTAAGAAGAGAGACTGTATCTTTAAAGACACAATTAAGCAAACGTGGTTAATTGCTTGCTTTCCAGCTGTAGTTACTAGGTTTGATGAATCAGTTATCAGATCCAGCATGGCAGATGGATGCAATGTTTTTGTCTATGACTAAAGCTACAGAGGTTGCATAAATAACTTTGTAGTAAATGTTCTGATTTCATTGGGTTTATATGTAGGTGTACATATACCTTTCTCTTTTTTTAAGAAGAAAAGCTTCCTGATGATCCTCTGCCATAAATGCTTTGAAAATACTTATTTTTGCATCTGTGCCCCAACTTCTCTGCAATGACTCAAGATAATGTATCTGTGAATTTAGCCTGTGGTCCATCAGCTGTCTGAGACTTTCTGGAAGGCAGTGCCAAAGACCAAACTGATTCCAGTCTATTGTCTGCAGAAGTCCAGGTGAGCCCTGCATGCCAGCAGTGATACTCACAGTCCCAACTGGTTGCCTGGCTCAGCTTTGGAGGGTGATTCATGTGTGGCATATTCCTCTCCCAGGCTGGCAGAGCTTGATAACTGGTATCCAGTTCCCTGGTGCAAATAGCTTGTGTTTAATAAGGAACTAGATATTCTTCTTAAGATGTTCTCAGACTAGCCTCTGGAAGAAGTTGCTGCCATTGCTTTCTTTTTTAAGCAATCACCTGAGCTGCTACATGTTTGAGTTGCATTAGCCATTTAGTTAATTTATAAAGAAATACCAATTGCAAAAGAAAAAGGGATGCCTAACCATTTATTAATCAGTTTGCTCATGAAACCAATTTCTATAAAGATTTTACTTGTCATGTTGGTGTCATAGAACATCACTGGAGATCTTTAAGAGTCGTTAACAAGTCTTGACTGCTCGTTTTAAATAGCTGTATTTAGATATGAGGAAAGATAGATTTTAACAGCTAATTGGGATGTCAATGTGGTGTATTTATTGTGGTTTGTGTCTTTGGTTTTTGTTTGTTCCCTCCTCAGAATAAGCATTTCCAAAACCAACCAGTGATGCTGGATAGGTGAGAAGAACTGTTCAAGATAGGTGTCATGTTGGCCACTCGTGATTTCCAGCAGACTTAGATACTTAATGGACATTCCTGGATGGTGGACAGAGTAACATTTGTATCCAAGACAGCCAAAATAAATTGCAAACTGAACTCCAACATATTAAAGCAAAGAAACAAACCCCCCAACCAGAAGTCACAGGTCCCATAACTATAAGAGGCATGATGAAGAGAAATATTTGGTGCTGCAATCTATTCTGGACAAGGGCAGGGTGCAAAATTCAGTTATACTGTTCTGGTGTACTTTTGAGACTAGCAGGTGCCATTCTGACCTCAGACTTTCTCTGTAAATCAAACATTATTAATTAAATACTGGTCTATATTTCTGCTGTGCATCTGTCTGTGCCTTGGAGACAATTCTGATGGAAGGTTTTTATAAAAGCCAACAACAGAACTCCAACCTATTTCTCACACACTTGAGGGGGATTAGCTAATACACACTGATGCACTGCTTTAGTGATGAAGAACAATGTTGTCATATTGTTGGCAGAGTTAGCCTGAGACTGGAAAAATCCATGGAGCAAAGGTATTGTTGGTTCCTGGCTCTATCATGGGAACACTTGAGTGATGATTGCTCCTAAGAGGAGGTCCAAAAAGGCCTTATGTAGTGTGGAGGCATAGCTCCAGTCTTCAAGACCTCTGTCTGGTCCTAAACAGGTCTACAAGTTCTTTGCACTAAGAAATGCCTGCTTTCACCATGCTGAGCAGCTTTGTGCTGAGCCTCAACCTAACGAATCTAAAAAAACAAACCTGTTCTAGTCCTTGTCCAAAGACTTACACAGATCAACCAGTAATTGAAAGAAAGGTGATATGAAAAGTGTCTTACCAAAGCATGGACTTTTGCAGAGATGAGAATGAAAATGGGAGGAGAGGAATTCCTGAACTACACTATAGGACTTGTCAACCAAGGGACGGGTCTCGTGAGCTGGTGCCTAAGCCAGAGACTTCCCTGCCCTGTCAGGTCTGAGATACTGGGGCTCTTTGTCTGCTGATGAGCTTACAGAGTTTAGCACCTTTGATTCTGTTTATCTTCATGACCTCCCTGGGACCCTGCTGGGATCCAGTGTAACCCTTTAACTCAGCCAAGAATTTGGTACTTGGGAGGTGAATCTGACTTTCCAAATACTGAGAAGCACACAGGTCTCTGGGCTACATAAGCTGTGGGTTATAGGGTGTAGCAGCAAGTGAACCACTCCTGGTGCTAAAAATAAAATGAGAAGCACCATGCACCTAAAGATGAGCCAGTTTTGCAAATTGGTTGTAGGCCTGTGCAGGTTTACATGTGGGGCCAACCAAGAGAAAGGAAAATCAGATGTTTGGAAGGGTAGCAGTTGTCAAGGTACTAATGGCAGTAGAAGCCTTAAAATTTACTTGAGAGATGTCTACAGAAATGATCAGTGTGAAGCCTGCTGTCTTTGAAGCAGACTGGTCCAGCCAACTCATGCCATGTCCCTTCCACCTCCTATCATCTGTGAATAACTTTAACTCCATAGTTGGTGTCGACTGTTCTTGACATATTTTGTGTTGGGAACTCCTCAGCTTCTGGTGGCCAGAGGTTAACTCAGATGAGAGCTGGCTTCCACTGAAATGTGCCTACTTTCTCAAGACTAGGTTTGTGCTTTTAACAGATGTCTAATTCTCTTTTCCCTCTAGGCCAGGGAGGTTAATTGGAGGAAAGTGACTGTACATCGGGCCCAAGAGCCTCCTACAGAGATACTTGGCACAAATAAATCAGCCTATTTTTGATGAATAACAAGGCCCCAAAGGCTCTAGTTCTTGCTGCCTGCACAAATTGCAGGTATAAATTTCACAGCTGATCACAGGGACTCCAGAATTCAATTAACTCTCTGCTCATTTAAAAAAAAAAAAAATGCTGCCTGCCTATTTAATTATGAGTGTCACTGATCCTGTGCATGCTGTTCAGAAAAACTCCAATTAATAAAGCATTGCATCATTAATACGAGTGACAGCATGAAGCCTGTGACTCTCTCAGGAGCGGGTCTTGACCCTCTGTAATGACAGACTTGGGATTTATTGGAAAAGGGCATCCTTTTCTTCAGACTTGGGTAGTGTTGAGTGACTCTGAGATTGTGCTTTACAGGCCATTCTGGTTACTGTTTTGGGTGGTGGTTGGGATATAACATAGAGCTGGGAACTGAGGTACTTGGATAACCTTACAGAGTCTTTGGCTATGGTATTGGGGGCTGTAGAGAGTCATGCAGGGCAAAACATCTTCAGGGATTAACCTGTGCAATGCAGAGTGAGAAGACAACAACCATGTTCCTCTCACACTGCCTTTACCACATTAAAGTGCCTTTTGTTGTCAGGAAGGGTGTTAACCAAAGCTGTACAAATAACCATATCTCTGCAGAATGTTTCATTTTTTTTTTGAGTGTTCTTGATTTTAAATTTAGCTCAGTCTCAAAGATCTATCAATAAAGACACAAGTTTCATTTTGACTTTCTGAGGTGACTTTCCTTTTAAGCCTGAGTTGCTCTGACCTGCTCATTCTGGCCTCTGCTTGTGTCTATATTTCTTCTCGATTTCACACTTTGCTGGTTGCATTGTTGGAAGCGGTTTCCAGTTTTTTCAGCTGCATCTTCCCACTTCAGGAGGGTGTCTGTGCCAAATAGTTCTTACCATAACTTGAATATCAGCATAATAAACAAAAGTCACTTGGCTTTTCTCCCTATATTGTATCCCTTCTCCCTTAGTCACTATGTATAACCAACCAAGATCATAGTAGAAAGTTTTCTTTACTCTTCAGGCCATGTCTAATTTTATACCTCATCTTTCTGTATAACACTGAATTCTTTACTACTTTCTCTCCATGCTGAACCTTTTCCTTCCCCAAGCAGCTCTGTTCTTGACTAGAGCAGTCTTCTGTGTGCAAAAGAGTGGCAAAACTAATCTCGCTGCTCTAGCCAGAGGCAGATGTCACCCCAGATTAGATGTCATGGCTCCATTGCTGCTCCAGCTCTCTGCATCTCCCTGGGGTTTCCATACTAGTCACCAATGCATTCAGCAAATGTGTGTCCTGATGTCATAAAAAGTTGGTATTCTTTTTATTTGCCTTACTTTTTTCCAATCCCCTATCATAAACTGCTTGCCTGCTTGTTCCCTTTTCTAAATGCTGATGCTCCCTGTTGATTAGAGCTGTAGCTATCACAGCTGTTTAAGTAGAATATGTTCATGGTTTACTTTCAGGCACAGGGTTGTCATGCAGTAAATGCTTGCAGGACCACCTCTCTTGTCCACAGTATCATCTTCAAAGTAAGAAGAGAAGTTTTCCTGCTCTTCTGCATGCCTCTTCATTTCTTCACCTCTCTTGCAGCTACTTCAGTGCCAGAACACAGAGTGAGTGTTTTGTTCAAGTCTATTTTTGCTCAGTGAATGGTTACACAAGGTTTAGAGCTGTTCAAGGGATGTAGTGAGGCCAGCATCTCTGACACTAGTGAGAGTTCATATATAAATCTATTATTGAGCTGATGCAATCTGCACATAGGTGGCTGGTATCCCAGGACTGCTTCTTTCATGCTACCTGCTTTCATTTCATACTTACTTTGTTCCCCTGTTGCCTCATCTTTAACTGAATTAACCTGTGACCTTGACCTGGAGCTACTTGTCTGTCTTGTACAGCCTGAGGCTTACCAGGACTCTGTACCTGTGGCATGGGGGCCTCAGGGCAGTGTTAAAACACAGCTGCTGGATTCACACACAGTTGCTTGCCCTACCTTTCCTTGGCAGTGCAAACCTGTGTTGTTACTAAGGCTGTTGTTGCTTGGCCATCACCAAACTCTCCTGGGACACAGGTGAGAAAATGGTGTTAAGCAACTGTAATCCCCTTGAATTGACAGTGGAGGGTTGTTGCATCACATGGTGGCTTCTAATTCTCCTGCTTCAGCTCTGCAAGCCCTGAAGACCACTGATTCCTACCTCCCTTTCTCAGCTAGGATTTTGTGGTTTTAATACTGTGCACACCTTGGAGAAACTGGCTAAGACTTGATAGAGACAAGACAGTAGGATGCTTCTTAAGGAAACTCTGAGGGGATGATGTTTTCATCCCCTCTTGTGGGTCTTCACACAACTCACTTTGTTTCTACCTATCGGCTTTTATACCTGCAAGATAAGGAAAGGACTGTAAGCCATGAATGTGTGGACCTTCATTTAGTGTGAGTAGTGAGCAGAGTGTTTACAGTGGTTGCCAGTGATTTAGGACTACCGAGCTCCAGTCCTTGTTTTGACAGAAATGAGATAAGTAAGCTGTCCTATGGGAAGATAACAGACTGTTTCTGGTTTTGCCAACTTTAGGACATGTTCAGACTCTTCTGGAAAGTTTTGATTGTTATAAAATGACACTGCAATGAAAAAATCATGTGGTCAGACTTCCTGACCAGCTGCAGTTGGGCCTGGAGGTTGTTGCCATGACTTGTCTTATATGACTACAAGGCAAAAGCACTGACTTTCCTGCTGTCTGTCAGCTTCTGGCTACCTGTGGGAACAAGGGATGAGCAAAGGTTGTGAGCTGCTTTAATCTGTGCCCCTGGAACAGCAATGAGTTAGCTGGTGGAGCCCTGATGTTGTTTATGCAGTCTTCTCACACATCCATCTTTCTGAAAGCATCACTCATCTGCAGTCAAATTCTTTGTAACGCTGGAGGAAACACCCATGTGAGACTGCAGCACAGTGATGTGCAGATAACAGGAGCTCCCTGTGAAAGGCTGAAACCCCTCTAGATCTCCTGCCTCCAACTTTCCTGGCTTTGAAGTTGAACTCTCATGCTCCAGCCTTGTGAAGGTGTCAACTTCATCCTCATGGCATATTTCCTACACTTAAAAGGCTCCTCCTGGGTTCTTCCCATTCCCCTCCCTTCTTGGAAACATTTAAACCCCAACACAACTGAAGTTGATATCCACATTGATTGCATGCTTTGGGAGGGAGGCAAAAGGAGGAAGATGAAGGCTCTGGGTATTGCCCTGTAGCTGTCTTGCCCTGGAGATTAGTGTTGGTCTGCTCTTTGGTTGTAAATCCAGTTGGAGGCAAGGTGCCCCTTGGCTGAGGCTGCTCCTTGGCTGGAGTATCAAGTCCTCCAGCCCTCTCAGGGTGAACCTGAGTTGCCTTGTTCCCTGCAACTGTCAGCCTCAGGGCAGCTTGTTCACTTTGCAAGGCACAGCTCTTTTGTCAGTGTAGCCCACAGGCAAAAGGCAGGATTGCTTGTTTGTCTGAGAGTAAAAAGAGAGAAAAAAAGTCCATTGCTTTCTGTGTAGTAAGCCCTGGCCCGAGAGAATTTGAGTCAACTTTTGACACTCATTGTCTCTTTTAGATATTGATGATCTGCTGGTGCAGGGACACTCAGCTCACTTTCTTGGTTTCATGGAGTATTAGATGGATATTCCACCATACCCTATTCCCTTCACCTTTTAATGTCCTTTAAGGATCTCTATAAACCCAGGTTTACGTCTGTGAAATGGCTGTGTACTCCTATTGTGCAACAAGGGATGTGTGGCCTCTAAAGGTTTGCAGCCTCCTGTTTAGAAACCTTTCTTGTACAGCATATGGGAGCACATGGTTGAGTGGGGAAGCAAGACTTGCAGCATCTTGGGAATTACCAGTTTCTACTGCTGCAGAAATACATTCTCAGCACTGAATAAAGTATTTAGCCCTGGCTTTAAGGGACATGTGCTAGACCAAGATCAAGCTGTTCCTTTTAACAAGCTATAAGAAGGAGGCACGTGCTCCACACTCATAGATTTTTTTTTTTTTCCCTTTGGTTTGATGCCATTTACCACTCCAAGTCTAATCTAAATAATGTCAAGTCTGAGTGCTATTGACCAAGTTCCACCAGAGCAGCTCCTAGGTGACCACATGTATGAGTATTGCTGATAATAAGCTAGGCTGGAGCTAGTAACTGAGATTCTGGTTTGGCAATGAATTCAGAGACTAATCTAAACCTGGAGATGGAAATCCAAGGTGTGTGAGTGATGGCTTTCCTGGGAGGCTCCTAAAACTTCTGCTCATTTGCTGAGGCTTATCACCAGATATTTGCTTTTATTTTCAGCATTAGGTTCCCACCACAATCTGAAATCAGAAGGGTAAAATGGACAAAAAGAAACAAACAACTGAGTGTGTGATTAAAACCTGATCTCTCTGTTCTCTCAGTATCTGCACACTTGGGCTGCACATGTATTTTTTTCTCTTACACATCTGCTTATTCTAATCAAGATCAACCTTTAGATGAAACAAAATTGACTTGAATAATTACTCAAACTGTGAAGATTTGAGGTTTAGCATTTTGATGGAGTGTGGTGCAGTTCTCTTCAATGTTTCTGCAGCTCTGCAGCTGGGATCAATAGCAAAGGTGCCAAAATAAAGCAGGAGTGGCTGGTTTTGGGCTTTTCCAAGCCTAACAAAGAAAGTAAGGAAGTAAGAAGGCCTGTTGTTAGCTGGAGTGTTTTCTTACATCATGGTGTAACAATCTGCCTTGAAGGAATCCAGTGGTGGAGATTGGTACAGGCATCTTTTTCCTTCCCACCCTTTCCTAAATCTGTGTGAGGATAAGCAGTGGGCTTTATTTGAAACATTAATCTATTAATCTCTTTCTGGGAGGCTTTGGGCCACTTAGATAAATAGCTGAGGAAGACACATACTATTTTTTTTTCCTTTTTTAAATCTTTTTTTTCTTCTCTCTGGGGACACCACAGTTTTTAAAGAGCTGTCACCTGGCATGGCTCCCAAAGAAGATCCCAGCTCATAGAGACGTTGCTCAGGAGAAATCTACATAATATTTACATTTGAGGAACATGCATCACTGCTTTACTAGAATGTTTGCAAACAAAGTGCCTTTAAAGCCTCAAAACATAAGCAACATTTCTCTAAGTTGAATTATGACAACATTCCTTGGTGAGTAGGAAGCTGACTTTTGTTTGTTTGTTTTGCTTTCAGTCCAGTGCTTAGAGTTACAACAAAGTTTCGGTTTTTCCATTCACTTTTTCGTGGATCCTAAGCAGACTTTTCTCTGCCCTGGCTGTGCCTTGACTAGTGTTATCTGAAAGCTGTGTTGGGAAGATGGGTTTATGTGTAAATTCTTCTTGATCTATCATATGACTCTATTCTGCCTGTTTCTAGGGCTTGCTAAACAGTCCCTAAAGACTGGAAATTAATAAACTGTGTCAGGGCCTTATCTTGAACAAACTCTGCTCTTCTCCTGTGCAGACTTTGCATACTGTAATGTCAGCTTTGCAAGGGATGACAGAAACCAGAATCCCAAATTATCATGGCTTGTGGTTATTTCAAGCATTTCACTGTCAGCTGAAGCTGAATTTCCTCATATTCTAATTAGAAATCTTAGCTGGCTGGAGGATGATTTCAATTGGAAGCATTGGCAATGCACCTAAATAAGCAGATTTTATTTCCTGCTGTTTCCCCCTATAGTATTTTGTTAGTAACTCTGCTAATATATAGAGGATGGAGGAACAGTGTCTTGCCACAGCTGCAGAGACAGGGAGCTGGGTTATAGTGAAGACTGATATCTGCTGGCCTACTGCCTATAAAACGAGCTGCTTAAGTTTGATACTCACAGGCTGGTTCAGTGTTCTTTCTTACAGAAACTGGAGAAATTTAGTATCCAATGCTTGAAATGACAGTTGATATTCACTACATTGATTTAGACATATTTTGTATTGAGCACAAAGAGAGGTACTATCCTCTGTATTTCTATTTCTCTTCAGCTTTTCTCCTCTGCAGGCTTTTCCTTTTCTGTTCAAAGAGGAGTGTGAACTTTGCTGGAAATACTAGTTCAGTGTAAGCTGCCAGGTTTGCCCAAACTCTTTGTCTTTCTCATCAAAAGTCCAAGAGGTTGACCTTTCTTATAGCAGTCTCAGCTTGTGTTATTTTGACAGCATAAATACTACAGATGACTCTTTGCAGTCCAAGTTAGATGTTTTGGTTCTCAAATTCATTGATCCTTATCGTATCATAGAATTATAGGATGGTTGGGATTGGAAGGGACCTTTAGAGATCATCTATTCCAACCCCCGTGCTGAAGCAGGTTCACCTAGATCAGGTTTGGTGATTATATGTACCATCTCGTTCTTCCCATACAATATATCTTCACAGACAGAGGCTGACTATACAGCCTGTAAGTGTGTATCAACCTCTGGAAGACCCTTGAAAACAGGATATTGAATCAAATTGCATATGTTTCTTTGCTTCAGCAAGGCTGTTCCTATATCCTCAGCTACTCATGGGAAGGAATATTTGTCAGCATGCAGGAGGTACAGCAAGTTGCTGTAGCTCTCTCAACAGCAAAGTCAGGGTGAAAACACCAGTCTTCTGGGAATGATGGCTATTTCTGCCTAATGTGGTAAAGTGAGTATCTTGTTGAATTACACAATATCTGCCTCAATTATGCTGATGGTGTTGCAAGCATATTCATGAAAGCTAGACTCTGCACTGCCTATTACCACCTCACCATGATGGCTTTGTGTGTTCTGCCTCATGTTACTGCATTTCTACTGCTGAAAATAGTATGGAATAATGCTGGGCAGCAAATATTTTATAAGCCAGTACATTTAGGAGGTGGAAAGGTTTTTAAATGGCTGATTGAACTTTTCTGGAACAGTTATGAAATCCTGCTTGGAGCCAGAGCAGGGTAAATAGCTTAGATGTTCCCTTTTCTCCCTCATTGACATGCATTGCTAGGGAGGGAAGGGGAGAAATTCAGAAATCTTTTAGACTAAACAAAACTCTTTGACCTCTTGATATAGCTTCTCTCCCCTTCTTAAAGAAAAAAAAAAAAAAAACCCAATAAACCACAGTAAAAATTTAGCTATGCAATAATTCACAAATGCTTTTGGCCCTCTCAAAATTACACACTCTACCCCTGCCCCCCAAATTCACTGTGCTCCATTTACTAGAGTTTGTTGGCAAAGATACCCCGACTTCATGCTGTGGAGAGTATTTGTTTCTTAATAGGGGATGGAACAGAAGTGGAATTCTGCTGGTTGTGTATATTTTGCCTTCTCAAGATTAGCCTCAAGCAATTATCTGACTATGGCCTGTGCCAGAAAAATACAACAGAACAATTTTAGCAGTGCCAACGAAAACTCCAGAATGTGTTGCACTCAAGAGTGTAATTTTAGAGTCTGTTTTCAAGCAGTATTTCTGTGACATCATTGACTTTAGGAAAATAATACCCCAGGGCTTGCTTTACAAACAGGATGGAGCTTTATGATTTGGCAACTCTCTGCAGGCAGAAAGACAAATGTTCATCACTTACAAACCTCTGTATGACAACAGGCTTTGCTTCCTATCAGAAGTTAAAACTAATAAGAAAAAGTTAAAACTGATGTGGAAAGGGAGTTGGTAGACACTCGTCTGCTGCCCTGAGGGCAGGTATGCTCACATCACCTCCAGGAGAACGTGAGCTGTGTGAATATTTGTTCTGGGATTGAGAGCACTTCTGGTTAAATCCTGTGTGCGAAATTGCCCTGGGCAAGATATAGGAAATACAGTTGTTTCTGCTTCTGGTCTGTGTTCATGACATAAGCATACTCAAATCCAGTGATAAGATGGACAGGCTCTTCTGGTCCCCTGAGCAGGCTCCAACTGCCTCCTGGAGCTTCATCATCCCGATGTATGGTATGTGCTTGAGGGATTTGGATGTAGTGGTGACACTCCACATGTGCCTAGCCCAGAGCTCTACTGTCAGGAAAAGTTTTGAATTTCTTTACTGCTTTTTTTTTTTTTTCAGGAGCTCTCTGTTGATTGTAGGACTGGAAGGGAACCCCATGAAGCTGTCTAGTTCTTTTTCCCAGCCTGTGTGCAACCATGTGCATTTGAGCAATCCTTTGCAGACTTCCAAAGCTGAGGTAACATGGCATCTCCTGTTCACAAGTTTTGTTCTTTCTGGTAGAAGGAGGTTTCTGCATTATAATCCACATTTTCCTTTCTGTAATTGTAAGCTCATCAGTTCTCTGTCCTGAACACGTTGCAGCTAGGATAAGGACTTTCCATCCTGCAATAGACTGTTATGCATTTGACTTTTATTGGGCTTTTTCCTTCTTTTCCTACCTATTCTGGTCCTTTCCTTAGACTAAATAGTGTGTGCACTTTTTTCTTTCTCCACTTCTTTGTAGGTGTGTATTTCAGAATGTTCTCACAAGCATCTGTACCAGATGCTTCTGGGCAAATACAAAGTGAGTTAAAGGAAAGTTAATGTTTGAATAAACCTTTTGATTCTGGAAGGCTCTGTCAGCTCAGTGGGTGCCTTTGGGTGTGTGAACTAACTTTTTTTCCCTTCAGTAAAGGATTTCTCACGAAAAAAGTCCTCCCTGTCTCTAGGGCAAAGAGTGCTGCAAGCCTTCCTTTGCACTGTGCCTCCCAGCCTACGCGAGTGGAAAACAGGTTACGTTGACAACGATGAATCAGTTGTGGCTTGAAGGAGAAGTGATGACACCAGCTCTGTTGGCAGCTGGTTGATTCAGCATACTCTCAGGAATTCAACAAGTTCATAAAATCAGTCAGATTACACACAAATGTCTTTCACAATCCGCTCCAGTGACTTCAGTAGAGTTGCTTCCAGGGTATATTGGTTCATCTGGCACAGCGTGGCTCTTCTGTTGCTCAACCACAATCCTGTTTGGCAAGTTTGGTCACAGCAACTATGATCTGAATGAGTGGGCTCATTGTTTGCTGGAGTGGCCAGACGTAGGCATCAGATTGCCTCTGAGTTGTGTGAACTAACAGCTCTGTTCCAGAAAAACACGTGAACCTCTTACTGATTTCCATGAAAGCAAACAATTTGTTATGAGCATGAACCCTGTCAGGGAGGGGCTACATCTTCCCCTGAATGTCTGCAGGATCCAAGAATCTTGGGCACTGTTATAATATAAATAACAGATCCTCATAGTCTCATCAGCTCCTAGACTCCCTTGGGGAACTTTGCATTCTTCTGTAAATATGAGCTTTGTGGGAGAAGTCTGATGCTACATGAGCTTGTGAGAATTTCCTTCCCAGTTGGCATGAAAAGACTATAAATCTGTGGAGACAGGAGCCTTTCCCCCTACCCGTTCTTATAAAATTAATGGGTGTTCAGTTAAGCCAAAACAAAGAGTAGTTTCCCTCAGGCAAAGTTGACTCTTTTTTTTTAAAAGATAAAAAAAAAAAAAAGGGAGTTTTAGCATACAGATAGAAAGCCTTGTTTAAATCCATGTTTAATAATGCAGTTAAGTGTCCAGGGAAAGGAATTGTATTTCTTGCTCGACTATGGGCTTTCAGCTTCCTGGGAGTAAAGGTTGGAAAACAAACAAGGGCTAATGCTAATGGAGAGTAAGAGTGACCTTGGCCTGTGTAGTGATTTACATGACCCTATACAAGTTGAGTTGTTTGATAATGGAGACTTTCAAACTCTACCTCTGTCAGACAGGAGGGAGGGCAACTATGTCACTTTCACTACAGTTTTTCTCCTCACATCCTGCATCCATGTTGTAGACATGTTTTAAGGGACAGTGACTTTTTAGTTTGCATCACTGCTTGCCAAACCTGTCGATAGTGGCTATCTCTAGCTTTGGTAGCAATGTAAAGCCTGGAAAATACAACTCACACTGGTAGCTGAGATGCAAAATGCCTGTAAGCTTATCTGGATGTTCAGATGATAGGAGTTTGTGAGCCATTTTTCATAGTGCAGGTTTCTGTTTAGTATTGCCAGGAATTTTTTTAACACTATGGCAATTTTGTTTGTTGCTGTAATATCCAGGTCTGCCTGGATGTTCTGATGGAAAAAGGTTTTGTTTATTTACTTGTTTTGGATATGCAAAGTAATGCCTTCCCAGGCTTCAAATACTGCTCAATAATTTACAGCAATGTAGAGGTACAAACAATTTCATAATAGCACTGAAGGCAGCTTTAGGGCAGGTAGAAGCTCAGTCTATGAGGAAGTAATTGCACCCAGAGGATCAGAGGCACAGCTGTTTCATGCTTTGTAATGCCCTGGGTGCCCCAGGGATGTGATTATCTCTTGATAATAGAACTCCACACGTGCCTCTTTGCCTGGCAAGAGTTGGGGAGATGATGGAAATAGCTCTTCAGTGAGCAGATTCCCCTGCAGAGGATCTTTCTGAGAACATTTAAGAACTTGAAGCAGCATTTTGATTGTATGGAAAAGTAGACGAGAGAGATTGTGGTCCTGCAAAGCATAATCTGTGAACCTGCTGCCTCTGCTCAGAGATTGCTGTGTGGCAGAAGCAACTACACCATGGGAGGCTGCCTCATTCTCTTGCTTTCTCTCTTTCTCTAGCTTTCTCCTTTGCTTGTGACAGGAGAAGCCAGGATATCATGCCTGGAGCAAACAACTGAGTTTTACTTGTATGATTATCCTCAAGCAATCTTGACTCCAAAGTCCTATCTAGGTAGAGTGTGTGTGTGTGTGTGTGTGTGATTGTTTTCCTCTCTTTCTCTCTCTCTAGATTTGCTCTGCAGTTATTCTCCTAAAGGGAGCTCACTGCTGTAAGTGGTTGCTGAGAGCAACGTGATACAGCAAGAGTTTCATTTTTGCTGCTGTAACCTTCTGTCTTCTGCTAGTGATGGAGTTTTGATGTGTTTGACTGGAAGTATGGGATTCTTAACCCTCAGGCACCAGTCCTGCCGGATCCCAAATGCGCTAATGCTCATTTACAGTAACATCAATTGGCACATTGCAATTGAGCTTTGATCCTACAGCAAGGGTTTATCTGCTAAGTGACTGCAAGGGTGTTAGTGTCCCTAAGGGTTAGGCTCAGCATATGTTTGCACAGGGAAAGGACGGATATCTGAAAGCATTTTTCAGTGTTTTCTTGGATAGGTTAAGAAAGGAGACAATGTTACATACTACGTTTGGAAGAGAAGAAAACCCTTAAGCCCCCAATCTGTAACCCAAGGTTTTCAAAGCCTGTTGCACGTTCCCTTTTTAGACAGTTCCGCTCTTGATGCTAGGAGAGAAAGCAAGAGGTAGGGTCATCTGCCTAATTTTTCCTCTTTTTTTTGTCATCCTCTTGCAGTGAGTTTTTGCACTAGCCTGCAGACAGAGGGGAGAGCTGGGTGGGTGGTGATGAAACAATCATCACTTAAAACTATTTGCTGATAATGAGTCACTCTTCATGGAATCCCAATCTGTTCTCCCTTCTGTCAAATATTGAGAGTGCAGCAAATCTTCTTGCTTTGCTTTGCTGAAGAATAGACTTGATTGTTTTTTTCTTTCCCTGAAGGATGGATTCTAGCAAGAGGATGTGGTGAGAAGGAGGAAAGAATGAAATGTGTGTGTTTGGGGGAATATTAATCAAGAGGTGCCTTTTTGTGCCAAACTTAAGTAAGAATGTACTAGTAGCTCAGATGGGGAGCTGTGAGAGTTATCTGCGAGTCTATAGGCTGCATACTCTGTAGCTGATGTGAGCCTCTCCAAATCCCCATGACCATTAGTCCTCAACTGAAAGTAGTGTCTAATGCAAAACCTTTAGGTGAGGTGGTAAGATATAGGGCTCTCCCATGTTGGTATTTAAAACCAAATAGAATAATTCCTTAAGGTAACTCTAGGGATGAATCAGCATAAAGTAAAATAAGACCTGCATGATCCCAACAGGCAGCTAGGCTTTTCTTTCTCTTGCCATTTCAATTGCAATGATTTATAGTCGATATCTTGATAAATGCCACCCAGTATGTTAGATTCTGTCTGGCTTGTACTGTGTTAGGATGGCCATGTGGTTCCTGCAGTAATGGACTCATCTTGTAGATTTCAATGAAAACTCAATTTTTTTGTAACAAGGTTTAACAGCAAGTTTATTGGAGTATTGATAACAGAGAATGCAATAGGTACGTGTCCCAGAGTTAATGTACTCTAAGACATTAAAGCATACATTGCATGTTTATCACTGTCAAATTCAATTATGATTTTGATTATGAATAAAAAGAAATGATCATTTAAGCACAGGAAAGTATGTGCTGGAAGTAAGTGCTATGTCAGATGGGACTGAAAAAGGCTGAAATCAAGAGGAGAATTCAGAGACTGGCATTTTTTTCTAAGAACTACATGGATCTCTTATAAACTAAGGCATAAATTTTGTTCAGTAACCTGTCAAATGATCTGGACTCTGTCGGTGAAATGGACCCGCGTCCTGTGCTGAAATCATCTCTGGGAAGTCTAGGGCATTCTCTCAATGTGTGGATGTGTCATTGCTAATGCCTCTGATATGCAGCTCTCCATCTGCCCCGTCACAAAGCCAGTGAAACCTTCTACCAGTGTATTACTGCCTTTCAGTTTATCCTGATTGTACTCGACCCGCTTCAAACTCAGTAATCCTTCTTGCAGATCAGATATACAGTAATCCTCCTTTACAAGTGAGAGCACAATGGGCCTCTACCGTCAGACATGATGTAATCCTGCTGCATCAGATAGATAATTTCTTTACTGCATCGTGTGAAACACTATTCTCTGTCTTCTTGTACTAGACTGCAGCCTTTTTCAATCAGATGACTTTCATATCTCTGCATTGTGGTTCTTTAGGCCCAAGCAATAAACCCCCTTATTTCTTTGTCATGCTTTGCCACAGCATGTCTCTAGCAATGGTAGCCATGGATAAAATGGGAACCTCTACATTGCATGTGACGTGCTCTTGCAAGTAGGGACCCTTTCTGTCTTGTGCTTGTGCAGGACGTGGTGCAGTTGAAGATAACAGACCTTGGGTGTTAGTGGAATGTAAAGAGATAGCTGACTGCAGTCTGCCTTGTTTGCAATCCTCTATATTGCACAGGCCTTTTAAACATTGTGACGCCTGCCTTCAAGCTCTGCTAAAAACAGGTGCTGTAGTCTTACACTAGATACTGTGCAAACGGTTGGCTGCGTGGCATTAAGCAGCTGCCAGCTCTTACAGCTGCACTCTCTTCTCCTCCTGGTAGCTCAGGTGTGTTTGCCCTGTCTTGCGCAGACTGTTTTATAATCCTTCTGCTGGGGATGATACAGGAGAGTTGTCTTTGTACGCATGTTCTCTGTAACCTTTCTCTAATCCTTCTTGTGAGTCCTGAGCATTGCAAATCCTCTTCTCTTTAAGTACAGCCTCTGCTAGTTTCTTGATTGGGGAGGGCAGAAGAGGGAGATGCTGTCATGTGGAAGGAAAGCATGTATTCTATCGCTCTCTTAATCCTTCAGGCTGTTAGAAAGCAGCTCCATATCCTGCCTGATTGAATACCTGCCTTGTAATTCAATCTAGGGGTTCCGCTGCCATTCATAACTCGATTACGTTGCTCTGCTGCGGTGTGCTGCACGCAGCCTGCTCGGCTCACTGGTGGGTTTGTGTATTCCACCAGGAAATACACAGTGGAATATTTTCACTCTGCTATAGAGAAGTGGAGCAACCAAGCAAGAAGCTGAGTCAGGATGTTAAGAGGGCAAGGGTTGCCAACCGTCTGAGCTTTAGGCCATTGATATCCAAATATTCCCTTGTCTCAGATCCACATAATGCTTCTTGTCTCAGTCAATAGTAGAGGGGATGAAGGAGTGCTGGGGATAGCTGGCAGGTGGGAAGTGACAGTGGCTGCTCAGAGATGCTGTGGTTCTGTTGCATGAGGGGGTTAGTGTGGCCTTGTTGCTGATAGATCACTGACAGCAGAGCAGCTGATGACCTGACCACTGTCAAATCAACATCCTTTTTTGCTGCTGCATGATGATGGCTTGCAAGAAGCACAAGGTTCCCAGGGAGCTCTTGTAGAGAAATGTACAGAAAGGTAATAGCATTTAGGATGTGCTGTTAGAAGTCTAGATATTTAGATATTGATGATGAGATGGGTGCTATCATTATCTGCTTTTAATTTGTCCTATTAACATTTGGTGACTTGTGCAGTACTGACCTTCTGCTTCCACACAAATGACTGCACAGTGAAACATGGCTTGACTCTTGTCTCTTATGTCTTTATCATCCAGTGCAGTATCTATCAACATGGACTGGCACTTTCTTGGTTGCATCAACTGAAGCTTTCTGGGCTTAGAGAGGATGATGGATGTGGGATTCTCACTCAGACTGCATGATGCCAGTAAGTACTTTAAGAGATGAAACGATCAGTGCTTGCAAAGTGCATGGATGTCTGTACCCTGAGAATAAGAGAATGACATTCAGAGCTTCAGAGCTGATAGGAAATGATCAGTCTTGCTTAAAAAACAAATAAACATCTTCTCAATGTTTTACTGGGATCAGAACCATGAAAGGGTGATTGCTTTGAGGCTCCTCTTGTATTTTCAGGATCTCACACTGTCCAGGCTCATGGCACAATGGAGGTGGGGGACTGAACAGGGTAAACTGGTTATGCAGCGCTAGCTTGACTCCTCTTGTGTTGTAAAGTGGGTGATGCTCATTTTTTGACCAGAAACTTGGTGGTTCCTTCTCAAGCAATGTCTTCCAAGGCATCTCTTTGAGTAAAGTGAATGGGTCTCACTGCAGTGTTATTTTTTCAGCTTTTATGTTCAATAAATTATGTATGTTCACATGGGGAGTCTAAAATAAATCACTGTTACAGAAGCACCTTTTAAAACTTGTCAGCCATGGATTTTTTTCCCCAATACCTTTGCCTCTTAGGACCATAAATGGCTTCCTAGAGCAGGGGAAAACCGTTATTAATTATACTGCCTAATGAACTCATTTGGCTTTCTGCCCAGCTTCCAAAAACAGCAGTAGCACCAGGCTGGATACTGTTGTCTTACTGTAATTATGTTTATATGGAAAGTTAATTTTTGTTTTTATAAATTGATTTGAGACTTCTGGAAGCTATTTGGAGATAATTAACTTTGCCCACACAGACCTATATAAGGGCATTTGTTTACAAGGTAGTGCTCAGTGCTGAAGCATGGAGGTACGTTGCTGGGTTCATCTGGAAATACTCAGTTAGCAGCTCAGGGCAGCTGTTTCAAGACTCAATTCCCTCTTTTTGGGAAAGAAAAAAAAACGAGCAAAATTGTGGTCTTGGGATTTAGCAGACCAGCAGCAACCCTCAGGGTGGACCTGCAGTCCCTAGCTGCAATCCAAGTAATTCAAACCCTGCAAAAGTTAGTGCTACAATCACAAACTCACTTAATGAGAACAACAAATGCTGACAGTCTCAAATGGAAAAGGCCTGTAAGGAATGAAACCAAATCTCCACAAATAAGTAGTTGTGAAGGAAAAAGCAGTTCCCATATATCTTTTATAATGGAGATGGGGAGGATGTGCGTGTGTGTGGAGAACAAGCAGCAGAAGTGCAAGGTGCAAGGTGATTTAATGGGACCTTCACCCTTCAGCAGCAGGACATACCATGTGGTATTGCAGAAGTGACTTATTTGTTCAGTCACAGGCATGTGTCATTGGGTTCCTGGCCCCTGCAGTGAACTCTTCCTTCAAATCAATTCATTAATGAACTAATTTATTATGCATGGGGATCCATTAGAGGCACGTAATAACCTCAGGATGCAGAGCCCTGCTCCCAGCACACAGCCACTGAAGACAAAAGACAGAGGAAAAAGTGAGATCTCTTTGGCAGCTCTAAGCCTGTTTGGGAGCTCTTATCTGACCCCTTTAAGATGGAGGAGAATACATAAGGCACTCTAGGTCATGTCTAATAAAGCAGTGGATGGCCTGGCTGAGTGAAGCAGCTTGTGTAGGTCAGTGCCCAGGGTGCTTAATTTTTAAACCTACATTTTTAAAGTTCCTTTTTCAGTGCCCTTTGGCCTTTCTTCTTTAAGCTAAGAAATGTTCCCTGAAGGCCTAAAAATTTACCAGTTCCTTACTACACACTTCAAAACCATGAACAAAGTTACATCAGGAGGCCTTCAGGCTAGCTTGGCATAAGGTATATCTCTGCTTTCAATCAGGGGTGGGTGGGGACAACACATAGACGGTGTTTAGAGTTCATAGTTTTAGGTCTACAGGTGATGATCCTGGGCTGTCTTTCTTCTAACAAAGAATGACTTCCCCCAGCCCTTGCAGAAGACCAGCCTCCATCCTGTAGCCAGACTGTCAGTGAGCCCATAAGTTCCAGTTTTGTTGACCTGAGTCTTTGCATTCCTATATCTTGAGCAAATTCCCAGGGCCAATGTTTGCAAGTTTTATCTAGTGCTTCACTCGGGATCATGAAATGTCTACACATTGAAGGTCAATGTAGTGGAACAGCAGTCCTGGCTGAGATCAGAAGAGGATCTTTCAGAAGATGCTTATGGTGTTTCATCTGCAATTCATGTTGCTATTAAAAAGGCAAAGCCAAGTATTAGGAGAGAAGTTTCCAAAGGCAAAAGTTTCCAAAAGCAGGTTTCCAAAGTCTGTTGATCCTCTTCCTCCTTTGCCCCTATTTTCTCTCTTATGCAGAAGCAGGATTGTAAGTTTTATTTCTGACTTGCTATTCACTTTCTGGCAGGGAACATTTAAGTGACTTGGGGTCAAACTACTTTTAATTTATATCTATGACACTTAAGAAAAATGAGTACTTTTCTGCAGAGGAAACTTCCCCTTTCTCTTTTATTAATAGATGTTCAGAGATGTCTGGGTAGTAAAGGGAAATTTTAGCTTTATGTTAGAGAGGTAGGTAGTGTGGAGAACTGGTCCCACATCAGCAAAACAGCACCAAGGTTATTGAGACAATACCATTTTTAATATTTGCTGCATAGTGATCATTTTAAATGTCTAAAATAGCCAGATTCCTTCCCATATGAAATATGTACTATCTCTTAAATCATTGTGCAACCCTATTGAAGAAGTAACAGGGAGGCTAGATGAGCCTCAGGTGTTTGAGTTGAGTGGGAAAGTGAATCACAGCCTGGTTTGAACTGAAGGGGGTTAATACTTTGACATAAATTCAGCTGGGGTGAATTTAACCCCCAGCACTGGGGTGGATGTGTTGTTCTGACTGCCTGGGCTGCCCCACTGCACAGACGGCTGCCTTCCAGGAGGTTCCTCACAGCCCCTGGGGAGGAGGAGGTGGCTGGCTGTGCAGCCAAATGTGTTTGTAGATCATTCCCAGAGCTCAGTGTTTGCAGGCTAAATTCCAGTTCATAACACAGGCACTCAAATGCCTCCAGGGTTTCCAGTTTGGGCTAGTTGCCCGCAGTGAGGTTGCAGTGCAGGCCAAGCCACCAGTTTTGCCTGTAAGGTGGTCTTTGCTTACACCAGTGTGTCTTGGTACAGAGTATGGAGGGGTGCTAGAAGGCAGTCCCTGAAGAAAGGGCTGAGAGGTCTGCAAGGTTAAAGTGGGGTAACTGCAGTGAGCACTTGATGGAGGTAGGAAAGGCCTTTGCTCTGTGTAAGTGCTGCTCAGCAGTAATGGAAGCATCCCTGAGTTATCAATACTGCTTCCAGCACAAATCCAAAACAAAGCCCCTGCTAGCTACTGTGAAGAAAATTAACTCTATCTACCTCATCCAAATCCAGCACAAGGCTATAAATGATGACAGCAGCTAAAGTGGAACTTTCTTTCAGCTCATGGTTTAGACACTAGACAGTGAAATGGGTTGACTATAGATGCATGCTGGAGGCTTAATGTAGTAGTGTAACAACAAAAATCCTGGAGGGATGTGTTTATCAGACATGGATAAAGAACTGTAAACTGGTAGGGCAGCTCCTTCTTCCTCCATCTGCTGAGGTGTCCCAATGATAGGTGGAGGGTTTACCTTTCATCTGCCCAGCTATTTGTTTCTGTATTTTATGGAGACTGTTTATTGTGCACTACAGGCTCCTCCATAGCTGTGTTCCCATGCCAACCAACCATCCTGAAATATGGTGTACATGCTTAGTGAAACAAAGCAGCTTTAATCTTCAACTTTTGGATGTCTCCTGCCCATTGGGGCCAAGCCTCCAAAGAGGCACCCTGCTGCTTACAAAGTGGAGCTCCAGGTTCTAGTTAATTGGGCCCAGTCATTAAGGGAAATTCAGTTTACATCTACTGGGACTGTGAAGAGAGTGTGTTTTTAATAGCAAATATCTACAGTGTCTATTGGTTTTCCTCAGGTTAAAAAAAAAGGCAAACTTTCAGCAGAGAAGAAATGTTTCTAATCACTTGCCTTTGGCAGAATGGTTGCCCTGCTCTTTAGGAGCTGTATTTATCTCCTGTAAGAACAAGCTCATTAGCTCTATTGCTCACACAGATAATCAACAACATAATTAATAATTATTTATATGGTACTCATGGCGTAGGGCTTTGGATCACATTAATAAATCATCATTTCCTTATGATCACTCAAGAATTTCTAACCATCCCTTTTGTCTTTTCTTTCTGCCTGTTCTTGAATTTTTGTGGCCTTTCATGCCAGCTGATAATTCTTGGCACAGGTTTTTGGTCATCTTTCTACCAAGTGTCTCCGTCTTCTCCTTAGAAACCTCTTTTAAATTCCACTTGACCCACTGAGAATTTCAAGTGCCAGGCCTATGTCACTGTGCAGAGCAACCTGGATTAGCACGAGCAGCCATAGCTCCTTAGACTTCAATTGCTTGTATTATACTGATTTTTGGACTGATTTTTATTTGCACTTGAACTGTCAAAAAGCAGAATTTCTGTTGGATTTTTCAGGCCAAAGCAGGGTTGTGGGATGCTATGTTTGGGGTAACACCTAGGATATCTTTCCCAGGGTGGATTTTTGAGCAAAGCATTTGGATGCTGTTTCCAGGGTGGGATTTTATCTAAGGCATGTTTTCAAACAAAGCTAATCTTCTGCTAGGTTTCCCTGGAGTGCTTTGACTCACATTATGCAAGACAGCTACAATAACCTGACCTGCAGTGTGACCCACAAGGCAGCTTTCATTGTGTTTTGCTAATGCAGTGAATTCTTGCAGCTGCTGGCATCAAGGATGACGTGCATCAGAAGTCCTGCAGTCAAGTCTCATAAAGCCACTGAACACTTCTTTCTCCACGGTGCTGTCAGCCTATGCTATGCCTCCCTCTACACAGCCTCTGTGCTCCTGCTCACCTGTTTGGTGCAGCAGAGCCATCACCTTCCCACACATAACCATGACCAGCACTCCCCTAAGTGTGTGGGTGCAGCAGGATGATGATGGGGGCCAATACAAGTGAGCCTCATTGCTTGCAAAGAAGCTACAGAAAAGAGCTGCAAAGCTGCTGTGAGCTGAGCACTCAGGAACAGGCTGACACCAAGACGAAGAGGCTTACTGGGAAATAGGAAGGAGGAGAACATGTAGCATCCTGAGAGTGCTGTGTTCAGTTCTCAGCCCCTCACTTACAAGGAAGACATTGAGGTACTGGAATGTGTCCAGATATGGACACTGGAGCTGAGGAAGAGTCTGGAGAACAAAAGTGCCAAGGAGCAGCTGAGAGACCTCCTGTTTAGTCTAGAGAAGTGGAAGCTGAGAGGAGACATGATCACTCTCTACAAGTACCTGACAGGAGGTTTTAGTGAGGTGGATTTGGTTTCCTCTCCCAAATAAGGAATGATAGGACAGGTTACACTAGGGGAGGTTTAGATTGGATATTAGGAAGAACTTTTTTTCCTGACAGGGTTGTCAGTCCCTGTCCCAGGCTGCCCAGGGAGGTGGTGGAGTCCCCATCCCTGGAACTATTGCAAAGCCATGTAGCTGAGGTGCTGAGGGACATGGATTTGTGGTGGGCTTGGCAGTGTGAGGTGAGGGGTTGGACTTGATCTTAAAGGTCTTTTCCAACCAAACAATTCAATGATTCCATGAAATCAAGTAGCATCCCAGCAACTGGGCATTTGCAACGTGTAGCTCATGTCGCAGAGACTCATTTGTTACAGAGCTCTTATTGGATAGCAGGTCAGGTGTTAAAATGAATTTGGGAAAATTTGAAGGCGTGCTTTGGATGACCAGTAAGGAGAGGAGAGAGAAGTTAGTGTCTGATTCCTATGCTCCAGGAAAGATATGCTTGCACAGAGGATCCTTGTACTGAGAGTGTACCTGAATATCATTACAGAAGATATGAGATCATAAAGCAGGTTGTTATTGATGTGTGATGCTGCCAAAAGGGAAAGACAGGTATATTCTGCATCTGCCTGCTGTGGGAAGCCCACTCTTTTCTTAGAATGTTGAAAACTTGTCTTTGGAGTTGTGAACCCAATGTGGCTCTACTAGATCTGCAAACCTCGGTTTGAGGCTTGGAAACAGTGTTTGCTGGCACTATGTGTTGCTAAGCAGATGGGCTGCTGCATTTGTACCCGAAGAAGTTTTTCAGAGAGGGTGGCTTTGGTGTGGCATTTCAGTAATTGTTGCCAGCACAGAAGAAACAGAAGGAAAAGCGTCTCTATTTGTACATCAACTGCTTCTCCTCTCTTCTTGTGGTCTCTATCTGACATCCAAGTAGGTACTGGCCCACAGAATGCATGGAGAGGAAAATGAGTGAGAAAAAACCCACCCAGATGAATTGCAAGCTGGGACAGGTGAAATTCTGATGTGAGGGAATAGCAGAAAAATTTTAACCAAGCATGCCAAAAATATAGGAGGGTGAGGCAGCTGAATCACTAGAGGGGAAACTTGAGCTACATGTGGTCCATGATGGTTTGAGTGTGATTTGCCAAGTCATGTGCTGTTCCCTTTCTCTATGGGCTGGTAACAGCTGGCACTGTATGACTGGTTGGCAGTGCTGTGGGACGTGCCATGCAGCCCTTGCCCACAGAGATGGGTGCTGCAGACAGATGGTCAGCTGCTGGGTGACACTTTCCTGCTTCCTTTGCTGGGTTCCTTGGCTTGACCTGGGGAACTTGATGGATCTTCCCATGTGGTCCTGCTCACCCAGAGCAAGGCAAGGGTTCAGTCTGTTCCCATGTTACATGCTCTGAGTACATGAGTGAAAATGTCTCTGGCTTTCATGGGAGCAAATGAAACGCTTTTGAGTGTCCCACCCTAAGGCTTGGATAAGAAACTCTTGTAATTAGGGTCTGAAGCCCTCATGCTGGTTCTGACCTTTCGTTTAATGATGCTGAGTTTTACCCTTTGTAACAGATGGAATGGAGGTGTGGGTTTTTTTTGTCCACCATATAGGGTCCATTTGGCATGTGATACAGCAGTGAAGCTGTAACGTGTCTGTGCTGTCCTGTCCTTTATGAATGGAGTGAGAGAGTTGAAATAGGAGCAACACTTTGGAGTTAAAATTTAAAAAAATAACCTCAAATGCTTTGAGAATTCTTACCTTCCTCTATTAAGCTTTTACCTCCTTGGTACTTGTGGCTTCTCCCTTCTGGATAAAGGGATTATTCCCCCTGAAAAACACATTTTGACAGATTGCCTGGGCCTTATTGCAAATCGGATACAAGCTGACTCATTTCTCTCTGTTCAGGTGAGTGATCCATCTCTCTTTCCCATTGATTTTTCTGTCCTTGTGTCTTGAGATTTATGGAACTAGATATATTAAAGAGCAAATTCTGTTCCCAAACCCCTGAAAAATTAAAGCAGTTAGTATTTCATGTCTTCAGCATCCTCTTCTTCTCCTGTCCAAAAAAACAAAAGTAAAACATTAGGCTTTAAAAGCCAATTACATGTAGCAACAGATTTGATCGTTGCCAAGAGGGTCTACATACTGAAACTGGGCTTTGTGGTTGCTTTTCTGAATGTCCATCTACCCCTTGCCACAGCAGTTAAAGCAGTGTCATGGTTTGTGAGCTAGCAGGCACTGAGCAGATGGAAGAATTGAGACATCATTCGACTGGTTTTTTTTTAATATAAATTTTTATTAAATCTCTAGCTGATGAAAGAAGAGACATATTGGGAAAGAAGGTGTGGGTGAAACAAGGACAACATTATCCCTGTACTTGGCCACATGGGTTGGTTTGTTTTTTTGGAACACCATCTCTTGCAGATGATCTGCCCATAAGTATCTGCTGCGCTTTTTGGTGATATTTCCTTCCCAGCATGTTTTCCCTGACTGTAATACAAAAATGCTAAGAATTTGTGTGTGTCTGTGTGACCACATTAAGCATTTGGATCTTTCACTTCCCATCTGTAAAGTGGGAAGATATCTTCTCCTTCATCCTTTCTTCTGAACTACTTCTATTATAGCACTAGGATGGAGATTTTTCTTGCTGTGTTGATGAACGGGACTCCTGTTACATTCCAGATGATGCTAAGAAATAGGCAGATTTAAAAGAGATTTCAGAGTGTTAGATCTGTATGAGAAATACCACTATATTTCTACTGCCCCTGGGAAATTTAGCTTCTATTGCATTGGTGCTGGAGCAGTGAATGTGCACCTTTTATCTGATCACCACTTCCCCTTCCTTTGTGGCAGCATCAAGTGTATGTACTATGCACAGATGATGTTTGATATGTTCTGCTGAAAAGCTGAATGATGCCTTACATTGTTGATCAAACCAGTGTGGTGTGTTTATCTGGCTTTCTTTGTGAGTCTTTAGAGAAACAAAATCAATGATATTTATCTAACACTGCTGTCACCTCTTTCAGCCTCTCCCTTACAACTGGGGATACTTTTCCTGAAATGTATGTAATTGTATGCCATGATGCCGAAGTTGTGCCAGGGGAGGTCTAGATTGGAGATGAATAAGAATTTTTTCACTAAGATAGTTGTTAAGTATTGCAATGGGCTGCCCAGGAAGGTGGTGGAGTCCTCATCCCTGGCGATATTTAAAAGATGTATAGATGAAGTGCTGAGGGACATGGGTTAGTGGTGGGCTTGACAGTGTGAGGTTAGCAGTTGGACTTGATGATCTTAGAAGCTCTTTTCCAACTGAAATGAATTTCTGATTTAATGGCCACAGAACAGCAGCTCCAAAGCTCCTCTGATCACTCCAATGTACAGTAAATGCTTAAGTAATTTCATTTGCAAACAAGTTTGAGTTAGTGTAGCGTCTTATTTGTAAATGAATATAGATAGCTGTGCTTGTTTCATATTTTTACTGTCAGCAATGTTATCCCTCTGAAGGCACTGGATCATTTGTTGCAGCTGTTTTACTGTGCATCCTGTAGAGAAAGTCCCTGGCTGAGCAAAGAAATTCTGTGAAAGGCAAGACAGTCATGGTGTGGCCACAGACATCACGGTGTGTCTTCACACATGGGAAACCATAATGGGAAAAATCCAGTAGCTTTGCTAGAGGGGATCAGGGATGGAAGCTACTTGTAGGAACATGTTGATTTTTATGTCTCTGCCTTGCTTGTATGGAGGAAGCTGTCTTGTGTGTGGATGTAACTGGGTGCATTCTGCCATGAATGTCCATTTCAGGAGGCTGCTGAGATCTCCCCAGCAAAGAACAGAGGAACAGAAACTTAAGGAAATGGTGGGTTTTGTTTGAAAGCTTGAAGAAAGTCTTGTGTTGTCGGTGTCTTGTGCTTGCTCTATATTTGAAGCAGCCTAAGGGCCTGGAGAGGCAATTGCTGGGACCTGCTCACAGCCTTGTGCTTAGTCACAGGGCTCCACGAGGCTTTGAAGGCTAGAATGTTTCTGAAATGTGTGTGCTGCAGGACATCCAGCCCTCTGCTTTTTTGAGCTCTCTCCTCTTGTAAAGGTTCTCTAATGTTCCTCCTTGGGTGTTTGAATCTCTTTGAACATGGCAATTCCCTTGCATCTCTGAAGATTATACTGTCTCCTCTTAACAGTAAGGTCTGTGTGCTCAAGGGGTGGGATGGTTGCTCATTTCTGGAGAGAGAAGGGACAAAAGCATCCACCAGTTTGTAAGGATGAAAGAAATGTCCCATTTTCTATTTGAGGATGAGCCACAGATCACAGACTCTATTTTTAACTTCGTGCCTTTTCATTTCGGAGTTTATCCGTCCTGCAACTGAATATAGAACCTCAGTAAGATCAAAACTGAGTACATCATGGTAGTTTGTTATTTTCTTTTCATCTAATTTAACTTTTAAAAAGTTAAAAGTGTTTATTTTCATTTTAGTTTGCCTCATCTGGAGCTGTGCAAAGGAAATCCCCGAATAGAACAACAATGTCTCCAGCCCCATGAGGAACACCTGGAAGAAGTGAACTAGTTTTCTTTGAACTGATCTCCAGGTTGCATACCAGGAAAGGAGAGGAGAACCCAGCTTTGTATCCTGCTGGAGGAAGATAGTAGGGCAGTTGATGGAATCTCCACACCCCTCTCTCCCCTTGAACCTTGAACCCCGTGGCAAAACCCCACAGAGACAGAGATTTTGCTCTTGCTTAGTCTTTTTGTGGCTGTCTGGCTGGCTTAGTGCTGAATCTCTCTGAAAGCTGACATTTTGTATGGTCGTGGCAATCTGCCCATGAGGATGGGTTTTCTTGTCCCTTTATGCCTTTAGCAGTTAGGCCAAGTAAAGTAAGTTTTGCTTCACTCTAATAAGTGCTGCTTAATGAATTAAGCCCTCACAGCCTAGAGCAATGCATATATCTTCTTTTTGTCCCCTCTCAGCTGGTCTGACCTCTTTCATCAGAGGTAAGAGGAGAGGAATTCACTGCCAGAATTTACTGGAGTCAAACTACAACTTCACTCTGTGTGTGTGCTGGGGATTGCTCATGCACAGCTGCATACCACCACCCAGTCTGACTCCTGAGTAGTGCTCAGGGAGAGAGCAGTCTAATTGTATTTAAATTGAGTGCTGCTGCTGTATTTATTAGTGTCTGGATGTGGCTGGGTTTGGAGTGATATTAGAAAGCACCTTTGAGGTGTAGGAGTCATTAGATGTGCTACACAGCCCTGGTAGGTTTCCCTTTTCCTCCCCACCTTCTGCAGGAAACTGTTAAAGCCTATGATTATTTTCCAAAAGAAAGGTGTAAATTAACTCTTTGTCCTTTGCCTCCTACTTTTCCTCCCCCTTGGCTCCTGTGACTCACAAGTCTTCTTGTGCTGTGTGTTCTTGGGACTTTGCTGTAGGTACAAAACGTGCAGGACTGCGTGTGAGAGCCCTAGTGTGAACTAATGGGTGACTACATGGGCTGTTCTGTTGACCTTCCTCCCTACCCCAGCCATACTCATTTTAATAGCTGTACCTAAGAAGGAGGCAGCCTGCTGTGGCATGTTCATGTTTTTACAGCACTTACTCAGACTGAGGCTTCATCTGGAGGCAGTGACTTTCTTTCTTTTCTCTTCCATTGGCCATTTCTGAAAGACAGCCAAGTCAAATGAGGAAAAATTCAAAGGAAATGGTTTACTTGGCACAGCTTGCCAAGAGCAGCATCCTGGAGTCTAAATTAGAGTGAGGGTGACCTTTTTTTCAGCTGCAAAACCAGAGTTCCTTCAGTGTGGATAGAAGAAATGCCCTGTGAAACTTATGTTCCTTAAAGTTAGATACTTGGATTGTAATCTGTGAAGCTGGACACAGTGCAGATAGCAGCTGGGTTCCCAGATGGCCATTTGTGGGTGTGTGGGACAGTAGCATAACAGCTATTGTGTTGTCTGGGTCAGCTTTATATACTAATAATGTTTCTGGTTTCCCAAGCTAATATCCCAGGCTTTCTCTTCCCCTGTGAGGAATCCTGATCAAGCCTTTTGCTTAGGCACACTGCATTTTGCTTTCTTGTGTGTGTTATAGTACATGCCTCAAAAAAGTCTGCTGTATTGGAATTGGAATTGTAGCTAGCAAGGTAAAAGTTGACAAGTGGCTGTAGTTCTTTCTGTCCTGCACGGAGCAGAGCATGCTGTGTTCTTATGGTTCTCCTCTACTGGGAGAAAATAGCCAGCAATAGACTCTTCTCTTTTTTTTTTTTTTTTTGTTTTGTGACCAGGAGGGTGCACACCCCCATTATATTGTTCATCAGAAGTCTACTTACATCAAAGAAATGATTAGAAGTTTGTTTCAGTCTCGAGTATGTCTTTGGCACTGTAGATAGAGGGGAGCTGATGTTTGGGTCATAGTCTACTAAGTGGATCTTTTTCCTAAAGTTAACACATCACCTGCCTAGACTTAAATTTTTTTCCACTAGCCTGTAACAACACGAAACTCCTTCATGAATGAGCTACTGGCTTGGTACAGGGCAGCGATGTAGGTCTGTAATGAATCTCAGCCTGCCAATCAGTTTGCTTTTCTTGGTCCACTCAGAAGTGATCTGTGTACCACAGCCTGAAAACCACCTGGCAGATCACACTGAGTTCCAGTGACAAGTCAGGGAAGGCAAAGAGTCAGGGATGAAATCAGATTACAAATCTTCTTGGCAGTACTCTCAGCTCTTTAAAGAGATTGTTGCCTGTCTGGTTACTAGTCGTTTTGTCTTCTGTTCCTGATTGTGGTGTAGGAGCATCTGATTATTATAGGAAAGATGTGGGATATCATACTGAAGCAACTAAAACAGAGTGGGACTTGTTCTTGGCATGATCCAAAGCCTGTTAAAGCTGGGAACAATCTCTGCTTTCATTGCTCAGCCTTGCATAACGCTGTCCTCCATAAGAAACACTGTGTTGGAACATATAAAGAGTCTGGTGGGTGCGTGTAAAGAGCCACAGGCTAAACAAGCTTGTGCAGTGTTTACCAGAGGCTGCTTATGTTCACTGAAGATCCTTGTGTAATTTTATTGCAGCAAACTCAGCAGGAAACCATGTGCTTCCCTTGGTCTGGGGATCAGGTGTCCACTGTCCTGTACTTCATCTGGTGGCAACTCTGGCTGAGACACAGGGAGCAGGGCAGGATCACAAGGATATGGGATATGCTGCATATCTGAGAGTCTGATGAAGCCCAGACAAAATGTATTTGCAGTCCAGATAGTTTCTGGATTCCCTGACTTGGATAGCTCTGGTCAAATGGACAATTATCAGCAGTTCTGTGCCTAATGAGAGCTGGAGGAGTGCTTTCCCTGCGTACAGGCTGCAGTGCAGAATAAAAGGCTTGTGTAGGAGAGAGCTCTTTACCCTGCATGATGCAGTTTCACCCTGAAGAAATGATGAGAAATGTCCCAACTCATGACACTTTCCTTTGCAATGTCCTTAATCGCTTCCCAGGATACTTCCCCCTACCACTTCTTACTGAGGATGATGCACTCAGGAGGCAACTTGCTTCTAAGTGGATTATGCTATGAGTTTATCCAATCTCACTTTACCAGCTCTATCCACTACTTGGTCTGTTCTGATTCAATCATATTCTAGGACAGTCATTTTTATTGTCACTGTTAAAGACCTTTGACTTCATCAGGGCAAAGCTGGCAGGTTTAGGCCTGAAGTTACGTTGTGAAGGCTGTGAATACAGAGGGTGACGACCTGAGCCAGACATTGAGATCTGCCCAGTGATGACAGCAAGGAGCTTGTCATGACTGGGGACACTTGCTTGGATGGCATGGATGCCCCTTCCTGAATTATGTCTTGCTACTAGTGGGTGATCTGGCTTAGAATGTGTCTATGCTATATGGTGGCTGTGCTGAAATATCCCTCACGTCAAAAGCCATCTCCATGGAGGTTTTGTTGGAGGTCATGGGTCCGTGAACATTTGAGGCTTTGCATGCTACAGGCTCACCCAATCTATACTTTTATTTGCTGAATTTGCTGGAGTACCACAGGTGGCTTGTTATGCTGTTTTGCCATCTATGGAAGGACAGGTTGAGCTGTTACAAAGCCAGGTAGTACAGTCAGCTTGTCATTTCTTTGGTCCAGCAAGGTGAATTTGTTCTGGATCAGTAGAACAAGTGGTAGAGGGCTCAGGTAACAAACTCTCTGAAAGAGTTACCTTGGCCTGTGGGGAACTGAGCAGTCTTAGGGTATTATTTTGTACAAAATACTGATCATGACAGCTCCTAACTGCAGGGGATTTTCAGAAGCCTCTGGGGATTTTGTGCAAACATCTGTTTTTGGTAAAGCAGCTCCTTCTAAGAGTACAGTCATGCAAACAAGTTATTTGTATGTAGATTTACACCATTTTAGCTGCATTTGTCAGGCTAAATTCTCCTTTTCTATCTGTGTAGTGGAGAATACCTCTGAGGTGTGTCTTTGCTGCAATCTTCGTTCTTGCTTGGATCTACATCTTGCTTGGATCTACATCTTGCTTGGATGCTATCCTTAGTTGTCTGACATGTTATGGACTCTCACCTTAGCCTTTCCATTATAAAGATATTCTTTGCCTGAGCCTCATGGGTCTTCCCTGTCACTCCAGAGGTTTAAAAAACAGAATTGGTTCAGGTTAAATTACATTAATGTGCAAATATGTACTGATTTAATCTACAGAGCACTCCTTCCTTCATAAAGCTGTACAAACAGCAGTAATTCATACCTCCCTGGACCTCATTAGTCACCAACTATGCCTAAAATTCTCAGGCTGAGATGGTGAACTTTCTGTGACACTGGAAAGTTTTACCTTCAGGAGTGTGATGCTGGTGCCACTGAGGTAGGCATATGGTGCTGGAAAAACATCTTCATTTTTTCCCAAGCTTCTCCTCATCTACTCATTGAACAACATCAACTGTGTGTCTTTTCTGTAGCACAAGTGAGCTTTATGTTACATCCTCAGTCCAGGCATCACATGTGCAGGGAGGAGGGCAGAGGCTGTGGTGACGCAGCTCTGCTTTATCTCTGCTTTAGCAGAGCTAAGTTTAGCTGATGGGAGAGATGGTGTGTGATAGACAGCTTTCATTTCATCAAAGGCTGTTGGCATATAAGAAAGGAAAGGAGCAGAACCCCAAGGTCACCACTGTAACTCTGTGGCATGACTGTGGTTTTCCAAAGCTGGCAGCAGCATGTTAATTTACTGTGACACTTTCTTTGCCCACGCTTCTCACCAGCTGGCAAGGAATCCATCTACTTCTAGCAATCCACGACAGGCAGGTGCATTAAAACCAGACTTCTGCAGCAGCAGGAAAAAGTCCTTTCAGAACGGCCTTAAATCCCAGATGGAGTCTTGTTTTTATAGCAGAGGTGGGCTTTACTGAAACACAAGAATATGAGTAAAATTGTGACAGTACTGGAGATGAACAGAAAGCACCCGCCTTTTGGTGGGGAAACTATGAAGGCTGCTCTCACCAAGACACAGATCTTGCTGTTGACCTCTGCAAAACTTATGTGTCTATTTAAAATTGCAGTTATGCTTGTGTCTTAGCAGATGAAGGCCAGGGTTTTTCTGCACTGAGTTAGTTTAGTACATACTTTCTCTTCTCTAAGCCTACGTTAAAGATGACCAAGTTTTTATTACTTGGTGTCCAAGGAAAAGGACCATCCACTAAAGATGTTTTAGTGATGCAGATGAGCAGCTCTTTACCAAAGATGGAGCTGCCTTTGCTGAGACACCAAAACTGGTGATAGATGTTGGTGGATACCATCTCAACTCTGGCTCAGGCAGTCAAGTCAGAGAACTGAGCTTTGCAGATTTAACATTGTAGTTTCTTCTTAGAAGGTCATGTTCTCTGCCTCACTTTCCTCTTGTGCATGTGTACACAAGCCAGTAGAATAGTATGTCTCTTAAGAGGGAAAGCTGTAGGAGAGGATTGCCTGAAGCTTGAGCCATATGGAATCTAGTCTGAGGTATTTGTTTAAGCATCTCTGCTGTAATTCTAGTGACCTCCGACTTCCTTAGTGCTGAGGGTAAGAAAAGCTACTTAGTGAAGAAGTACATTTCTGCAGAGCAGCACTAAGATTTCTTCACTGTTTGGCTCTTGTTTCACTGTACTGTCTGTAAGCTGGATGAAAGCCTCAGAGGAATGATTGTCTGAGCAAGATTGAATCTGGAGGAGAGGCTCATGGATCCCAGGAATAAACTAGCTGTCAGAATGTAGTATTGACTTGAAGAAAGCAAGTCCTTGGAGGCACTATTGACTGTCATTACTGATATAGTGGAGCCTGCCTAAACTGCCATTTCTTGAGAGTGGCATCATTTTTTGCTGTACTTTCTCCTTTTTTTGTCTCCTCTTCTCTTTCTTGCTTTTGAAGAGGGCGAGCAGAAAACCAACAGTAGCATGTGTCACGATTGAAAGGACAAATCCATGCTGAGTTGGGGCCTGTTCTGATAATAGTTTCAAAATTAAGAGCAGAGAGGAGATCCTGAAGGACTGGTTACCCTCAGTCCATGCTCAGAATGGAACTGAACGTGCTTCCAGTCTTTGTTTGCAGAGAGCAAACTCTCACCTCTTTTCACCCAAAGGGAGTCTTCTCATGGCAGGAGTTACGACATTTTTCTTTCAACTGTCATATTAGACCTTTGCCCTCAAGAGGAGACACAATGCCAGATAACTTGGAAGCAACGTGGCATCAGTGTAGAAAGTGTAGAGGGAGAAGGATAAAGAATTTCAGTATTATTTTAAGACTTGGCAGAAATAGCCCCAGGGAAAGTGAATACAGCTGCTTCCCTGTTTTTGTCACTGTTATTCCTACTTTACTTGCTCTCTCTGAGCCTAAAACAATAGGGGTAAGAACTCATGGCCTTTAGGGAATGTTGGCAGTTTCCACCTCTTAGAATTAGGCCAGGCAGAGCAGCACTAATTGATACAATGTTCTGTCAGCCCAGAGGGTCAGCTTGGTGTTTATGATGGAAATTTCAGAGGTGGTCATGGACTTTTAAGCATTGAGTGTTTTGTTTTTGTTTTTTTTTTTATTTTGGGCTTGTTTTTTTATCTCCTCTCTCCAAAGAAGCCCTGACACGTTTCTTTGGTGGCATGCAACAGCAGAGCCTGAAGTTCTCTGCCTTTAGTAATGCATTTCCTGAATTTCAACAATCCTTCTTTGCATAAGCTATATTTTTTTTGTTGTTGTTAGCATTCTGTTTTCATTTGTCTGTTTTCAGACCACTCAACAACTGCTTCAGAGCATGATAGATTTGGGTGGTGCATTCCACAAAGCAGCATCCAAATAGTCCTCAAGAGAAGCACTTGAACATCTATATTATCTGTACAGCAAAATTCCAATTTCTCATGTGCTTTTTAATGGCACATTCTGAGTGAAGATAAGGGAAGGAAAAATGTAATAGGTTTGTGCATGCTGGTGCATTCCTTATCCAATGTTTAGTTTTGTACTAAATAAATTCTAAAGTCCTTCATTTAAAGTGATGTCTTTGGGAACTGATCACTATATTAGTAGCCTGCTGACCTGTTCTTGTGTCCTCATCTAAAACTGGAGTAGGATGGGGATATCCAGTCAACAACAAGTAATGTGTGCCCACAGATAATTATTCTTAGGATATTAGATTAAAAGCTGTATTTAGGAAAAAGGGACATTCTCATTCCTTAGGTGATGAGGGAGGGATGGGGAACGGATGCTGCCTAGGCTGTTGGAGTTACTGGCTAGTGTGAGGATTAAAAGGCACTAGAAACTGAGGAATATCAGGGATCATCACTCTGAATGGTGTTGCTTTGAAGTGACTGCCCCAGGAGGGTGTCTTGCATTGTGTGGTGTCTCAGCTGAGATCTGTCTCTTCTCGGTTAAGAAAAAGGCTGAGATCGTGAAGTGATGCAGTGTTTGTATGTCTGGACATTGTTTCAGGCAGAGGATGTGTTATGCTGTCCTTGACAGAGATGGTTTTAGATAGCTTTGTTCTCCATCTGTTTGGCTAAGACTGAGATGTAGGTACTTCTTGGCTTGTTAATGTAAGGAGGCCAAAGGAGAGCTTTAAGGAGACTGTTAAAATTGAATTTGTGATTTGAGATGGTTTTTCCCTTCTTCCAAAAGAAAGATTTTTTTTTTTTTTTGGTGGGGGGAGTGTTTTGTGTGCTCACCCTTGAAATCTCTCTTGCTTTTATTTCCCCATCTGGATGCAGTTAGGCTTTACATCCTCTTCCCTGTGACTCAGAATTCCTCTGTGGCCTGAACCCCCAGGACTCTGCTCCAGGGTTGCCATGGAAGTGCCATCCCATGTAGAGTGTGCCTTCCTGGCTTCTGGAGTGGGGCTTGAGAAACTGAGTCTCATCAGCATCAGCAGCTGTCCCTTATCTCCAAGGTATTGCTTAAGGTTTTAACTTGGATGCCATACCATTTCCAAGGCTTTATCTGCACAACCTCCTCTGCTGCCCTGGCAGCTGACATCAGCTGGAAAGTTTAGCTGGACAGGAAAAACAACAACAACAAGACAGTAAAACTTTTTTTAGTCCTAATTAGAAACACTGGGGAAAAATAATTGAGAAACACATGCTAAAGACTTAACTAACTCTGCTCATGACCTGTTGATGAGACAGGCAGTTAGTCAGAAGGTTCTTGGTCTCAAATTTGTTTGCTCCCTGTCAGGAGCTGTAGGGAATGGGCTGAGTTGTGTGTGTGGGAGGCAGAGCAGGTGCGTGGCTGTGTGGGAGAGGAAACCAGGGCATGTGAGTCAAAAGGAATCGGTCAAGGTCATAGGGTGAGTTAGTGGCAGAAACAGAAGTTGAAATGAGTCATCTGGAGCTTTTGCTTGAAGGGAGGTGCCGTATCTCTCTGCTCTAAAGGTGTGAGGAAGCAGATAAAAGATCTCACATTGCCTCAGTCCTGGCACTGGTGGCAGGCTGAGGCTTTGCACCTAGCTGAGGAGTTGCTGCTGAGCCTCTTTTAACATCACCCTAACACAAGTCAGTTGATTGCTCAGAGAAGTTTGCCAGAACCCTGGCAACGACTAAAGGTAGGAGTGAAGGTAGTGACAGGGTTGTTGTTTAAACACAGCTTCTGTTGACTTCTGGAGAAGGCTGACAAGAAGGAATTGAGTGGACATTTGTGGGAATTAGATACCTGACTCGCCTTTGTCCCTCTGAAAAATGTCCATCCTGGGTTTCTTTTTCCCCTGAAGGTGAAAGCTTTGTGCTTAGCTGTCCCATTATATTGCAGCAGACAAAAATCTAGTTAATTTAAGTGCCTCTTACTTCAGCTGAAACATTTGAAATCAGAATAGCATTCCTGCTCACTGAGCAGAGTCCTGGAAGCCATAGGCTCTATGTGAGAGATCCAATTAAAGTACAGAAAAAAGAGAGATGAAGTGAGTAAAGCTCTCTCCTCAAAATCTGGGAGGGATTTCCTGCATGATGCCAGCCTTGACCTTGATCATTCCCAAGTTCTTTCAGTAGGATGCTGACCCAGTATTCATAAATCATTTGAAGCATGAAGTGATCTTTTTATTAAAAAAAAAAAAAGAAAGGAGTAATTGGATTGACATAAATTAAAGCTGAGTTAACCTGTCTGGAATAATTGGATTGGTAATAATGGACAGCAGTGTGGATTGAAGTAGGTCACAGTTTAACCCAGAGGCCTGGAGAGGCTTTTTTTTTTCTCCTCCCACCCTCCCTTTTCCTTTTCTTTCCTCTCTGAGAGCACAAAGAAACGTGGAAAAAGGGAGAAGATTGCTGATGTGTGTCACAGGTACAGGGCTGCTGATGCCTAGGAAATTGCTTTAGGGGATCTCCAGTTCCATATTGGATGTTCCTGGGAATAAAGTTCCCACCTTTACTGCTGGGAAGTGATGGCCAACTGTGACAGAAGCTGTATTGTACATGGCTGCAGTGATAAATCTTTTCACAGGGATTAATCCTACATCCTTTCTGTACTGTCTTTACATACCACTGGTGAGAAAAAGGCTAGAGGAGCTGCTTTTAAGTCGAGACTTTACAGTGGCAATGAGATACATAAACACTGGGGTTTGGGGTTGCTCACTTTCACTAGTTTATCTGTAAATGCCCCCCAGACATTCTGTGTATTTAAGTTTGACTGGACTCTTCTTAACATCCTTCGGTAATAAAAACAATGATAAATTATCCATAGTGTTGAATAAAATGAGTAGTTTTAATCTCAAAGTAGCTTAAAGCTAGTTTACGTGGCTCTGCTTCTGACTTGAGACCTTCAACACTCTTTAACTGCTGGTTAGAAATGATGAGTACTGCTGAAATGCATCCCAAAGGAGCCAGTCCTCTGACCTCTTGAAAAATATCCCTGTCTTGAGAAGTAATTCCTGGCTATTGCTCCAAAGTAGTTGCATGGTTCTCTTCCAAGGACTTGACTGGAAGCTTTGCTGTGTTTGACACCATATCCTTCACTCCAGTGAAACCCAAATCCATCAAGGCACAGATGTTATGTTAAGCACATGAGAAATGTAAAAATATTTCCAAAGGAACTAGTTCTTCCCCATCTCCTTAGTAAAGGTCACTTATAGGTTTCCCCTCAGAGTGGCAACAATCCAAGGGTACTGCTCAGGCAGATGAAAAATGAGCTGCAAAGAAATCCTCTCAAGATTAAACCCTGCTCTGATCCTGAAGCAAGCAGGATATTGGGATATGTGCTAAGGAAAGGTTCACATCCCTGCAGCGTGCAGTGGGAAGGGCTGGGGCAGGAGGAGTAGGAAAGCTGCAAACCGTGCTGTAGACGTGGTTATACAGAGCTGAGCAGGAATGAGGAGAGCAGTGCAGAAAGGCTTTATTTTCCTTGTTTCATTCAGGTCTTTTATGCTTTATTCTGTGATGATGGTGATGATGGTTATGTGGTTGCAATAGTTGCTTTGTTAGTGGAAGTCAACTGGACGGTCTCCCGATCTTGTAGCCAAATCCTGCTGCCTTTTCAAGATTGCATAAGTAGTTCTGATTGTCATATTAAAAACACTTGCTGGGAACAGCTTATTTGGAACAGTGGTCTGTATAAAACACACTCTCAATCATGCTGCATTAGCTGTTTGGCAGGGAAAATAGGCTTTGAAGAATTACTTTGCCAGCCTAGAGGTTTCTATCTGATCTCTGCAGGCCAGACCCTGATGCTGCTGGGTTCGATGATACAATTCTGTGGGGTTTTGGTGAGACCCTTGGTACAAGCAGCACTCTGTTGTGTGCTGTTGAGTGCTTCTATGGTGAGGAGCAGCTGTGGATGTGCTGCCTGCCCCTGTGCCAGTGCCCAGCTGCTCTCAGTGGCGCTGGGCTCACCCTGCCTTGCTGCACCCTATGCTGGGGCCAACCAAAGCAGCCCCTGGGGTAAGGAGTCTAAGACCCAAAGGGGCATGCTGCTGATGGACTGTTCCTTTCCAGGGCCAGAGAGGAATGAGGGAAAGGGAATGCTTCTGAGTCTCTGTCTGCTCAGGAGTAGTCCAGCTAGATGCTTTTCTTTGCCCAGAGCTTATGAAAAAGTCACAGCATGGACTTAAATAATTAGGAGATACCTGCCTTCAGAGTAGAGAGTCATTTCTTTCCCTGCTGACCTTGGCTGATTAGCAAATATTTGGTATCAATTGTGGAATCCTATCAAAGCAGCCCAGAGGTATTCATCTGGCTAAAAGCCTTCAGGGGATCTCTTCTGCCCCACGGGGACACAGACCATCCTTGCTCTTCAAAGCAGGTTTTTTGATTAGCTGACTGGAGATGCCTGTTTAAGATCTTGCATTTTTTTATGGCTTTTTTTTTTTTTTTTTAACTCTTCACCCCCTTTCAAAGAAGGGAGAAACTTAACATCACACTAGTCCCTTTGTGGCAGTTCGGAAGTTAAATTTACCAGGACCATTATCTTTAACAGCTGCTGCTGTCTGACAGATTGAGTTTACAGTCGGTCTTATAGGCAGTAAAAACACTTTTATCCTTGTGGGTCCTATTTCAGAGCTATTCAATTTATTATCTCTAAGAGCTTAACAGCTGTTCTCCCCACTCCTTCATACCCCCCTGCCTCTCCCTCTTGCCCCCCAAAGCTCAAACTTAAGGGTCACCCCTTTTAATCCTGGAGAGGTAGAAGCAGTGATGTGCACATGCTCTCCCAGCAACAAGTGGAGCTTTGCTATAGGCAGGCAGCTTCTGTTGATGGAGGAATCTCTTGCTCCTACATTTTTTTTTCTGTAAAGCAACAGCATCATGCCAATGTTGGGTTTTCATGGACATGGTAATGGTCAGAAGAGACATTCCTCTCTCTGGACCTCAGTGGAGAGGAAAGGAGCAGCCATGGGGATTGCAGAAATGGAGAAGCAGCATTGCTCTAACTGGACCTATTAGGTCTTGGTTTCTGGACAAATAAAAAATTGAAAGAATGATGGAGTAAATTGGAAATGACACATTAAGGTATGTTTCCCCTGTGAATACCTCTGAAGCACATATCTAATAACAGGGAGTTGTCAGCTTGTAACCTGCTCTGCCATTTCTGACTGCTTCAGAGTCCTGTGTTTCTGCCTCATAGCACTCTGGTCCTCTGGCTGATGTGCTCCCCTCTGTTCACCACCTCAGAATGGAAGTAAAGATCTTTCCTCCCTGTGCTACTCTGGTGTCTTTTACTGCTGGTGGCACTTTTCCCTCATGCTGAGCAACGATGCTTTCTCTCTAGGACTCAGTAAGGCTGGTAACTTTCCTACAAAGGCAGGTTCCTACCCCAAATTGCCCACCTCTGCTTTAGATAAACTGACTCGGTTTGTGTGTACAGCTCTTGCCTTATGGCAACGTTGGTTCACCTCCTAGAATGTGCCTCAGTTCCCTCTCAAGTGAAGATGATAAAGTTTGTCTCCAGCTGGTGAGGCCACCATGTGCATAACAGCACATAGTTAGCTATGTCAATGGACCAAAGGGGAGCTCGTTCTCACTGCAATTACTTTCTTCTCAGCGACAGACACACATTTTCTCTACCACCTTTCTCATCTGCCCCGTCCTCTCATTTTACTTACAGCTCTGTGAAAGCATTGATTTATTGTGTGAGGAGACACTGTGATGATGAGATATATTGTGAAAAATCACTGAAAATTAGGAGCGAGAATTCTAAGATGGATTTCATTTACTTCCCTGTAACGGTGGCACATGATCTATTACACCTTGGCTTGGGCTAAGTTTCCCTGAAGCTAATGGGAGGCTTCCTGTTGACACATGTAGTCTTTGGATCAGACTTGCAGAGTTTTGGCACTTGTCAAGTGATAGCAAAATCTCAGCAAGTCTTGTGGCACAAAGGAGACTATTCAGACCTGTCACTGAGTGCCTGTTTCGTTCTTTTCATCTTCTCCTCGGTTCTATTCAAGTTCTTATACTGCTCTTGTTCCAGTGGTGCCTGAGTGCCCTCCAATGGTGCTAATGCTCCCACAAAGAGATAATAATGATACCTGCCTGCTTCAGAGGGCCCCTTTCTGCTCGCTTCATTTCCCTTCCACCTTGCAGACAGTCTGATTATACCCTGTGGCTATTCCTACTCTCTTGTCAGCATCAGAAAGGAAGAAAGAAGTCATTAGAAACCAACGAAAATGTTAATTGTATCATAAATCTCTGAACAAAGCAGCGTTTCGGCAGTTTGTTCTGATGTGGGTGTGTGGCACTGCAACAAATATCTGCTTTTCTTTTCCCTCTAAGTCACTGAAAAGCTCAGAAAAGATGGAGGAGACAGTCTCATTTGCCAAAGCTATATGCAACGTCAGACTGTGGGGCAGAGCTGTAGCATCTAAGCCTCAGACCTGATTTAGAAGTGATATTGAAGCTAGTACAGATTAAATTCTGTAAATGAAAACAACAAGGTTTCCTTTTTATTAGGCTAAAATAAGTATTTGTGTGGGTCTTTATGTGTATGTTTCAAGAATGGCTTTACAAGTATATGGGACTGAGTGTACATCCACCCTCTCTTTACAGTATTGAGCTGACATATCTCCCTAACAGAGGAAAGGAACCCATAACAAGAGTGATTATGTGGCCATGGAAATTATTGATTGTACCAAAAAAATGCAGAATTGGTTTGTTGGTTTTTTTTTGTTTGTTTGTTTTTTTTTTTTTTAATATAAAAGTCTGGAACTGTAACAGGAGCTCTGGATTTGGAATAAAGTCTCAGAGCAGAGGAGTGCTGCCAGCTCCCCTTGCAAAGGCTACCAGAGCTGGTCATGGAAAGAAGCTGCTGACCTTGGAGAGACTTTAATCTATGGTGTAAGAGGTGTAAACTGGGATATGTGCAAGGGAAATTACTGACATAATTTCAAACATATAAAATAGGGAAATAGGGATCTACATGAGGTCAAGGAGTGTTGCTTGCTCTTAGCCATAGGAATTTGGAAGCAGAGGAGGCAGTCCAAAGGGATTGAAGTTCACCTGGAGACTCTTCTCCACTCTACCCCAGCAGCAGTTCTGGTTAAGCAACAGTGAGAAGCCCTCTGATCTCAACTTCAGGTCCTGATGATGTCTAACTTCAGCACAAAGTTGGCAGAGCCAGGAGGGATCTCTGAGTCTCAGGAATGTCTCACACGGGCAGGCGGATGGCAGCAGGGGGACAGGGGCTGAGGGGCTGAGAGGTCTGTGGAGAGGCATGTCCACTGCTTTGCCTTCCTCGGCAGGGAGAGCCTGATGAGTTCAAGTCCAGTGTCATGTTCTCCCCTGCTTGAAGTCAGCTATTCTCCACTGTGCTTGTGTGTCTGTGAACATTTCATGCTTTTGTCCTCTTTGCTTTTCTCCATAATTCAACCTAGTTTCAGACTGTGGCCAGACCCTGGTAGAGGGGAAGGAGGGAAGAGCAGGGTTAATCCAATCCTTTTGTCTTGCCCTTTGTCTAATTAAAACCACAACAAATGGCACAGTTTAGGTTTAAATGTAATTGTGTTTAATGAAACATCAAGGGCAATTAAAGGAGTTACCGTGGCAGCCTCTCTATACCCTCCAGGGTTATAATGGTCTGATGAAGTGCTCTTATTGGCTCTCTTGGCAGGGGGCTGTTAATTGCATTAGAAACTGATAGTGGTTTTCTTTTAATACTGAAGTTTCTCTGGTTTTCCATCTCAAGGCACTTGAGTGTGATCAGTCTCTGGAAGCTGGGAGGAGCACATGGAGATTCTGGCTACCCAGGAGGATGGATGGGGTGGTGGAAAGCTGATGAGGTGGCCCCTCTCCTTGACAGAGTCTCTGAACTGGGAGCACCTAGTGATGCCCTGAGGTCTGATCCTCCTGGCCTAAGTATTATTATCCTGGCTTTATTATTAATGGCAGGCATTGCCTTATGCTTTTGTTTCCTGGGAAAGGTTATCTTGATACAGTTAAGTTAGTCTGAGAGTTGTTTGCAAAAAGGACACTTACTTTGTAAAGCTGGATGATTCATGCTTGTAAATATTGTGTCTTTACTATCAGACATTTAAAAGAAAATCACAGCATGTAGAGGTCATTGCTGGAGAATTTGCATGCAAAAAAATATTGGCACCTTCCTCTTTAAAATGCAACCTGAATTTAAAGCCAGTTCCTTATATTTTAGGACTTAGACTCATGCCTGACTCATGCTATTTTTAAAACTACAGATGGGAGTTGGCAAGAATGAGATAAACTGAGGCAGGGAGGGAGGGAAAGGGCAGCCTCAGCACTGCTGCTGAGGCAGTCAAGGCTTTCCTTCACCACCAACCCCAAAGGTAACACAGATGGAAACAGAAGAGGAACTGGGAACAGGATGCCCAGATTTAATCCCTTTCCTGTATCTTGAAGAAATAAGCACCGCCAGAGCAGCAAAAATAAATACCAATTTTAAAAAAACAGTGGAGTAAATGGACATTGAATAGTCCCCTTGCAGAAGCAGCTTGAACGGGGCAGACTGGGTTTGCTCTTTGTTGCCTCTCTAGGTAGAAATTGTGGCTTTAAAACAAGGTTAACTGCTGCCTCCTGAAGATGGGGCTGGCTTGGCAGCAGCTTTGTGGCAGCAAGGCTGCCTTCACGTCCCTGACAGCATGACTGCTCTGTAAATCTTAGTAAAAGATGTCACAGCAACACGTGTCCCCTAGAGACTGGGAGGGGAAAGGAATGATATATGAGCAAAACCTGTCTCTAGAGTCCTGCTATCTATTTCTCAAGTCTTAAGAAAATGCTGCCACTCTGCTGCTTCCATTTATCTCAAGTGAATATGGAGAGAAACTTTTAAAATTAGAAGCCTTTAAATTATCTTTTTCTTTTTTTTTTTTTTCTGATAGAGGTTATTTTTAATACCAAAGACTTTTTCTTTCCTTCTCAGTACATTTTCCAGTTGCTTTGACAAATCAGTAACTTAATCCCCTTCCTTGTCTCCACTTGCTTCCTGCCCCATTTCAGCAAGTGCTTCCTGAGGCCATGGGGAGAATGAGCCATTTATCTCCACCTCCAAAAGCCCCTTGCGATGTTCTGGCCTTGCTGCAGCCCTGAGAGATAACAGATAGACTCTTATTTCCATCTCTCAGCTTAGGAGACAAAGCCTGTGGAGATCTGGGACTTACACTCACTCAGGAAACTTGTGGCTGAACAGGAGCTAAATCCTATTCACTTTTTCATGGGGGGTAGGGAATTGTGAATTTGATGTAATAACTGTATTTTTGGGTTGTAGATTCCCTTACCAACCGTGGTGGACACATTTGCTCCAACAGCATGTTTTAGTGGGGTGTGTTTGTGTGGCCATTTGTACCTGAGGTGACAGGTGCCTGTGGCTTGTGATGGTGCATAGGCGTTACACTGCTCTTGGTGAGCTGAACATGCTCACCAAGAGTTGAGATCTCAGGAGTACCAAGGCCAATGCTTACCAAGATCATGATGAACTTGGTCCCCAGTCATGGGATGTGATGGAAGGACCATAGCATGTTTCCTTTTCCTAGTGTAGAGACAAGCAAGGAGGTATATTAGGGGCTATCAATGTTTTTCATTAAAGGATTTTTCCCCTAAACATAAATTATTCTGAATTTTTTTCTACCAGAGTCTTGTTATTTCATTTCCAAACTGCAGCTGCTAGATGTCCAGACCTGATATTGCCTGTAGTTGCTTGTCCAGGGCAGCAAGAAAACAAGGAAAACGAAAGTGTTAACCTGCGTGTTTCCTGCCATGGCCCTTGAGTGCTGTTTGGTAGGTCTGCCCAAGCCATGAAAGGGTGTTTTGAATAGCAGTATGAAGTGAAGCTGCAGGGGCTATTATGTTCCACTGTGCTTATTTTGTTTTTCCTCTCCCTTGTTTGTACCCAGGAGGCTGTTTGATAAATCTATCACACTTTGACTGTGCTGAGATCCCTCAGTCCACCCTTCCTAGTTTCTCCTTGGACCATTGCTCTCCTTATGATGTTGGCCTACAGAAGAGCAGACATGAAAAGGGGATGGGGAGGACAAAGTAGATCACTCCTCACGTTGAGTACACTAAGCCCTATCATCACAACTACCCTTGTCTCTGGCAACACACCAGTTCTGCTATGCCCTTCTGCAGTGGTGCTGCAGGAACAGGGACAGGGCATTCACACTGCCCTAAGTAATACATAATGATTTAAGTTTTATTTAATTTAAACAATAAAATGGCCATTAAACAAGTTATGCATTGACCACCTTACCATGCCCTCTAGTGCTAATCCTGATTAAGTGTCTTTATTACTTGGCTCAGTTGGCCTTTGTTAAATGACAACGAAACACTTGATAGCACGGATGCAAACTCCTTCCCTCTTGGCAATTATTTCCCTTCCTACTGAGTTTTGCAGGGGGAAGGAGAGAGAGAGGGAAGGAGAAAGGAGAGCAGGTTGGCCAGGAGAGAAATCCAGCGACACCTGATCCGTTTATCACACAGATATGCCATAGTGGAGGCTTAATGGAGATTTAAATAATTCAGAGCACTCAGCCCCGCTAAAGCTGTATAATGAGCCTCCTGCACTGTGAGCTGCTGCTCGGCTGAGCATACGAGCAGGGAGGTCGTCTGGTTTTTTTCATGCATAATTAAAGGGATAAAAGGGGATTTAGAGCAACAGTGTTACAATGAAGCATGCAGACAGAGGCTTCGCCTGTATTTAACTTGGAAATGCCAAACTGGTTTTGACTTGCAGAATAAGCTTCCCTCTCCCCTTTAATTTTTTAAAATGTATTTTCCCTTCTGCTGTTCCTTGCTGACCTGTCTCTGCTCCCCTCTGTCCCATGAGCATGGAGTTGCCTCTGAAGAGGATGCACAGCGATTCTTGTTTCGCACCATGACAGCAACTCTCAGCCCTGTAGCTATTCAAGGTCCTTGACAGACCAAGCAGGCATGTGCTGAGAAACCTTTACCACCATGTTTCATGTCCCCTTTGTTTCTGTCAAAGGGAATGGCTCCAGATGAAGAGCATGAAAAGGAAGGTGGGAAGAATACAGGGGATCACTTTAACATTTATGATTTACCATCTTCTGCTCTGTTGTTTATGAAATCTAGGGCAAAATGTTCTGCCTGGATGGATAAGTCTGACATAACTTATTCCTCTTGTTTCGTACTGCTCTGTTTCTTTGTCCTTTCAGCTTCTCTGCCCTTTTCTTTTCTAGAAGCCACCAACCTTCATAGGCTCTGGCAGAGGGAGTGCTCACTGCTCCCCATGAGCCATGGGCACGTGCATACCTGCCTGTTGCACAACTGGGCCAGAAATAAGGTTTCTCATGCTTCCCTTCAGCAATCTGCTGTGTCTGATCAGCCCCTCAGCCCATGTTGTTGACAGAAGGAGAAAATGTCTTTGCATTATCTTACTCTTAGAAAATGGAAGAGCATATTTTTGTGCTGAAAGTTGTTCTCAACCACATCTCAAAAACTGTTCAGGTCTAAGGTGGTGATCATGGTAATTAACCCATCTTTCATTAGCCCCTCATCACAGGCTTAATCTCCTGTGGGAGAGCATTCTCAGAGCAAACAGGTCTGAGCTGCCTGTGTTACTGCAGGGCAGTTCTACTTCCTATGGTTAAACTGCTTGTTTCAGCACAGCTCTTCTGAGCATGAGACAGTCCCTCTGCACCCCTGTGAAGTGGAGGCAAAGCGGAGAGAGCTTCAGTGGTCTAGAGCCTCCTGAGAAGATGGGGAAGGACAAGCATTTGTAAGGCATAAACCCACTTGCAACAGGACTTGTGCCAAACCCATGTTGTGCCATGGCTGTGATCTGCCACACAACCTGAGTCCTATTACAGGATCAGACTGATATCCCTCCACCACCACAGCCACTTATCAAAGAGAGTTACCAAAACATGGAAATCTGAAATCCATCCATTATGGTGTTTCTAGCAGAAGGAGAGATTTGATGCTGCTGAACAAAGATACTGCCCTAGGTGTCCAAGGAAGATGAGTTCAGTTTCGTACAGCTGCAAAAAAAAAGTCACTTGGATTTTTGTTATGAGTGGAAGTTAAGGAGATTGGGACATTCACCCCAGGAAAGCAAAGTTTGAGAGGGGCTACTGCTACATCCATAGGGGAGAACCATTCTTGTCAAGACAAAACATGGAGTGGTAAGAGTGCCCAGTGAGAGCGGTGAGGTCTAAAAACCATACTGGTTTTAAGATGATATGTGATAACTTGGAAAAAGGAATTATATGTATTTTCTGCCTGTGGTGCATGTGGATCACTAAATCAGGAAGAAGTCCTTTCTGACCTTTAATTCTTAACCACCTCCTTGCCCAAGGGCTGCAGGAAGAGGCTGCAACTGACTCCTTGCACAAGTGTGTATGTGTCCCTTGGGGCTTTCTTGCCTAGAAGGAGCTTCAGAGCTGTGTGTCAGTGTGATGTACAGCCAGGAGCACCAGCTACTGCCAGATTCCCTCATCCCTACAATGAATTCATTATTTTGCTTTAGCTAAAGAAAACAAGAAGGAATCTGTGGGCACCATATTCACTGTAATGGTATTTGTCTGTCAGTCTTTGTTGCTGGGTGAGAAGCAGGGGCCACTGAAAGATCTTGCACAGTTGCTATAATGGAAACATCCATCTTGTCTCCCTCAATGCACTCTCTCCATTTAGGAATTTCCAAAACACTTCTGTCAAATATCAGTCTCTGCACAATCCTGTTAGCAGGGCTGATGAATGGAGTCTCAAATTAAGACCGATCCCTCTGATAACCACAGTGCTGTAGAAGAGTCATCTGCTCAGTTAGAGCTATTTATTATATTTGATTAGCTGGGATGGCAATCTTCACAACACACGGTAAATTCTATTAGAGGCACTCTGAGGCCCAGAAATGCAAATTAGACTTCCCAAAACACATATGCATACATATAGCCTCTCTTAGCAAATGGGTAATTTCCTCACATTCATTTCAATGTTGTTTCAAGAGAGATGTTGATGCCTTGCCTTTGCCAGGAGGGGAGAGGAATGAGAGGAACTCTATTGAGTGGCAAGACAGCCCCACATTCTCTCTTTGCTTTTTGTTGTGAGACTCTGCATAGCACATTTTAATCAGCATGTTCTTCTGGATGCTGTTAGTAGGGGTGACTGAGGTACCTCGGACTCCAGTGGAGTTAGCATCAGCTGCATGCTTTCAGGGAAGGAAGAGGTCTGTCCCATAGGCTGCTCAGTGAGTAGCCATCCAGAAGTTTCATTTATTTGTGGTGATTAGTTCTTCCAAGAAATTAAGAGGTTTATTAAGGCTGAATAAAGCAAAGATTATTTGGGAGCTAACAAACAGCACTGTTGGTGGTTTGCTTTCTTATCCTGGTCATATTTTATTCTAAGGATAATTTTCATAATGGCTCATTAATTTCTGCATTGCACAGTCATTTACTAATATACCCACTACCATCTACTAATATACCCACTGATCTATGGGTTGGTATCATCACAACTGATTACTCTGCAATTCATCGGTTTTTAATACACCCTTTCTAAAGGGTTCATAAACCTCTTAAAGAATAAGATTGATACAAAATCTGAGCTTTATCTTCTCCCTACCTGTAATTCTTGTACCTGTTCAGTAAGATGCTTACAACATCTGAGTCCTGCTTCCCATTGTGTGTGTTTCCCCAGGATTTTTACTGAAGCAAGCTGCTGCAATGATGCATGGCTAGAAGAAAACCCTTACAGAGCTGGAGGTACCTGGCAACGTATCTGAATCTTCTTAAGCAGGTCAAAAAAAATCCCAACACGTTGAATGGAAATCTTATCTGGGCATGATAAGGATCCCTTGGTTCCTGTAATATAATGTAGTTTGTTTCTTCCAGCCTCACAAATGCTTTTGTTATCTTTGCTTTGATTTTTTTTTTCTCCCCTCTGTATCGCTTTGATTTTTTTTCCCCTTTCTTTCCCTTTTCTCTTTCATCATTGTTGCTTGTAAATCCTTCCCCTGGTAGAGATTAGAGTAGGAATGAGTGATAGATGCTGTCAGTAACAGGAGCTAATTTTACCCCTGATAATGGCTCTGTGGTTTACACAGACTTCAGTCTGCTGATGCAGACACCTACCTGGAGGCCTGTCCTGTCTGTGCTCAGCTCCGAGGTGTGCTGTGCTTGGCAAGGGGGATTTTAGCTGCTGGGGAGCGTGCACTTTGTGCTGGCAATTTTTTACCCTAAGAGTGCTCTGGGAATGTTTCTCACCAGTAAAGAATTCCTCTCAAGCACACAACTGAAGTGGTAACAATCTGGGGGGTTTCCATGCAGAGCATTTTGCCTTCTGCAGGAGAATATAAGTGTGGCTGGGGTGAGTGAGCTGGAATGGATCCAGTTCCCATTGCTGGTGGGAGGGTTTCACAGAATCACAGAATCACAGAATGGTAGCGACTGGAAGGGATCTCTAGAGATCATCCAGTCCAGCTCCTCTGATAAAGCAGGTTCCTCTCGACCAGGTTACACAGGAGGGCGTCTGAGCAGAGATGCTGTCAGCACAGAAGGAAGGACTTCTAGATTAGTGCAGGCAGGTACCTTGGTGATGATGCTCAAAGGCTAATTTAGTAACAAGACCAAAGGTTGCTCTGGGCAACATTTTACACTGCTGTAACCTCCTTTTAGAGTATGATCTGTACTTTGTGGTACTTTGAAGTATTACTGCACATTTGTGGTATGATGCCAAGTCTCACTTTGTGCTACTGCTTGTAAACACCACAGATCAGGAGTACTTGGGCACTGCTGTCCGAGCCTTGTCTGCTCACTGTAGTGGCCCAGTGCTTATGAACGCCTTCTTGCTGCTTCTTTGTGCTGATGCTATGGTACCAAAAGAGAGGGAAGTGCCGGGATGTGTATGTTGTGAGATGCTGTAGCCTACATGTAAGGAGGGATCACAGGTAGAAGGGAAAGGGCTGCAGCAGTCCTCAGTTTTGCTCTCAGTTATACAGTGGGGGGAAGTACCCCTGGACTAGCTCACCAAATGCCCTTGATCTGCCACTCTCTAGCTACGCCCAGCATGGAGAATGATGTTGAATTTGGCCCTGTTCCTCCCCTGCATTAAGGCACCACTTGATAATCCATCTTTCCTGCCATTCTCACAAGGGTCTGAGTCCTGAGAGGGGATTAGCACAGCAGATGAAAGATGGCTGAAAAGATGTTCAGGTCTGAAGCAGTCTTGAAACACAGCTGCCACAGCCAGGTTCCAGTGTGGATGGTTGTGCTCTGCTCACTTGAAATTGCAGCTGCATTTTCTATGGGGGATACACATATGGCCTATACTGTTGAGTTTAATTACTGTGGGTCATGTTCTATACCCAAAACAGTTGCAGTGATCTTGGTTAAATGCTTGTCCTTGGATAAAGACTGAGAGAGATATCTTGTGTTACTTATTGTCTTAGTTACTCTTTTCTATTGTGTGGGGCTTTTCCCAGATTATGGTTATATGGTTTTGATGTGTGAGTGTGCTCTCCCTCACCATATTTACTTTATTTAATGTGACGTGGTCATATCAAGCCTCTACATTCATGTTACAAAGTGCAGAAGGGAGCAGCAACTATTTTAAAGCCTCTGTTTGCAGTTTACAATGTTTTTTTTTACAATTTGTCCTTCTAGTACTTTATTTACTGTCATTTGGTTTCCTTTGGCAACTCATGTCCCTCCATTTGTCTTCTTACATACAAAATTGCCTTGAAATAGCTTCAGTACACTGCATGTGTTACTTCAGGCCTTATAAATATCTTTATATGTTCATCATCATCCCTCTCCCTTTAATTCAAACAATAATTCAGAGAGGTCCTGGAATATAATGTGATGTCTCTCCTAGGGGGCATTGCTGAGATCCTTTCCTGTTTGGCACCTACTTTCTTGTCTTTGCATCTTCAAATTGTATTTTTTTCCCTCCCTAGGTGTGTGATATTTTCCCCTACACCAGTGCTTCCAGCTCACATCTCAGTTCCTCTTACAGGTGCTATTTTAACGCCCACAGCAGTCATTGAATGGATCCACTAAAACAGCTTGCTCTGCTCTGGTGCTGTCCCATCTTCACTACTGGTGAAGCACAGCCAGGGCATCCCTTGATTTTGAAGTATTTCAGGTGTAGCAAGGTTTATTCTTCATGACACTGTTATTAGTTAGAAAGGTGGAGGAAGGATAATTGTAAAAAGATGTGGCACAGCTGTTGCAGCCCTGTCTCATTACAGGTTGGGCACAGCTGACTTCCTCTGATTGCTGGTGATATTCTCAATTACAGCTGGAGACAGGGAGTGGAAATAGAGTGGATGCTGTCTTTGAGGCCAAGTCTTCTGCTGCTTGCAGCATTTGTGGTAAGGAGAGCTCTGCTTATGAAATAGTTCATGTCTATGGCATGTATTTGGGTGTTAATTTGATGTAGCTTTACTATCTTTTGACAGGGTATTGGTAACCTATGTAATTTCAGGGTAGTTCCTCATTAATAACTACTTCAGTTATTTCTCCCTCTCATTTTCCCCACCAATTTCTTTTATTCTGCAACTTAGAATGATGTTGTTTTAGATCTATCTAGTTTGTCTAACAGAAATACACAAAGTGATGTGCACTGTATATATAATGTTAGTTACAGGACTTGATTGCTTTAATGATTGGTTACTGGGACAGTCATCGTTTGCCCCTTGAGTGTGGAGTCAAATGAAAATCATCTCTGTGTGAGGATTCCCCTGACTGTTTTCCAAGCCACCAGTTTTGTTAGTTGTTGCCTTTAGCAGTCTCCTCACCTCTATGGAGCATCACCAAAGGCAAGTAGTTTTGTGCACCATTTGGTCCTGTCTGTTGGTTGCTTTGGACCCAAATTTGCATTAAGAGAAACACAATTGCTGTCCTCTCTGGCTCTACAGGCTCTTTCCTCCTATATAATGCCTTCATCTCCTTTTTTTTCATGGTATCTCTTTGAGTTTGAAATTCTCTCTTCACAGTGAGCTAAAAAGAAAATCAAGAATCTGCCAAAACATTCATCATGTCTTTTCTTTTCAAAATAACATAAGAATTCAGGCCTGTTGCAGGCCTTGTGCATAGAAAATTATGCAACCCAGAGTTGGGAAATGGAAAAGTCCTGTGAATATTGGTTTGAATTTTTAACCAAATTCCTGTCAGCTGCATTTCTTTCTTTTATATGGTTTCCTTCTATTAATAGTCTAGTGAATGAGTTTACAAGAAACAATTAATTTTAAACAAAGTGTGGAGGACTTTTCCAGAGAATTAATTCCCTGTCACAAATGTGAATATTCTCACTGGATTCTAAGAGAAACTGTCCTTTGCAGAACCAAGATGTGACATCAGTTCTTGCATCCATCAACCAGAATATCCTGTATTTTGAATACATGCAGTACACAGCTTAGAACCAGGCATTTACTTCTCTTGTTTTGCACCAGTGAAAACAAAGAAATAGGGACAAAATTCACTCAGTGGTTTACAGTGAAGAGATTTTCACCCACCTCAATTTTTGCCATGAATAAAACCTCCCTTAATATCCTGATAGTTTCTGGGAGGGTTTTCTGTTTAAGGAGGAGATGGTAGCTTATCTTTCTCAAGCAACACTTGGCCTGTATTTGTTTGATCCTAGGTGACTGGCAAAACGAAAAGCACATTGTCTTCAGAGGTCTTCTGGACCTGTAGCACCTTCTGAAGTTGGTGTGAATCAGGTTGTTGGCACAGATTGCTGTCATCTGGAAAGATTTCCCATCCTTGCTTTCTTTCTGGTTGTCTCCTGATGAGCTTTGAGACCGTGTGGTTAGATTTTTCTGCTGGGTTTTCATTTCCTTTTTACAGAGGAACAGTCTGTGGGTTCCACATCCTCTCTCTTTACCGCAGTTTTATAACGGATTGTTGTGGGGTGCCAGTGTCCTCAAAGGCAGGACTGAAAGAGTCTGAAGCTGCTGTGATGGTTCTGGCACATCACTCAGGTTTCCTTGATTTCCAAAGGTCTCTGAAGGTGATTATATTTTTCCCTAAGGCAGAAGATGTGTGAAAGGATCAAGGGTACAGCTGAGGGATAAGACTTATTAGGGAAGAACTGCGAAAAGCCATCTCCTTCAGCAGAAGGGCTAGGGTCAGGCAGTGAAGCATCCTTCCCAGTAGCTCTGTGCCCTCTGCCTGAACTGGAGATGGAAATAAGATGCCTTTTTCAGGACCATGACTTTCATGAGTATAAACTAATGTAGACCTAGCCCATGGGATCCAGGGTGAAAGAGTCAAGAAGTGAAACACTTATGTCCTGGCACAATGGCAAGCTGAGACCAGGCAGAGGTGGAATTGTTCAGTCCCAGTATCCCACTGCATGAGTTGACACTGAGACTTGCAGGGTATTGGAGTTTTCTTTAGGGACCACTCATGCCATGGAGCTTTGAGGTGCCTTGCCTGAGTTTGCACGGTGGTAGAAATTCACAATTCATTTTTCTCATGGAAGAGGCTGGGAGTGAGCAGTCTGGATCCTTCCCCAGAGCCCTCTGAGGGTCTCCGGACTGCTGGAGGTGCAGGTTTTGCCTCCTCTCACCATTGCTTTCCCATGTGGCTATTAACTTAAAAACAGGGACTGCTGCTAAGGAGTGAGGGGAAAGTTGTATAGGATGAGACCCTTTCCTCTGCTTGAGGAATGAGTTACTGTGAACCTGTGTGAAACCAAATCTTTCTGGCTCGTGGGTGGATTTGTGCAACCCCCACCTCCTTTCAGCAGCAACCTCAGCCTGCTCCTTGCTGAAAATGAAGCTGCCAAAACCTGCCACAGCCTAAAGCCCACACTCAGTTTCCTTTTTAAAACTTCACTGGCTTCTGTGGTAGGTTTTGGTCTGAAAGTGGCATGTTTCCCTCTGAATTGGAAATGAGAAGTCTGCTGCCTTTTTGCCCCCTGCAAGCAGAGACAACACACATTGATGTGATGCAGGTCCCAGGATGCTGCTCTGCTGCTGTTCCATGGGATTTGTTGGGAGTCGTGTTGCTTCCAAGGCAGCCGTTGCACTGCTGTGTCAGAAGGTAATTAAATAGACCCCAATTCTTTTAATTACTGCTCACTGCATGCTTGCGTATAAGGGTGGAAGTGAAGGGTATGGAAATAATTGCTGATAGGTCACAGCTGGAAATCGGCAGCACCTTGGATAAACTCTGAAGCGAGTGAGATCAGGAAGACCTGGCTTCACAGTGACTGAAATCTGTCTAAAGAGATTGGGGCATGGCATTGGCAACCTGAGCAGGCTGTAAGGCAGGGCTGGGTGATTGCATCACAGCCATACCTAATACCCAGCATGGGGTTTGTTTTTGTAGCAGGAACATTCAGGCAGAGATGAGGTGAAATAAGCAGATTAGTGCCATGCTGCTCACTGGTTGGCAGCAGCAAGGTGAGGGAATGCTGAGACCTTGCAGCTTGTTAGCGATACAGGTCACTGTAACATCCTTGTCATTGTGCTGAGAAGGCTTTGATGCCAAGGAGGTGGATGAGCTCAGGTCTGAATGTCGTGGTAATCTCTGCCTGGAGACCATAGTGGGAATGAGACAGAGGGAAAGCAAATCCTTCTATGTGCTGTTCTTTATGCCAAGTGTCATGAGCTCGTATGAGCACCTCTGCTTTGTACCAGTGCAGCTATTGCTTATGTAAGGTGAAAATGTTGCTACCTTTGAAGCTGTTGGAGGTTTTCCATCCAAAAATCAGGGAAAGAAGGCTTCTTTGGCAGCCCAGCACCTGCAGAAGTGTTCAAAGGTGTTGGATCATAGAGGTATGAGTTGACTTTTGTGGGCAAGCCACAAACACTCCTGAAATGTCTTGCTGAAGGCGAGTGCATGGTAGCTCAACATAGTGCTCTGCTGCATGCTGCATCATCAGCTGCTGGTAAGTGCATTTCCACTGCAGAGCTGGTGAGCATGAGGCAGGCAGGTGGCAAGTCATTGACAGAATCCATGTTTCAAAGATAAGACCAAAAGCACATTTGTGATGAGTAAAGCTGACTTGTCTGTGAGTCACTTCTGCTTTATTACCTTTCCTTTTATCTGCCATTCTGCTTCTAAAAGGTCCCCTAATGCCTCATGGGATTAATAAACCAGGAGTGGAGGCAGGAGACTTCATTCTGAGTCCTGTGCAATTTATGGGCTAGGGAAGTTGTTGATTGCCAAGCATCTGGAAGGCAGCAGAGTGAACAATGCCAGCAAAGGGCTGAGTGCAGCTTGTCTGATCTGCTGTGCTCAGGGGCACCAGCCACAGATCGTTTTGAAGACATGTCTGCTGTGGTTAGAGAAGTAAACAGAGAGGAAAGATGGGAGACCTCTTTCACCTCAGCTACTGCTGTTGTGTGTACAGCATCAGACCCTGATTAAAACCCCCTTTGATCTGTTGCCCTCTGTAGTTTCCTCCTTTGGGAGATGAAAAAGCATATTTCAAGTTCTGGGGCTTATGGGGTTAAACCAGAACAATATCTGAGAGTCAACAGTGCCCGGTGAGGTCACTTTTAGCTCCTGAATCTGCTGACTAGACATATGGGCATAGCTTAGTTGGTCAAGGTTGAGGGCAGGAATCTGTGCTCAAACTCTCCCCTCTGGGCTGGTACCAAAGGCTCTGCCTTGGATATGTGTTACCAACTCGGGTACCCAGCAGAGCTGCTGGTATTCATGGAGTGTGCTGGCAAACACAGACTGCTCCTCTGGGGGATGCTGATCCCCTCCCTGCAGTGGCTCATAGAGATGCTTTCCTTCTCTGTGCTGCAGTCACATTGCCTTTTATTCTTCTGGGACTGATATTACTCACATTCTCAGAATCCATTTCCAGGCAAAGCAAATGGGGGACTTTTGCAGGAAATCATTCATTTATTCATTTTTTTAACTTGTTTTCTGGTGTATTTATTGTATTCTCTCCAATTTGGTTTACATTTGGCTGCTGAAAGAGTGCGTGAGCCTAAGGGGGAGATATCAGAGCTGTCTAATTCCCGTGGGAAGTCAGTTTGGTGTTACACAGTGGAATCCTGTTGATCTTAATGATCTCACTGGGCTTAATCTGAGCTGATCAGATTAGGTTCTCTGCAGATTGCTGATGTGGTGTGCATAGCAGGTGCTTTGTTCACAAACTACTCCTGCTTTCTGAACTCGTACCAATGCCTGCTCTGGTACATAGTCCTCTGAAGAGTCTGCTAACTTAGTGAAGGTTTTTCCTCCTTCAAACGGTCTTCCTGGGTTCAAGGTGGAGAATTCTGGAAGCTTGAAGAGTCATGAAAGCAGGCCTCATTTTTCATAATAGTGGTCACATTTCTTTAAATAAAGCTCTTTCTGGAGTAGGGCTTCTGGTTCAGGTTAGTTGGGGTTGTACCAGTAGCTATGGCAAAAGAAAGCCTGTGAAAGCCTACCCCTCTTTTAACAAGTTGATACAGGGACAGAAAATATTTCATGTGTTCAGAAAGTGTTTCTAGGATTGTTTGTTCTATCACTTCTCCAGAGATGAAGGTGTAGTCCCCTGAATCCTCTTTCTTTCCACTCTTGAACAGACTGATTCATGAGAAGATGTAGTCTTACAGGTCAGTGGTACCAGCTAGGACCCTAGATGTAACCCTGAGTCTCTTGGCAATATTGAAAGCAGAATGTCATGGAGACTTCCATGACATGCAAGTGGCAGGAGACTAAAGGCAGCAAATAGCTTCAGTCTGGCCTAACGTCTCACAGCCTAATTTTTACAGGTATTATTTACCATTGCACAATATTATATGCTCAAATCCTAAGCTGATTTAAAATCAAGGCAATTCCACTGCCATCTGTGGAACTATCTCAATTTACACTTGCTGGTGATCTCAGCCAATATTTATGTGTCTTCTTAGCTTCCATATAAAACTGATTTTGTTCAGGAGCTGACTTGTTAGCTAAAGGCAGCAATGATCTCTACCAACTCTGTTATGCTGTTCAATACAGCATTTAGTCCTTGACATGGCAAGGATGGCTCAAATTTTTCATCACTTCTGTGTATGCAGCCTTGCTAGCCAAGCACTTAAGTATGTGGCAAGTGCTCTTGCTTACCAAAACCTGTTGTTAGCCACACACTGACCCTCTGCTTATAACAATTCAGGACTAAGAGTAGAGTTTTCCAGCTGTGATTGCATTTGTTTGAGTAGCACGGAGGTGAAAGCAGCCACTGCTGTCTCAAAGTAGATAAGGAGGAAGAGTGAAAGAAGATGGAGAGGGAAAAGTTGGTAATAATGTGCTCTTGCCTTGCAAGTGGAATGGAAAAGGGTTTGGGAAAAGTAAGGAAATTAAGAGTTGATAGTTTTGGGCAGCCATTACAGAGCTGATCAATCTTGAGCGGAAGGATTGTCTTAGCCACTGTCTACCCACCAGCTAAATGACTTCAGTAATGGCTCCAGAAGGTCCTTGTAACATTGATGTTTTTAAAGAGCTTTGAGGCCTCCAGATGAATACAGAGCATGGGAGCAAAGTGCCACTGCATTACAGCTGCTAAGTCACTTCTGTGTTTGGCTCTAAGGACTCTCAGTTATTTTAAGATGCTGAGATGGGAGTGCATTCTGGTTCAGTGCATTGCATGTGGACATCAAATATCCTCTTGTGTGAGAACAAGAGGTTGTAGCAGGCAAATGCCTCTGCACAGGGGTAGTGCATATACTCTCCAGGTACAAATCTCAGAGAAGCAGCACTGCACATTGGGTTAGAAGCTGTGATTAGAGTGTAATTAGGCCTTTCATGACAGCAATGTGTTGTGGTGATGCTGAATTTAAATGGATTCCTTGAGGTCTTTGTATTCTTTTCACAAACATTTCGTCCCCAGACAGATATTCAGAAAGCAATGTATATTCCTCCCATCCCCTTCCTGCTCTGCAAATATGCTTTTTGTATGTTTTTGATGGGTTTTGTTTAATGCTTTCTTCATGCTCTTTAAAGGATTTGTGTGCAGTGGGTTAATATATGTTTGTCTTGTCAGAGATTTGAACCAAAAGGGCTTTTGTTGTCAGCCCTGGCCTTTGTGAAGCCTCCTCGAGTGACTCTTAAACGGTCTCTGATGTGTCATTGGCAAACAAGCTCTTCTGACTCCTTCAGCTCTGGGGTTAGAACTGAATAGCGGCACCTTACCATAACACTTGTGTACTGTTACGGGGCAACAGTGTCCTTAGATGGAGATTTTACTCTGTAGTGAATCTGATGGCTGCCAGTATTTACAGAGGGGCCATATAACTTCAGAAAAGTGAACAGCCAAGTTCAAGGCCTAAAGCTGTGATAACACATCCTTTCTTGAGTGGAGAGAAGTTGACTCACCTCACTTGCAACAGTGGCAGGCTTAATCTATTTTTCTTTTCTTTCTTTCTTTTCTTTTTTTCTCATCTTGTTTTTCCTACTCCTTTTACATTTTCATCTGCAAGGAAAGCATTATCTGGTGATAGGAGTGTCAACTGATACTCTAAAGGGTGTCTCTTCCTCTAATAGCTCTGCTCTAATGCAGAGGAACATTTGCCTGCAGGTTGGGCAGTGATGTGCAGACCCATTAAGACTTGTCTATTAGCTCATGACAACACTTTAAGCTGTTTCTTCACATAGAAAAGGTATACTGACTGCTGGAGGGACTGAGGCAAAAACAGTGGAGCTAAAAGTTACAGAAAATCTTCTATTCATAAGTTGTACAGAGCCTCCTTGCCTTCAGCAGCAGAGATGCGAGTCTCTTTCCTGTGCCACTTGCTGACAGACACAAATGGGAGCTGTGTAGAAACAGCCCAGGGAATGGCAGTTTCATGTTTCTGCTCCAGATCTTGCAGAAAAGCCTCTTGGATGTGGATCAGGGATTAGTCACCCTTATCAACCATCTGTCCTTAGTGCAATAACAAACCTGAGCCTTGCTCTAACCAACCCTGTTTATAAGCTGCAGGAGTGGCAGCACTCTGCAGATCTGCTCATGAGAGAGCCAAGAAGGATCTAGCTGAAGGTCATCAGCTGGGAAGACGTGTTTTTTGTTCTTGGTGCTAGAAAAATGATCACTTCAGAGAAATCCTACAGATTCTGTCTTCCAGATAGGGTTTACTTTGCAGTTGGGATCTGAGAGTTGTTAGAACCTCTGCTACAGCATGCAGTCTTGGGGAAATCAAAAGGCAAATGTCCCTCTTTCCTTGGTGGCTCGGGTATTGCTCCTGTAAGCAAACAAAGCAGGAGTGAGTGAAGTGACAAATCTGCTCCTGTTTGGTTGGAGCCATGCCTGCATCTTGTAGTGTGGGAGCATCTTCCACAAGTTGGTACTGAGAGCAAGGAGAGGTGTCTGAGATTCAGTGATCAATCCAAATCTGTGTCCTTTTGGGTTCTTTTAATTTAAAGTAAGACTATATCTCCAAGCCTTCTCCAAATTGTTACACCTACAGTTCTTCTCCTTTACATGTGTTCTGCAGAGTAACCCTGTGAAACTGAGTCCTCTTGTCTCAGTTCTTGGATATTCATGGTTTAACTTTGCAGCATGGTTTGGCTGTATGGTTAAGAGAAGCAGACATGTACCATGAAGTCAGGAGCCACTCAAGAGGCCTGAGACTGACCATGGATATGCAAACAGATGGAAGAAGGCTTGTAAAGTGGAGACAGTTTCTAGACAAAGACAGCATACAGTAGTCTCTGGAAGGTAAATGGAAAAGCAGATTACATTTGTTTTCGGATCTGTTCAATAATGGAGCAGTAGGCAGCTGCTGACCTGCCTCCCTGGGGGCCCTCCCAGGAGCAGACAGCCACTACATTATTAATTGTCTATCTCCTGGGAGCACAGTGGGATGCAACACAGCTTCTGGAGTGTAGCCTGGTGCTTTGGGAAGCAGCCTTCTGACTCCAAGTTTCTTTTTATAAATATATCTCTCTCTCATGGAAATACCTCTGTCCACGTAGCTGTACTCACAAGCACTGTAACCTCAAGACAAGGACTGTGCTCAGTATTGATTTACTATGTCGCTGCAGCACCTTTCCTGCTCTGTGCATCATGGTATAAAAATCCCCAGCGAAAGGCCTTCTTTGCCCCAGAGAGCAATTGAGAAGAGCAAAGGCTGTAGCTTCATCCTGGGCAGGGGAAATTAAGGCATGGTGTTACTGTCACTTGGATAGAAAGGCCATGGAAGTGCAACCAGCAGTTTCTTATAGCATTTATTTAAGCTACACCTTCCCCTGGTCATTGAAAGAAAGTCAGAAGCTGCATGTGAATGACTGTCACAATTTGTTCTTTAGCAGAAATGCACCAAGTTCTATTTCTTTCACTACACTTTCAAAATGGAAAGTGTTTCCCTGCTCACAGCTCCAGGAATCCTTCAGCCAACAGTTGAACTAAGGAGCTCTTTCTTAGACCAGTGTTTTTCCTCTTGTCACCTAGGTTTTCTGCTCTATCTCTTGCTCCCATGCCCAATATTTAGTAGATCACATTGGCTGCACAGATAATTTTGGGTCTGATGTGCAAGCATGGTTGTGCCTTGAGTGAAGACTAATTTAATTAAATTCTCCAGTCTCTAATGAACATTATTTGTTTTATCTGATTATCTTGAAGCAGTCATAACTGATCTTCCAACCAATGAGTGTGCCTTGGCCTCTGCCCCTAACCACATGTGTGCTCACATCATGTAAAAGCTCAGTTGTTTTGACCAAGTACATAAAACATACAGTGGAGTCTGTGCCTCCACGAGTGACCTTAATCTCTAAGTTAAAAGGTCAAAATGCATATTTGGTGTCTTTTTTACATTGTGTCCTCAAACAAAGAATAAGCTTTACTGGATGTCCAAACAGAAAAATGAATTGTTTCTTTTCTTGTGTCCCCATCCAGTGATGGGGAAGAAGGGAAGGAGGCAGCTCAAACCTTCAGTTTTCTGCTGTGCACCTCTAGGGAGACAGATAGTTAAATGGAGATGTGAGGACATGCCTTGCTTCACAAGGAAATAGTCTCTTTATGTGTATCTTGCCTGTGTTGATATTTGAAAGCTATTTTGGGCCACAACAGTAAATTTAATCCATGGTTTGTTCTCTCTCTAAAGTATTGTACTGCAAAAACTCAGATCAATTTTGACAGCTCCGACTATTTAGATTGGAGAGGAAAAGCCAAACAATGAATCACTCTGAATATTTACAGTTGAATTCATCCCAGGGCACCTGTACCCACCTCACTCTGAGATGAAAGCATTATCTGAGACAAGAGCAAAGGCTTAGAGGCTTTCAGCTATCTTCCTGGCTTGTCTGAGGTGATGTAGCTGTATTGTTGTGGCTGAGATGTGAGAACCAATCAAGGGCTGATGTTGTAAAGGGGTAAAGGAGTATGGAGAGGTCCAAGCAGTCCCTTTGGGAGGCTGGGGAACTTGTTCCACACTGTCTCGGCTGAGAGGCAAAGTACTTGAACTAGAGTAAATAGAGCTTTCTCACCTACTCAGACCTGGCCTAAAATGTGGGAGAGATGTGTTCATAAATAACGGTGTAGTAGTCAATTTTCAACAGTCAACAGGCAAAAAAATCCCACACCACAAAGAACCAAAACAACACACCACAAACCTGCCTTCCCCTTCCCCCCAAGCCTTCACAGCAGGTTACTGAATGAATTCCCTTGGAAATCTTATCACGTGGCTCATGACTATGATTTAATATGCAGGAATCGCTGTTCAATTCTCAGCTCCAATCTTTTCCTCCTGTGGTCTTTAGCTGAGATGCTCTGTTCCCTTCCTGCCTCAGATGGGAAATCTCCTTTGAGGCTTCTGCCTGTCGCCCACCACCACAGCATCTTCTACATTAAATTGATGACAATTGCAAAGTCCTTTGCAGCTTTTATGCTATTCATAATACGTCCTCACAGGGAGCTTAACAGTCTATATTGGCCATGACTGTCATCCTCTGAAATATTACTGTCATTCACAGACGTAATGTCCCCACTCCCAAAGGATCTGCAACCACTGTGATCACTACAAATAAGTGCAGGGATTGCTTTGCTGTTAAAATGCAGCTGTCTCCTGAGTACAGAGAAGGAGACTGCATGGCTGAGTTACCAGGAAACACCTTTATGCCTGTTTCTTTCAGTCAGAGACAAGAGAAACAACTCCTTTTACAGGATTTCTGTGCTAATAGCAATGTGAGCAGATACAGGGATGGGCATTCAGAAGAAACAAGGATGTGTGCAGACCTCAACTTCATTTTCTCCCTTTCCTTTTAACTGGCCATTGATTCACATTCACTCTCCTGGGCACAATGCAGGCCTGGGGACTGGGGCAATGCAATCTAACAGACACATCTGCAGGGCTGGCTCAGCCCCTTGTGCCTGTGCAATAGCTGCAGCCCTATGATTCTCCGATCTGGGAAATAACATTTATCTTTGCTCAAGTGACCTTCAAGCCACACCTGGGGAAGGATAGAAGTAATGCTTCCCAGACCAATGTGCAGAGGAAAGACAAATCACATATATTGGTATTTCCAGGATTGCTTGTCTAGGGCAAAGTCCAAGGTTTGGTGGGAAAACTGTAGATGCTCACAAGCACTGAGTGTTAACCATGGAGCAGAGGAGCTTTTGCCTGTAAGGTACATGTCCAAAAAGACCCTCAGCAGAGTCATCCTGGTATTATTACTTAGTGTCTCACTATGCCAACTCCCTTTGTCCACAGCACCCTGCTAGGAGGCTGCACAGCTACTCTCGCTTCTGGTCAGGCAGAGAGCATCTGACCCTGATAGTCCATCCATCCCCTGTTTCTCCAGGCCCCAATCTGTTCTGGCAGTAAGATACAACCCTGTCCACAGTCGTTTGATACCTATGGCTGCTGGGATGGCTCCTGCTTGGCTTGGTGTACTTTTGTTCAGTCACCAAACAAAAGCACAATGTGAAGATGTGCTGATTGTTGGTCGGGCTGTCAAGGCTGTGTCTGGGGTTATGTTCCCCCTGATTTGCTGTGTAAATTGCTTTCCCTCTTCATTTCATGCTTCTGTTTCCTCTCCCAGCCTGTCCCTGTGTGCGTGTATGGTGTATCTTTCGGGTTGTGATTGTTCATGTCAATGCAGCATCCTGTACCATGTCTTCTGAGGTCCTAGGTACCCAAGTGCTATTAAAGCTCTAACTTGAAGGAGTTGTGCAAGATCTTTCAAACCTGTCTCCTGTATTTCTGGAGCCACATCCTACCTAGAAGCAGGGGAAACAGACTGCAGCAAAGCTCCTGACGTGCTTTTTCCTTAATCCAGCACCTGCCAGGAAATGCCATGAATAGCACAAGTGGGATGGGGCAGCTGGACACAGGGAGGGGGAGTGAAAATGGCAGGTCAAAATGAAAAGAAAAGGAGGGTAAAAAAAAAAAACCCTAAACATCAGAGTGTAGGTGAATTATTGCTGCTTTTATGCTGTGCTGTTTATCTGAGGAGAGGGACTTGTCTGACTTCTTGGTGTTGGTGGTTTATAGGAGTTGAAGTCTCACCTCTGCAGTAAAGTGCCAAAAGGGAGATGTATACAAGTTACCAGGAAATCATAAAAAGGTGCCAATGAAGGGCTTATTGCTCACACATCAGGAGAGGGAGACTGAGGGGAAGCATCATTATGCTGTGGGTTGAACTAGCGTTGAAAGTGTTTCTTTGGGGAATGGGCCAGGGCTGCTAGGCACCAGTCCTGTGGTGGTTGTGAGAGAGCGTCTTGTTTGTCCCAGCCTCGGCAGCAACAGCAAGTGAGCCTGGAACCTGACAGCAGAAGCTTCTCCCTTGTTTCCTTTCTACCTGCCCTGCAACTGATGAAATCCAAGGGCAGCACTCTGACACTGGCTTTGCATCCAGGGAAGGGCCTGGCTGCACAGGGTGTAAACAAAATGCTTAATTTGCAGCCATTGATTTATTGTGCTGCTTGCTTAAATGATGCTACAGCCGGCTGCAAACCGATTTCCATCGCTGACAAGAGAGCTCCTGTAAGAGCATGGCAGAAGCTATCACTGCTCACCGAGAGCAGTGCCAGCAGGAGGCTGAGGAATGCAGCTGCAGCTGGCTGATGTGAGCTGGTAGTGCTGTGCCACTCTGTGTTCAGTCTGTGCTGAACCACCATAGCACTCATAGCCTGTGCGGAGAACAATGGGTGCAGCTCCTTCTTCTCCATGGGCATTGAAGAAAGATATTGTCCTCAATACAGAGAAATCTGGAGGAAGAAGCATTGGTGTTTCTTTTGTGGGATAGTATAGAGGGGTTTAATTAGTGTATGTTCTTTTTTAGGCTTTGTGGAAGTGCCAGGTTAGTTCCCTAGCACTGTGTGGTCACCTGCAGGTCTCTCCTGATCACAGCCTACTCTTTGGATCTGCCTGCTCTGTATTTCTAGTTCAGCATGTACATCACAGTTGGACTCAATGATCTTTAAGGTCTTTTCCCACTTAAATGACTCCATGATCATTGAAGGAAGAACTCTACAGGCAGCACTTTTTGTTTCTAGTGCCTTCATCACTGTGTCACTCTAAACCTCTTGGCCACTGTATGCATGTAAATTAAATAAGAAAAACAAAAGCCCAGCCACTGTGTGTGGCTGGTGATCAAAGGCAGGGAGCTCGCAGCCTAACAGGCATTCAAAACAACACTTGAAATGTTGGTTGATCTTTTATCATTGCTGGCTGTGCCTGCCAACTCTTTGGAAAGCTGTGGTCTGTGTATTACGTTTACTGTGGCTCCATTTGTGACAGTTTCTTGGAGGCAGAAAGGGAACTGGTGGGGCAAACACTGGATGGTGGCCAGAGAAAGGCAGTGTACACCAGGAAGATGCTACAACTCCTTCAGTGGATTTGTAGCAGCAGAAAAGTGTAGATGGTGGGAGAAAAGCTTGTTGAGGTCAGTGATGAGAGATGGCTTGTCAAACACAGTCCAATTTTGCTTGTCACAGTCTAATTTTAAGACAGTTCCATCTCCCTCTCCCTCTGTGGGCAGCTGCCCAGGTAGGTGGACCTTTTAAACATGCTCTTTTGTAACATGCCAGATTTGCTTTGGATGACTGTGTAATAGGCTACCTTGGAGAAAAATGATATTATCCTTTGAAGTGCACAAGGCTGAATTGCCCAAGGGAAGTCCTTGAGTAGCAGCTGTGCTCACTGAGCATCCTCCAGGCAGGTGGTCAGAGGCTGCTCTGATACCAGTGAAGCTGGGGGCTGGACGAGAGGCTGACTGATATGGAACAGCAATCCCACGTCAGCAACCCAAACTGATGGCAGCTCAGTCCCACAAAAGTCAGCTTTGATGTACCTGCATCCTGCTGCCTTTATACCAGTTGGGCTGGGAATCACTGAGGAACTGATGGAGAATAATACCTAACCTTAGTAGAGAGTGGGGCTGGAGGGCAGGCAGACCCCTTCTGTTACTGCCTGGCTGCTGCCTCTTGCCTTTGACAGCTTGTGCAAGTGTGCTGAACCCTGGCACAGGAGAATTTCATGTCTGGGCAGGATGCTAACATAGCATTTTGTCCTGCAAACCTCAACTGGATAAATGAAGGCATTGCCTGTCCCTGTCAGTTGGTGTCCTAGTCGCTGCATGGGGGAGCAGGGGAGGCAGAGAATTACCTCTTTGTCTATGGGAAAGGGCTGCTGTGAGCCAGCATCAGCAGCCCTCCAGAAATCCTTCCTCCCCTTGGTGCCTTTTCCCTCCTCGGGGAGGCAGGTTCATTAAGTGAAGAAGCTTTGTTGCAGCAGGGAGCCGGGCTGCTGAGGGGAGAGGATTGCCTGGCACTCAGCTGTGCTGTGGAGGCTGCCTCTCTTAAATCTCTGCCCTGTTAAACAGGATTGGCTTGTTTGTGAGCAGGCAAAATGCCCTTCTAGCACATGGGCATTAGCGTAAGCGGGTCAAGCCGCCAAGACATCATTGCTGATCATTAAGTGTGTTTATAAAGGCAGAGCCAGGAGGGCCTCACTGATACAGTCCTGCTGCTGTAGCTGAGCCAGTGGCAGGGGGATGCAGTGTGGGTAATTCTGCTCCAAGCTAGACGAATTTTTAAACTAAAACAGCCCAATGCAAGTCAGACCCAAGGACTGTCTGTGTGCTGTGCTGAACACAGCCTGCTGATAATCCAAGACTCTTGTGCTCTATGGATGGTGATCACCTCCTTGGGGCCTCATGCCCTGAGGTGGCAGAGCAGTGTTCTGCAGTGGAGGGATGGGTCTGAGCAATTCCTGGCACTGATGGACGTGCTCAAGGCAGAGTTCTGCAGTGGCACAGGGAGCTGCCTAGAGGCAGGGTGCAGGTGGTGGAAATGAAAATATCTTGATTGTAAAATATTAGGATTAATCGTGCAAAACCAGGATGAATTGAAACTTGCTGAAGTCAAAAAACTACATGAGTACTGAGGCCACAAACTTCAGGGTGACAAACCACTGGAACTCCTCTGGTCCTGGACAACAAGATGAAGTAGAAGAAGGGAGAGATATTCATCCTACCTGAAGCTAACAAAAGACTGGGACACTGACAACAGCCAAGTGCAGATAAGATTATTTTAAATCTTCATGGAACTGGGACTTTCAAGATAAGCAACAGAAACCTACTTCCAAGATAAGAACAGAAATTGTCTGGAGATGGACCAAGGAACAAGAAGCTCTCTGGGAGACAGGGCAGTCTGGAGGGTCCCTGGGAGCTGGGTAGGGCTGATCTGCAGAGCACACACTCTGGAAGCTGGATGTAGGCAGGGCAGTTGGTTCACTGACTGTGGTCATGCTGCCGTTGACATCTGCTGCTGTGTACACCACAACGGGCTCTCAGCACTGCTCATTGGAGTGGAACAGCTCTGGAGGGAGCCAATACTTGCTCTCTTGTTCATGAACTTGCTTTGGTTTCACTGCTCCTTCAGCCCAAAGGCCAGAGTGATTAGATATGGCAACATTGGAGATTAAAAACCCAACCGACTTTGGAAAGATCAAAACCTTTCCCTACTCTCCTGCTCTCCAGTTTTTGGAGGGGACTAGCAGCTAGGGATTTGAGATGATGGGAAAGAGCCTTTGAAACAAACTCTGCATCAACTGCTCCACATGGTGTTTCACTGTGTTGTGATGTTTGCCCAGTCCAGTCCCAGCTGAGGCTGGAATTACCTGTGGGCACAGAGAAGGGAAACAGCAACACCAGCTCTGCCTCCTTGACTGAGGAAGGCTTCATCTGCAAAAATCATTTGACTTCAACTCAAAGCTACCGCTTGTTTTGGGGACTATTGGTAGAAGCTGAGTAAACATCTCCCTTTTCCTCTCAGCCTTTATTTTCTGATTTATCCAGGTACCAGAGAGCAGCAGAAATACTGAAAATCCTGCAAGGTGAGAAGTTGGATTTCCAGCACTATCAGAGCCAGAAAGCAGTAAGAAACCATGTCTGAGGAACATGTGCTCTTGCAAAACTGACCGCCTGGCTCAGTTGCTATTAAGCTGTTATGCTTGTTGCTTGCTGGGCTTGTGGTACAAGTAATAGAAGAACTAGTGTTCCTGTTAGGGCTGAAAGCTAAATGGAAAACAGTCATGCAAAGGACTCTATGCTCTTTTTTTTTTTTTTTTTTTTGCTTCTAATGCTGATTTCCAGATTTCCTAGTCTCTGCTTTCATGCTTGTGGTCTGGGTGACCAGCCTAGGAAAGTCTGGATTGTTGTAGCTCTTTAAAATAATTGTGCCTCAGCTTTCTGGCAGCCTGAGTAAAATAATCCCCTGCTAGTCTGGTAAAATATATGAGTGTTTACGGGGACTTGCTGATGGTGCATTCCCTTGAGCCCAAAGTGCATGCAACATCTCCCACTGAGCTCCTGGAGAACATTGGCCATCACTGGGAGTGGACAAGTGTCCTGCTGCCCTCATGGCTGCACTTACAGGAGCAGTCACCATGACACAGGATAGCAGAGAGGTGCCTTTAGCCAGTACAGAGATCCTTTGCCTGCCCAGTGTGATGCACATACTAAGTGCAAAGTAATTTATTTCATTCAATAATGGGTGGGGGGGGGGAATAAAGGCTTGTTTCCAGCTGTGACTGGTAGTGGAAATCAAATGCTCCTTTGGCAACGAGACAGCTTGGCTCTGTGCTGAATATCTGTGAGTGATGGATGGTACTCAGAGAAGAGGTGTTGCAACCCATCACATGCCTGAATCGTGGCAACAAAGGGTTTCTTCTTCCATGCCTGTCTTCTCCACTCTGGCAGCATTTGCACACATCATTCCTGAAGTTGAGATCATTCATGCTGGAATAACTTATAAAGCATCAATGTACCATAGGGATTTAAACTTCTTTTCCTCTGCAGCTTTAAAAGGAAGGAGCTAAAGGCAGGATACACAAACTGATGAAAAATACTGATTTTATTCACTATTTTTACATCATTTTTTTTTTTTTCACAGAATAAAATTTGCTCTGGGTAATTTAATAATCCCTAAGTATTCTGGGTGGAAATGCAGAGCTGAAATGTAGTCAGTGTTCAGCACTTTGGAGAGCCATGCTGTATTTCTGGTGTCTAGAGACCGTTTTAGGATTATAACTTTAGTTGATTAGACAATTGGCTCCAGCACATTGCTTCTACCTCGTTTACCTCACATTTTTCATAGCAATTCCTTTTTTTTTTTTTTTTTTTTTTTGCAAGCAACATAATATAAGCAGTCTTTGTTATGCCAGTTACTAAGGAGCAGGCTTGCAGAAATGATGCTGGAGTAGAATACTGCTTCCTCATCCCTGTCTGTGTGGTCATGAGACGGTACTTGGAGCTTTTGGTGACTGAGTGGGGCTGAATGTCTTTTCTGGGTGACGTGGCATTTTTCTGCTAGTGTCTGTGGGTCACTAAGATCTAAATGAAGCTCTTAATTAATGTTAAAAGGAGTAGGTAAGAAAATAAAGTCAAAGATACTGATGTTGCCCTAGGCTGGGCTTGATGGTGGCTTTCAGGGCTGGTGAGTTGGGAATCCAGAAAAGTGACAAGCCCAGCTAGCCCAAAAAACACTTTACCACTTCTCCATGGCTCTTGCCTGTGCTATTTTATCACTGCCACTGCTGCAAAGCAGTGTTATGTACTGTTTCAGAGTGAATGGCTTGGCCTCTGCAGGGGGTGGGTAAAATATATGTTCTTCAAGACACACTTACTGCAGCCACCTTCCCCGAAGGTGGGACACTTGTTATTATCTCAGGAAGGTGAAGGATGTGTTGCTGTGAGATGTAATTCACCCCAGCAGAGGCCTCTTCTGCCAGAGCCATCCATCTTTGCAGCACAGTGGAGGAAGGAGCATGGCTCTGGGCTGTAAGTGAACTGAATGTCATCCTCTTCTAGGTAGCATTGAAACGGAGCAGTGCCATAGTGGTGGCTCTGTGTTGGCAAACAGGGGAGAGCTGGCTTTGGCTTGAGGAGGTTGGAGCCAAGGATGTAGCTTGGTCTACTTGGTGTGGTCTGTCCTAAGCCACCTCTGCTGTCACTGAAGCAGGGATTCACCATGGATGACAGCAACTGAAAACATTAAGGTTGGACCACATTGGGATGGCCGTTCCCACGTGTCTAAATTGCATTTTAAAGGAAGGGTTTAAGTGAATGAGTAACTTCAGCACTCTTGTTTCACCTTAATCCCTGTGTATGCTAGACTAATGGACAGGAAAATGATTAACCAGGAGATAATTTCCCATCGTTTGGTTTTGGCTGTAATTTTTTTGCAAAGCCTGGGCTTGTGGATTATCCCAACTCTCTCACGGGTGAGCAGCTTCTCATGTTCTTGAGAGTAAATGCCAAACTGCTCAGGCTTGGCTGCAGTGTTGGCTTTATTTGCCAAGGACTTCAGAGCGTGCCTGAAGAACAGAACAAGAGGGAAGAGGAAAAATAGACAAGTAATTCTGACACACTTTAGTATTCCTGGCGGTGCTGCTGCCATCAGCTGTTCTATCAGCTTTCACAGCCTATGCTATAATTAAGATCTGTCAACACTGATAAAAGGGAGAACATTCAGTCAACTAATTAAGTATGGCTTTAATACTCTAATATTTAAATTCAGGTTCCTAAATCAGCAGAATAATAAAATGTTTTATGTCTGCTTAAATGGCAAGGGAATAGGATGTGAATATCTCAACAGTGGATTTAATTATCAATCTGCCTTGCCCCCATGGAGCAGAGTGGATCTCAGTGCTGGGGAAGTGGAACCAGGATCCCTGGCGGCTGTAGGAGGGGAACGCAGAGGTGCAGAGCCATCCCTAGAGCTCTGTGTGCTGGGGAGGGAGGAGGAAATGATGTGCAGCGATGGCTTAGGGCACTGAGGGGAATATCCACGGGTCACACAATCACAGAATGGTTAGGGTTGAAAGGAGAGATCATCTTAACCAAACCCCTGCTTGAGGAAGTTCCCTTTGATCCAGGTGGGTTTAGAAACCTTCAGAAATAGAGACTCCACACCCTCCCTGAGCAGCCTGGGCCAGGGCTCCCTCCCAGGAAAGAAGTTTCTCCTCATGTTTAAGTGGAACTCCCTGTGTTTCAGCTTGTGCTTGTTACTCCTTGTCCTGATACTGGGCACTACAGAAAAAAGACTGGCCCCATCCTCCTGCCACCCACCCTTCAGGTACTTATAAGCACTGATAAGGCCTCCTCTCAGTCTTCTCCAGGCTAAAAAGCCTCAAGTTTTGCAGCCTTTCCTTGTCAGAAAGATGCTCCAGTGCCCTGATCATCTCGGTAGCCCTCTGCTGACTCTCTAGAAGTTCCCTCTTGAGCTGGAGAGCCCAGAACTGGATGCAGTACTCCAGATGAGACCTCACCAGGGCAGAGTAGAGGGAAGGAGAACCTACCTTGACCTGCTGGCCACATGCTTCTTAATGCTCCCCAGGATGCCATTGGCCATCTTGCCCATGAGGACACTTTGCTGCTCATGTTTAATTTGCTGCCCATCAGAACTCCCGGGTCCTTCTCTGAAGAGCTATCCTTAGTAGAGCAGGTTACCAGCCTGTCCTGGCACATGGGGCTGTTCCTTCTCAAGTGCAGGACTTCGCCCTTGTCCTTGTTGAACCTCATGAGGTTCCTCTCTGCCAAACTCTCAGGCAGGTCAAGATCTCGTTGAATGGCAGTTGGATGGGTTGAAATGTTTAGTGTATCATCCATGACTCCAGATATGGGGAAAAGAGTTGAAGAGGGAGAACTGTCTGAGCTGGATCAGGTATTAAGTTGTGCAAGTGCTTCAGCAGGCCTGGCTTCAGCACTACCTTTGCTTTGTCCTTTTTGTGTTAGCTTTCTGTGAATATTTTAACGAGCACATTAACAGGTAGGACTGTTCAGGGGGAAGGGAAATATTTGTTTAAATTAATCTCCAAGAGGACTGCAAACCTAGCTATTTGAAGTATTTGCACTAGAAACTTGATGGTGACTGCTGCACTCATCCTGGCAGGGGGCACGAGCAGCTCATGCCTGCTGTTAAACCAAGGAGGGTAATCCTGATTGTAATGAGGTGTTGCTACTACTGATGACAGTGGTCTGACTGTGAGCAGGCAGGTGAGGATGCTGGGTATGGGGTTCTTTTAAGGCTTAAAATCAGAAATTACTTGGAATAGAAAAAGGCTTGGAAATAAAAAAGAGGAAAGGAATATGCTTATATGTTCATGTGTAATTTGCAAACTGAAAAAGAAGCAAAATTCATCAAAGAAATGAATCACTACAAATGATTTGTTCAGCTGTTGTAGGGAGATGATTTATGAGTATCGATCTGTTTGTAATTGTGGATAACTCCCTGTGGAAGCTGTGTGCTGTGGGAAGTGTTAGATATCTGAAATTCACTGAATAAGTGCATTTTTTCTAGTGTTGCAGTTACTCCAAAAAGCTTTGGTCAAGATTGGATCACTCTTTGTGCTGTGCTTTGCAGATGTTACTGTATGAAGGAATGCTTGACCCAATAAAGTTTTACGGAAAATACTGTGACTTCCATTTTACTCCAAGGCCTCAGCAAAATGAAATGGCTTGCCTGAGGTCAATCAGAGTCTGTAGCAGACTTTGGGAAGGAACTGAAGTTGACTTCGTCCCAGGTAAATGCTTTGTTTTGCATGAAATAGTCCCAGAGCAGGAATTATTGGTATGTCTGCTGTAGTAACACCTCCTCTGCAAAATGGGGGATTTTTTTGTTGAGTTTTGAGAAGGTGGCATGAAATTCTGTGTAATCTGTCTGCTCTGTAGGAAATGCAGTGTGAATCATCTCCAAAATGCAGCTCAGCTATCAAGTATGTGTGTGAAGTTGGGATGGATGCCCTGCTGCTTCTCACCCAGAGGTCAGGCTGGGCTACTGCACAAGTTACTAATTAAGTAGCTGAGGTGAAAGCATCTCTGGAAGAGAAAAGCCACAGAGCATTCACAATACTGCACTGGCATGCTGCTCAAGTGTTGTTATGCTTTATTCTTCTCCTGGCTGGTGGCTTCATGTTGCAGTTAGTTTGTGGGTGGATTATGGCTGCTGGTACTGTGTGACTCTGGCACAAGTGCTTCATAGCCCATACCATCCAAGTGGTTCTGTCCCAAGCATTCCACTTGGTAAGTGGAATGGAATGACCAGCAGAAACATGGAGTTATTTGTTTTAAAATAGAGAAATGTGGCAATTTCATACCCTGCAGTTCCTTCCTGACAACTGATCCTCCTGCATCACGTTGCAGTGAGTGACAGCAACCAGAGGCTATTCATAAGGGTGGCATCTCAGCATGTAATAATCATAATTACATGAAATAATAACTATCTAAAGGGCAGCATGGTGAGTGACAAGCCAGAGAATGTACCTTGACACCTGCCAAATATGTACTAAACACACAGAGAAATTTTCCCCAGGATCCTGTCACTTTGTCAACTAACAGAACCAGCCAGAGTTAATAAAATTACTTCAACAAAGTCAAGCAGGGCTTTTTCCCTTGCTGTCAGAGGCTCACTGCTGTAGCACAGGTTCACAGAGTCATCGAGGAGTTTGATGTAGGTCTGGCAATGCTTTTGTTGCTACTATTTCTGGCTGTAATTAATTGGAGAAGTTCCTCTGCATAGAGTTTAATCTGCTAATTATTAGTGATGATAATAGTAATAATGATGGATAAAGTGCAGGTGGCAAGCAGGCTTTGGGGACCCGGCTAAAAAAAATGCCCTGGAAAGGTTTGACATTTCCTTTGCTATCATTCCTTCTAATATTTAATTCTGCCTGTGTGTGATGGCAAGAGTCTGGGATGAGAAGTAATGCATGGCAGCTGATAGCACTGACAATTTTTATCCTGATGTGCAGCAGCAGGTGATCTTATATTGTGCAGTGTCTAATCCCTTCTGTAAAGCAAACATGGACGTTTTTTTGACAGGCTCCCTTCCCCATATAAAATGTTTCTGGAAAGACAGGAAAGGACGGGTGTGTGGCAGCAGATCTTGTGTATAGATAAAAGATGGACTGCTGCAACTGTAGTTAATAGTATTGAGACTGTTCCACAGGACTTGACCTTTTCATATCATCTACAAGTTATCCTAATGTCCCTTAAAATGAAACAAAACCTGCTGATTGAGTACCGCAATCACTGCTCAATGGTCCCTGGATAGGGTTGTGAATGGGTTCAGAACAGATACCTCCAGTCACCCTGAGTATCTAACAGTAGTGTAATATTGGAAGTGTGCCTGTGCTCCTTTACTAAAATTATGGAGAACACAGTAGGAATAGAAGATGCAGGGCTAGATTTTGACTGGCTCCTTAATAGTACATGCATCTTAAGAGAACAAGTCTGATGAAGAGTAGATGAGGGAGCTGGGGGTATTTATTCTGGAGAAGAGAGGGTTGAGGGAAAACATGATCACTCTCTGCAGCTCCCTGACAAGAAGCTGGAGTAGGCTGTGGTTCAGTCCCTTCTCTCAAGTAACGAGTGACGGAAGCAGGGGAAATGGCCTCGAGTTGCGCCAGGAGAGGTTTAGATTGGAGATTAGGAAGAACTGTTTCCCTTAGAAGGTTGTTAGACCCTGTTCCAGGCTGCCCAGGGAGGTGGTGGTGTCCCCATCCCTGGAGGTGTTTAAAAGCTATGTAGCTGAGGTGCTGAGGGACATGGGTTAGTGGTAGACTTGGCAGTGTTGGGTTAGTGTTTGCTCTTGGTGATCTTAAAAGTCTTTTCCAAACAAAATGATTCCATGACCTTATAAGTCTCTTTTAGTGCTGTTCTTTGTCACTTTAAAAATTCACAAGACAATTAAAATAGGTGATATGAGTCTTCATGTTCTATGGGGTTGTAAGATGTGGAGTTTGACTGCGTCTTGTTACATGATATGGTCCCTCATTTCCTTGGGCTCTTGTTCCTTGGCCCATGGGTCCTCCCTTGGTTTGTATTTAGGTACAAGATGGAAGAATTCTTTGCTTGTGCCCTGCAAACACAGAGGCACCTATGTCCCCAAAGAAGGGACATCGCAGTTGTAATATAGCACACAGGATGAAGTTCAGCTGAGAGATTTATTTATACTCCTGGCTGGATGCACCAATGGTTTCCATGGGAATGGGAAGGGCTGCACAGTAGGACAGCCACTCTTATTGCACATGAGAAAGAGCTAATGGGGAGGGCTGCAGCCTCCCTAAGCTCTCGTTAATCCAACCCCCCACCAGCTCGTCAGCACACTGCTGCAGACAGGGGCTGCTTATGGGCAGGGTGAGGGGCAAGATGCAAGAGGTGCAATTTTTAGGAAACAAATGGATGTTCCTGTGACAGCAAAGTGATACAAATACATTTTCTGTGCAGCCTTTTGGTGATTATTATTCCAGAGAGTGGCAGTGAGAGGGGTTTGTTTATTTATCTATTTATTTATCTTCATTCTCATAATGAAACTGCCATGAGGGAAAGCAGAAGTGCAGGCAGAGTTTGCTTTGTTATCACCAGGTCTGACTCCTGTGTGGCTGCACAGAAAATCCAGGGGACAACACCATGCTGAGCACTGGTGGGAGTTACCTCCCTTCCTGAGAGGCTGCTGCCCATATTCTGCTCCTTGGGCACATTCCCTGCAGATGTTTTCCAGGCCTTTAGCAGGCATGTGGGCTGATCTGCTCTGGTCACACAGCAGGTGCTGTGTCCATCCCTAAACCAGGATGGGCTCCATGGAGGGGCTGGGGTGACTGCCCAGCAGCCACCTGAGGCCAGCAGCCCTCCCAGCACATGAGGAGCTGCCTTCCAGGTTTCTCTGGATAGCCAGAACAAAATCTCAGTTGCCCCATCACTTGCTCAGCAGGCAGGGATTTCTAGAAGCCTGTGAGTTCCTCAGGAATCACTGAGTGCCATCGGCAGGGCAGGAGGCTTTACTCCAGGGGCTGCCATGTGCTGGGACAGCACTGGAGAGTAGATGGAGATTGGCAGGGAGAGGCTGAGGGCTGTTAATAATACAGTAGGTGGGGGAAAGCAGAGGATAAAATGCACCAAAAATTGCATTCAGACAACACAGATGACAGTTATTTTGATTTGTAAATGTCTACCTAGTTGGAAAAGCTGCCATAAATAATAGCCAGCTGTCAGGCTGTGGTGAGGCATGGGCTGTGCTGAGCAGAACTGTGCTCAGGCGTGGGCCCCAAGCGGGGCTGTATTTTTCACAGTGTACATCCAGGATAAACATACCTTCTTCTCACATGTTTGTCATTGACAAATCCCTGCTGCACCTGCACTGTGTCATTACTGTGTTCAGTCACTTGAGTCTTACTTCAGAGACAGTGTTGTTGAGTTTTATTTGTTGTAATTTTCCTTCTACTTCCTCAGCTAAGGCAGGAAAATCCCTCATCTCACAGCTCTGGTTTCGTTGTAACACAAATTGGCTGTTCGGTTTGGATTTGCTGTAGCAGCCAGAAGTGGTGTTAGTGCTCAGTGGCAATCTCTGAGCAGCCTGCTAACACACCATGCTGAACACCTCTTCTACCCTGCCTGGGAAAACACATAAAACTGAGCCATTTCCAGGAAGATGCTTGGCTGTTGCCAAGATTTCACCTCTTTTGTGGATAAACGGAACACTTAAATCTTCAGGGCTATCAATATTTACGGATTAATCTGTTTGAAGGCCAAGAGGGAGCATTTATCATTATCCACTCTGCACACTGTAGGCTGCAGCCCAGCCCATCAGCCAGTGTCTGTGGGCAGTGCAAACTAAATCATATCTATCATCCATCCTGGCTGCAATTTGGGGTATAGGGGTTGATTTCTTGATTGGAGCAGGAACCAGCAACATGAGCAGGTGTTTCCTTGGTGAGATTTGTCTGAATGGAAGGTGTCTACTAGCCCTTGATGTGATACAGGCAAGCTGCCTCCCTCCAGGAGCATCTCACATCGGCACCACAGCTGCCTATCAAATGATGAGCTGCTACCTGTTTTTCCCAGAAATCAGCAACAACTTGCAGTCAAAGCAAAGTTGTTGCTTTGCAAGCATCCCCCTCAATTTTGAGTATCTATTCTTTCCTTGGTCTGTTCCTACACCTTGCATCATCTCTCTGATTGGCTTGGGGCTGAAGACCACATCCAAACTCCTCTTGTCCAGTGCAAAAAAAGCTGAGCCAAACACTGGTGCTATGAGGGAAAAGCAAGCACCCGCTCACCCCAGGTTACACCATGGCTACTGCTGCTCCAGGCTTTATTTTTTTCTACTGCCACCAGCCCTCTCCTCCAATTTATTATTGGGTTTTTTTATATAGTCCTTTGGTTCTGGATTATAGGCTCTTAGGGTGGTGGTCATCTCTTCTTGATGTTTGGTGATGGCACATACAAGGACTGTTTGGTATCTCTACAGCACACACAGTCAAATCGTGTTGTGTTAAAGGGAGATTTCAGTTTCTTCTGGTGGTTGTGTTGTCCAACAACATCACCTAGCTCCTGAAATTGTGTCCTGAAGGCATTGATTGGTGGGCTGAATTTATTGTCAGGTGTGAAGGAAGATTGAGTGAGTAGGATTTTTGCTTTTCCCCATCAGCTCTGAAAATGGCTCATGAACAAGCCCAGCACCCTGAGAGAGTCACCTTAGCTCAACTGTGTCCTGTATTGGAAATCCCATCAATAAATAGCTGAAAAGTCCCTACAAGTTTTGAGAAACATGTGGCAGGAACCTTAGATAAATTTATAGCTTCCCATGAAGAACTGTGTGAAATTCATAGCTTTGTGGGGCTTTGATTGAGTATTTGATTGAATTTTGCTCTGCATTCTGGGCTCAGACAGATTTGCAAGAGAAATTAGGAGGAGACAGAGTCTGGGCATGATGTTCACACACCCTTGGGAAGCAAAGGTGCTGGGTGTTTTGCACAGCTGTGACCTCCAGACTAATAAGGAAATTTCCCTGCTAAAGATGCACAAATAACAACCCCTTCTTCTAAGGTGCAAAGTGCTACCAGTAAATGCCACTTCTGAAAAGGTGTTTTGCACTGTCGTTGACTTTCATGTAGCATTGCAGCTGGTCAGCCTTCCTACCATGTTAAAACAGAATTTGCTGTTAAGTCCAAGTGCTTTTTTATTTCCTTTGCTCCATGATTGATATGTCTCATCATGTCACAAACTATATATAGCTTCTCCCTGCTGGGAGACGGAGTAGCTGCTCCTGGCGGTGTCACCTCAGGTTGGATTAATTAACCCTGACATCATCCATTTTCAGGGACAGAGATCCCATTCCCTGCTGCTTGTAAACAGAACCCGCTTGTGGAGTGAATGCAGGCAAGAGGCAGCGGGGAGGCCACATAAACACCACTGAGCCAAGGCATTTCCAGTGCCTATGAAAAAGAGCAGAAGCCAAATTTCATCTCCTTGTTTTTCTTAAGGCTTAGCAAGGAACCAGTAAGTTTGCAGCAGCTCTGATTACAAACATTTGCTCTTTTCTTTAGCCCCTGATGACTCTGCTCTTGGCTTGGTTACAGTGTTTATCCAGTGTCAGTGCTCCGGCTGTTCAACAGCACTTGGCTATTTTCTCCAAGGCCAAGCTGTGTCCCGTGCCTCTAAAGAATAGGGAGGCTGGGATTTCCTCTGGAGGAGCTGCTTTGGTTGTAGAGTCAGGGAGGAAACTGGGGGTGAGGAGCCAACAGCAGAGTCCAACCACCAGCTCTGAAAGGCTGTAATTGCACTCCCAACCTTCTGCAGAGGTTAAGGCCACAGGAGCACAGATAAGCAGTTGCTCTGGCTCTGTTACACCTCTTTGTTGTTAGGAGCCCTCCAGTGCAGGTGGAGTGTGCAGCATTGCTGCTGTGCCTCGTAGTTCAGGATTTTTTTAACTTGCTCATCCATACTGGTATTGAGTTGCCTCTTTTGAGAGCCAAAGAAAATCTGCATAGTTGTTGGGGGGGAAAAAAATACTTCAAAGATCAGCTTCAGGTGAGTGCTGCTCTCGTATGTGCAAGCATTTAAGAAGGGCAATTCCTTTCTCTCTCTTCCCATTCCTACCGCTGACCTAGATTTTCATCTCTCTGCTATATCTCCCAAGCCAACAGCCTCATATCTGCCTGCCTCAACCTTGCTGGCCAGGAGCAGCCTGTGCCCTTGCAGAGCCAAACCTACCATGAGTGCTGGTGTGTTGGTGCTCTGTGCTGCAGAGCAGATGCTGAGGAGAGCCTTGAGCAAGAGGTGGGAGCACTGTGTCTGAGTAGTTGCCCTAAAGAAGGTGTCTTCGTGAGCTAGAGGGAAAAGTCTTTGGGTTTTCTCAGGCTTCTACTGTGACCTATTGAGAGTTGAAGTGATATGAGGTCTTTGCAAAGTGTCTCACAAGTTTTAGAGGTGGTGCCTTCACCCCATCACTTGTGAACTTGTGATTGTGAACTGATAATGTGCTTGTGAACTGATAATGACTGGGAGAGGGATTTTTTTTTACAGTCCAACATACATTCTGAAAACTGATGGAGTTTTCTGTCGATTCCTGGAGGACTAATTTTCATGTTATGGCTGAGCTTTGTGTGTGATGTCCCATATTTGTGCTCAACTTTTCACTAAATTCTGGAGCTGAACATGTGGTTATGAGGGAGCAGAGTGCTCTGTCTTTAGGATGCTGGATTCAACTTTACCTCTTTTGAGTGAGCCTCTGTCTGAGTAAAGAGTGAAAATGCAGTGTTCTCTTTCACTACTTTGCTGCATTTTGGGACCTCATAGTCTAAGACCTCTTCACGCTGCTCAATTCAGAGTAGTAGTAAAAAAGAGCTTAATGCACAACACCTCATCATATTCTCTTTTTCCCTTTTGCATGGAGGCTTTTGTGAGCCCAGTCCTTTGCAGGCTGATTCATTGCAACATGCACAAGACCAAACATGAAGGGCTGTTCCTCTTCAGATTTGGGCTCTTCTCCATCTCTCTGCTGTGATTCTTTTTCCCTTCCCTGTCTCATTGGTGTCATTCCTGCCAAGAGCTGGCAACTGAGACAGCAATGAGTCAGTGGGAGTGGGAGGCTGCTGGGCTGAGATGTGCTTGGTAAGTTTCTCCTGAAGTTATGAAACTGCCAGTGCCTCTGCAGAGCACCTCAGAAGTCACCCTTCTGTTTAGGGATGGTGATGACGATCCAGCTGACAGCAGCTGGAAATGCCCTGTGTAGATTTGGTGATGCAGGATTTAGGAAGACGCAGCAGATTGGAGGTGGGGACAGGAGAAATACCTTGACTAGTCTCTCTGGCCAGTGCCTCCATGGCAGTGGTGGGGACCAGATCCTCCATCTCTCCTAACATTGCCCTCTCATCAGCCAGACATCAGCATGTGTGTTCCTCGGGAGCTGGGGCAGGGGGATATTACCACCAGGCAGGGAGGTGATGTTGCTGTTCCCCTGTTCCTCAAAGGCTGTGTCCCCTCACTGCTAGGTCTCCTGGCCCCTGCTGCCAGCACAAGCTGTGAGCTGCTGTGCCTGTGGGGTTTGAGCTGGAGAGAGAGAAGGGAGCTGATGAGCCTGTGCCATCTCAACACCTGAATACAGACAAGTGTATTTGTCAATCAGTATGTTTTCTTTATTTTTGCAGTGTACTTTGCTGAAGAACTATTATCCATAATTGGTTCTGGATTACTGCACAAACCACATTCAGATAACACTTGTCACCTTGGGAATAGCTAATGATACACAACAAACCAGCAGCAACACGCTCTGGCTGAAGGGCTTTATGTGCATGTATGTTTTGTCTTCTTTTTGTTTTTAAGTGTATCTTGAAGAATAAAAACATACACTTACTTTAAGCAAGCACTTCCTTGCACAGATCTGTTTTGTTTTATAATATCAAGTATGTTCCTTTAGTGGGTCAACATTATTGTGTTGCTCTTCTGATGTGGTGCCAGTTACGTTTGTTTTGTTAGCTGAAATTATTTCCTCAACAGATTTACTTTTGAAAGGACACTGCTCTGTGTGTGTATTTTGTTCAAACCTAAGCTCATCTAGCTACTGCTCTGCTCTTCTAATAGATATCTTGCAGATAGGGAACAATATTATTGGAATGCATCCAAGAACTGCATCAAAGTCTATATGAAACAGATTTCCAGCAAATGAACTCTAAAATCCTGGGTTTGATTATCTCAGAGAATCCCTGCTGAAGCTAATAAGGCAACATCATGCAAAAAAGACATTCTAGTCTCAATATTACTAAGTATTAATTATTGTTATCTCTCTGCTAGCTGATAGCAGTGGTTGCAGCCCTGCAATTTAGCTCTCCAGCAAAAGGAAAGGTACTGGAACAAAACTAGAAAATAAAGCTCTGTATATACATATCAGACCTGAAACAAAAGCTGTCATGTGGCCCCATGGCTCCTTCGTCACAGCCTGGAATGCCTCTGCTTTGAGAAACTACCTTTAAAACCATTTGTGCCAGAGAGAAAACTTTGCTGTTGCTCCACTTGTAGAACTTTTTCCTGGACTGCTGAGGGCACAGAGAAACCCAGAGGGTAGATGAGAGGAAAGCCCAAGGTGTCTTTTTAAGTCTACCATGTGCTCTCCAAGAAATGCAGCTTGGATGACTTTGTACAACAGTGACATCTGGTGATACCCATCAATATTTACTAATTCCGTCTGCCTTTTAAGAGGATGGAGTTCAAGTCTGCAAATTCCTTATTACTTGAGAAGAAAGTTAGAGCAATGAACTTGAGCTTGACCCAAGACGTGCCAGGGCTGCTCCTGGTAGCCAGATTGTTCTGTTTGGTTTGAGTAGGTTGGTGCTACATCGTGCTGATGTTCTGTGGGCAAAGGCTGGATGCAGAGCTGGTGACAGGCTCCCCTGTGCTATTCAAATGAGAAGAAGCCACATAAATTTCCATGGCTCCTCTTAAGAACCTCTCACATTTCCCATTAGGGCATCCTCATGGGCAGGGACTGCCATCCCTGCTGGAAGTGCATTGTTCCAGTTGCAGAGCTCAAGTCTTGGGTAGACCTCACTTTTATCCAAATTGGGTCAGCCTTTCTAATTTTTTTGGGGAGGAATCTGTTTAAATAGGTTGGAAAGTGCTCTCTGTCACTGAGAAACATCTTGCCATTCTTACTGTCAGTACTCCAAAGTCAAATAGTGAAATGTTAGTGGAAGGTCTACAGTTAAAGCCATGAATTACTCCCTGTGGTAAGTTCTCTGCTGACTACAGTCTCCTCACAATGAGGGAGAGAAGAGGGAGAACCACCACTTCTGATCTCCCTCCTTCTTCCTTCCTCAGTCTTTCAGGAGGTGATGATATGGCTTTCCTCTTCTTTCCATACTAAATATGTATGGTCTGTCCCTGCCTGGCTGCTTAGCTTGCACCCAGGATGTGATCTGGGGAAAAAGGTCACATTTCCCCAGGACATTTGCTGAGCTGTTTGTCATCCTCAAGAGGTCTATGTGCCATAGAGTTGTGTGTCTCCTCTTTTTCCTCCCTCCTTCCCAGTATTTGTGCAAATTAAAACAATTCTTTAAAAGAGGTTTCTATGGGTTAATTCAAACATGTGGAGTGTTGGAAAGAAGTCAGATTATTGCCCCCTTTAAGGGATTATAAGTGGCTTTAGGCCTGAATCCTGGCAGCGCAGAGAGACCATCCCCCAGGATCAGTGCTTACATGAACACTTGATGCCTGCTGTTATGTGCTCCTGAGGCCAGAGTCTGGGTACTCTCCTGTACTGTATCAAGCATAGAAATTATGCTTTATGAAGAACTAATAAGAAAAATAATGATTTGGATGTGCAAACATGGAGGAATGAGGGAGAGGCCTGAAGTGAGGCTGAATTTGATTTCTTTAATGTTAGATATTATACATATACCATAAGCAGAGCTAGTGAGATTGCTCCCTATCTGTGTGTTTCCAAAGTATAAAATAGAAATGAAATCACCCCTTGGAGGGCAATAGTAAGATAATATTTTCACAACATTAGTCAGATGCTAAAATATCAGTATGTTCTTTCTTTTCCCTGGTAATACAGAACTAGAAACAGCAATCAAACAGAAAGGTAACACCTCGTATGCTGCCCAAGGAGTTTTCCTTCAGCTCTGGAAACGTTTGCACATGTGAAAGCTGTAGCCGCTATGTGTTTGTTTCCAAAAATCTTGGCTTTCTTAAAGAAATAGGTACCTCTCTACTGCTTTCTCTGTTTTTTGTGTAGCTGGAGTTTCCGATGTGACCCTGTGCTTCACCTCTTCACAAAATACCAGTAAATGTTCCAAAGGAAGAGCTCAGGATTGGATGCATTAAAAACCAAATAATCCCTATGGTCCCAAAAAGAGGGAGATAAAATATCCCATAGGTAAAAACCATAGGGCACATCTGTATGGATGAACGAACGATGTTGAGGAAACAGAAGTACACACCATGTTCAATACTCTTTAGTTGTAAGGGACAGTTTATTTAAACTCAGCTGCTAGAATTTGGTAAAATGAGGATGTCTTTGCTGGTCAGAACTTCTAAATCTGTGGTGCCAGATAATTTGTTCATTCTGAGAAGAGGTATATTCTGCCTGTGCCTGTGGGATGGAAGGTGATGACATGATTTGAGATCATTCTGTCAAAGGACTGAAGAATTAAAGGAAAACTCAAAGGCAATTCAGGGAGGAAAGGACTGTAACAACAGTGTCACAAGTTTAGGATGTAAAGGGCAGCTGTGGTACTCACTTTCTGTTGAGCTGTGCTGGCTGCTGGAAAGGTCTGAAGTCAAGAGACAGTAGAGAGGGAGTGAATTAACAGGATGTGTTGGGAGCAACAATACTGAAGTCATTGGGACTGCACAGGTCCAAGAAGCAGTTCAGGCCTTTCGGGTTTCCTTGTTGCTTTGTTTCTGAAGTAGCAGGAGGACAAGCAGGGCTTTGGAGAAGGGCTCCTGCATTGTTTGATAGTGGCTGATCCATCTTTCTACAGGAAAGTGAAACTTCTGTCCCTTTCTGCAGGGTAAGGATGAGGAGTTTTAACATACTAAAGCAATTTCTTTCTTTTGCAAAGAAAGAGATACATGGCTGGAAAAGAAGTGTAGCCATGGGTGGGCCCCCCACAGGGATTCCCCATGGAGACTTTTCAGAGAGTTTTTGGCAAGGACCAGAAACCTTCAGGTTTGCTTAGGGGAAGATGAGGAGAAAATCCATGCAGCCTCTTTCCACAAACTACTCATTTATATGCAGTCTCTTCTGCTGCATGCTCGTGAGTGTCCCCTCAGCTTCACAGTATCCCACTGGCTCCAGTCCAGCTTTTCTGAGCATGGATCAAGATGCTTTGGTAGAGCTGGCTCAAAGAGCTCAGAGCTTTGAGCAGCTGGGCTCCTTTACTATCTATGGCACCAAGGGACCATGACTCGTTCTCCTCTCATAACCCTTGTACTTGGATTTCCTCAGGAACCTCCAGAAGCTACTTCTGCCCCTGGGAAGCTGTCCCTGTCCCATAGCCTGTGTTTCCCTGTGTTTCATCTCCCTAAACCCACTGCTATGCTGGAAATCAAAAGTTCCCTCATAGTCCCTCAGGGATCCTTAGTGACTTTTATTGTCTTTAAAAGACCTCTGCATGGATTTGTAATCATTCTACGTGTACACCGAGAAAACACTCACATAACTGGTAATTAATTTGTTTTAATTGTTTTTATATAATCCCCGTGAGCGACCTCATGTTTTGTTTTGCATCTGTTATGTTTCTGACTCAAATTTTAATGCCTTAATGGGAACAGTGCCAACTGCTGTTACACTGAGCTATGAGCAATCTCCTGGCACGCTTCCAGTCCTTTATTGTGGAACTAACTATACAGCACTGTAATTTAACTAGCAAAATGTGGCAAATCACTATTATTAATAACAATAAATCTATTTCTGCAGGTTGACAGCATTAAAATAACAAATTACTCTGCAAAGAAAGCTGGTAATTTTGGGTGCTTTCCACTGCGATCATTGCAGAAGTGTAATATCCGTTATTAAGAGCCTTTTGGTGGCTGTTTGCACATGACAATGCATCATGGTACTTACTACAGGGGAGGATACAGAGGCCTTGACCACGGCTATTTCACTAATTCGTCACTTGAATTTAAATGTTAGTGTCAGGATGGGGCAGGTTAGGGGAAATTGTCTACCTCCCCTGCTTCCCATCCCCCCTTTTGTAATAATCCTGTCTCATCCAGTTAGTCAAAACTTTAAGCGCAAGATCTTAATTTCTCTTCCCTCCTCTCCACTCTCTGTTGTCTTCATTCCTGAATCCACAGTGCCCTGCAGTGTGCAAGTCCCTTGAGTTTTAACCAAGTGCTTGATTGATGCAAAGCTTCAACCATGACAGCAATGCCCACCAGACACTCATATATTTTTAAAAGAGTTAGCAACTGAGCTCCTACAAGCTGCCACTGGATTGCAATAGCCCAGTCATTGCAAAAAGGCCAGGCTAAAATCACAGGCTTAAGATTACTCTCAGTCTGAAGTTCCTGGTGAACTTCACATACTGAACCTGAAGGAGCAATCCACATCCAACCCAATTCCCATCAGGTGAAACCTGAGCAGTAAGCCAAGTTCTCTATCACCTCTGTATGAGGCAGCTCTAACCTTCTGCAGCCTAATTGACTAAAGCCACATCAACCCCTTTAAGCAGCTGTAATAAGCAGTGTGAATGTGAGGGGAAAGAAGCATGTGCTGACTCCTCACCGTGAGGTTGGAAGGTGTGTGGGATGTTGGGTGGTGAAAGGGAGGTAATTGAGGTTACGAGAGGAAACTGGTGACTGCATGGGAGCTGGGGCCTGGCTGACTGAGCTGCTGATTTCCTCTCTTTCTGTGCTTTGCATTGGCAGGATAGGCATTCTAGTGCGCTTAAAGAGGAGTTAAAATGTTATGGAAAAGAGAAAACTGGATGTGCCTCATAAGCTGCAGGCGCCAGAATGTTCTTGTATAGTCTGTTTGTAAAGCTACTGTTTGTTTGAGAATTTATAACTTACCCCGGGGCGGGGGGTGGTTTACTTGCTTTCTGGTTGTTATTTCAGGGCAATCCTTTTCCAAACTCACTGCAGGTAATTCAGAGGTAGTTACTTGTCGTTGTTTCAGCCCCTTTGCTTGTCCATAGAGTGGGCAGAAGGCTTCAAGGTATTATTCATGAAGGTGCAATGTGAGACAAGTATATATGTTGCTGCTGTTTCTGCAAGCTGATTAATGTGTTCCCTTGCTTTGTAAGCTCTCCCAGTCTAAGTGGGTAGGTGTTGGTCTGGACAGGGAACCATGCTGGAAACCAGCAGAGTGTTTTCTGCAGTCTATCATCTGCTGTCAGCTACTCACCAGCTGATGCCAATAAACTCCTCTGCAATTTCAGTATGGGTTAAAGTTGGCAGCTCACAGCTCTTTAAAATACTGTCTGAGGAAGGGCAGCATATGCTTGGAAGAATGTCGAGAAGAAAGAGTGAAAGGTGGCAAGGTCAGAAAGAGTAAATGTGATGTGGAGATAACTGGATGGAGAGGAATAGTAAGGGAAAGGAAACAAAAGTATTTGTGGGGAATGAAATGAAAAAGCCAAGTGCAAAAAAACAGATGACTGATAAAACTAACAGAAACGTCAGGTGCTGGGAATCAGAGAAGAGACAACGGTTCAGAACTTGTTCACCATGTATTTGCCTCTGCACCAGTCTCAATGAGTACAGGATCAGACAGTGTGCTGGGAAGTCTGTTGGGTGATCAGAAGGAGACTGGCACAGCTTGATAAATGATGTTTGAACAGAGCAGTAGTTAATGTGAAAAAGGAGCTGGAATACCTGTAAACCCACTTGTTGATGCAGCTGAAGAAGTTGCCACGGGGTGGTTTGCAGTGGGCTGCCATGTTCATGCTTAGCTCCTTGCGTGGAAAAGAAGAGACTTATTGCTGCCATAGCAAGGGATTGTTAATGTTTTGATCAGTGGTTTTCTTTATTTTCTAGTTCCAGTTTTTGCAGGAGGACATAGGAAGTGGAGGTTGGAAATCACTTTCATAGAATCATAGAATTGTTTAGGTTGGAAAAGGCCTTAAAGATCATCAAATCCAACTGTTAAACCATCACTTTGACTCTTGTTTGTGCTTGTTAAAGATGGAGAGGATTCATTTCCTCACCCAGCTGGCTTACAGCAGGATGGAGCCTGACTGTGTCTACATGAAAACCCACGTCTGTGTCTGATTGAAGGCTTGAAAGCTCCCCTTGCAAGTCCAAGCTCACAGGCTTCTCTTGTGGTCAACCCAAGTGTTTTCTTAGAGATTAAAGTATCTCATAGGTAGCTGAGTGGACTCTGCAGGGTTTAATCCATGGCTGTCTGCAGCTAAGGTACCAGCTATGCCATCTAGAGCTGTTTAGAGAGATGCAGCCCTTTGTGAGCACAAATAGTCGACTACAGCTTTGAGTTGTGATCCAGCCTAATCTGTGATCAGTCTGTGATAATTCAAGCTTACTGAGTTCAACAGCAGCTGCTGCTCTCCCAGACAAGTGCCTGCGGCTCTGAGGGGCAACAGTATTTACAGGGTTCTGAAGGGCACTGTGGGCTCCAATTATCCTTAAAAAATAATTTAAGAAATCCTAGTTTATTCTCTGCTGATTTTGTTCTTTGCATCTCACCCTTTCAGCCAAAGATCCTACAGCACTTGACAAACAAGATGAAGGCACTTGACCCTTCTGAGTGTTTTCATCCTGTTAATTTGCAAAGCAGACAAATCATTTGTCCAGCATGATGAACCAAGACAGTGATGTCCCTAAGTCTTGCTGCACCATTGCAGCATTGTTTGGCATGTGCCTCACTCAGATTGGCTAGCCCTTGAACAGTCATGACAGTTTTAAGGCATATGTTTGCAGCAAGAGCCTGGCTTTTATGAACTACTTGATGGGCTTTTTTGTTTGTTTGTTTCTTTTCCCTTTTTGTTCCTTCTGGTTGCATATGAGTAAGCTTCTACTGGAAGACTATTTCTCTTCACTTAGGTCTCCCACAATGTGGGAGCTTCAGTTCCCCACCAAGCACCTCACACTGTCTATATGAGTAATATTCTTCAGATGTGCATATGGTCTGTGTGGGGACAGGTGTAGTTATTGACATCAGATCTCAGTTTTCTTGTTCTCAGTCTCTAAGAGTGCGAGTAGTGAATTTATAAGCCTCACTCTGCTATTGCAGAGTTTCAACGTCTGGGAAGAAAGTTCATGCAAGCAGTATATATATATATATATATATATATATATATATATACACATTCAATGGGAGCTCTGCTATGTGCAGGAGAAAATGGTTAATTTAAATCTGAAGATATTTCCACCATTTTGTTATCTGAACTTTTGTTTTCTGCAGGAGTAGAGATACAGAGGAAACATGCATTGTTGCAAAACTGCATGGAACAGAAAGCTGGCAAGTCAGAAATGGTGAAATTTATGTCTCCAAAAGACTGTTTAAGAGCTGATTAAACTAAAAAAAACCAAACAAACAAACAAAAAAAAAAAAAACCAAACACAAAACAACATCTCTAATAGTTTTTCTTATCTTAAAATGCAGAGGCCAATGATATTGGAGATGAAAGGCATTGGCTTCTGTGACCACAATAGTTATCTGCAAATTAGCAACTGATGCTGCTATCACAAGATAGTAATGTGTTTAAATAATGAACTAAAATGCAGACTACCTGGAGCTGATACCAAATGCTAAGAGCTCCTCTCTTAAAGATTTTCTTATTCATTACTCAATCTGCATCAGTTATTTGAAGCAGGATTGTGCATCTCTTGAGACCATCATGGTCTTCAGCTTTCCACTGTGAAAACAAAAGGGTTTTTGCCAAGAGTGAAATCTTGGCATGGCACATGATCCCATTGCTAACAACAGGCTGAGGTGGGCCCGGTCTTTTAATGCATGTGGCTAGATGGGATTTGTTTTCATAGCAGCCTGGAAGAGGGCTAATTGCATAGTTTGTAAGGACTGAAAACTGGCAATCAGAGATCTGCCTTTTCTGTGTTTTTTTTTTTTTTTTCTCTTGTTAATTTTATTTTCTATTGCAAGTGATCAAAACAAAGAAACACTATGAAAGCTGTCCTTTTTAACTTCGTTTTAAACTTCTCTGTGAGTGAAGAACATAACAGACTGCTAAACTTGAAACTACCATTTGGAGAGATAGCACAGATGTGTGGTGGTCAAAAATTAATCACTGATCTACAGTTGTCTGAGAGCAGTTGCCTTGGGATGAAGCAGACTAGTTGGTGGGGTGTGATAGCAATATAAGTGATTAGAGTCAGGCTTCTTTCATCTGTAGATACTCAAATAACTTTTCATTAGTTTGAACTGGATTGCAAATGAATATCACCTTTGATCTATTATGAGACTTTCCAATCAATGAGGCCTCAGCTCCAAAAAAATCAAAAGCAGTGTACATTGGTAAGACCAGTAGAAAGATCTGAATCTTGAAGAACAATCTGCTCAGGCATTGTTGGAGATAAAAGTGCAGGTGGATCTTCGGGAGGCAGGAGAAGCTGAGGGTCAGAGAACTGACATGGATTGCCCAAGCATGAGGAAGGCATTGACACCATTGAGGTGATTCAAGCCCAGAACTCTTTCAAATGACTCTCGTTCCAGGTTTAAATCATTACTGAGAGAGTCTTGACCAGTCTCCTAATTTAAATGGTGACGGTATTTTGTGTGGAGGGAATGACAGTTTTGTGTGTGACAGGGTGGGGGCAGAACATGAGGTGGGTGCTTTTTAGGGGACTACTCATGAAGAACCAAAACAGGCCAAAAATAACTTATTTCTGCAGATACTGACAACAGTGTAGGAGCTTTATTTAAAAGCATCTGATGACCTGACTAGTGTGGTTTATTTTATTGGTTGGTTAATATCTAGAGGATATTCCTTATCAGGCTTGACAGATCAACTTCTTGGCCTGAATGACTTCCCAGTGTCTCTTCAGTGCTGAATCCCCAGCCTTTGTTGGGCTGTCTCATAGCCGGGGTGTTATCTAGCATATGGAATTTGATTTATTTCTGTGCTGGCATGTCCAGAAGAATCCGTGTAAAGAAAACAAACTGCATGTCCCCTTCACAGGAGATCTTGGCTGCTATTTCTCTCCCCACTAAAAGCTTTATCACTCAGCCTTGTTATTACCATACTAAACGGAACACTTCAGAGCTTAGCGGCTTAACAAGATAAAAACATGCTTTGCGGTTAATGTGGTTACTGTAGGCATTGCACATGGGGCTGGCCAGGAGAGCTGCTCACTTCCTGCTGCTGCAGCTGCCGAGCCACGGGAAACAACTTTGCCTGATAAAGCCCATGAAAGTAGGCAATTCAAGATAGATTGTAGCTTTATCAAGGTAAAGTGCTGAAGACTGACCTAAGCTAGAGGAAAGTATCCCTTCCTCCCCGGCTGCCCTCCTGTGTAATTTTGTATCCAAAGCAGATTCGCTGTCTGCCAGAAACTGTTCCTGTAATTCTTTCCCTAGTGAAGTGCTGTGGAGTGCAAGGGTGTTTTCCGTATCAAAGGGCCTGACTGGGATTCCCCTCCTGACAGTTGTGTCTTGAGAATAATCCAGAAGGGTACTTTCCCCCTGTGAATAATGAAAGTCTCATGTTGTTTAGAATGTGCAAATTTAGGAAGATTCTCTTCCCTGTATTAATTGCTTTTTGGAAATGTGTGACTCTGGGTAAATGGTGAAGGCAGATGTCTGGATTTTCAGCTAGTAAAACTTCACGAGAACTCAATTTCTGGTGTTTCTTTCTCTCAGAGATCCAGGTTTGACTCCTCGGGATAACACCAAAACACACACCTTCTCCCAAAATGCTTCCAAAGAAGCAAATTTTTAAGTGTTAGTTCTGGGATCCTTTCCAGAATTTCTGAATGTCTTTTGATTTTATTTAAAGCATAAGAAACGCAATAATTAGAAAAATCTACAGAAGATGCCCAAAGGCAGCTTTCTGTCTTAAGCCCAAGAGGAAGGACACATCATGGTTTGTCTTTTCTGATGTTGGTTGATTCGACGTTCAAGAGCAATCTTTTTTTTCTCCTTCATAAAACTTCCCAGGCCTGTGGCTCCCTTGTGAGACCTTTCTCAACCTTCCTTGTCTATTTTTTATTGTTGCTGAAAATATTTTAATTTATTGCTTCCTTTCTTATGCCTACATTTTATTCTTCTCTCTTTTTACACTGAGGATGAGTTGTCCTCCCACAGTGCAAGTGAATTTACTATCCCAGAGCTCTTTGCTTAGATATTTTTAACCAAAGATTTTGGGACTATACAGAATGTCCATCTTCCAGCACACTGCTAATCAGGACATTTTTGTCATTGCATACTGATTCAATATCAACTGGAGTTGCTGTGAGCTGAGGGATAGCCCAGGTTGTTTGTGGACTGTACAGCACCATTGCTTCTCTGCTCTGTGTACCCTTTCTCAACCCAGATACAGGACAAATAATGAGCATCAGAATGAGAAGGGTGGTGAACACATTATGTCACACTGTGCAGTCACCTCCAAACTGTGCTCTGCACGTCAAATCATTTCACACTGAGACAACAGTACCTTCTCTTACCAGCTCTTGTATCTTAATACCGAGCTGCTGCTGCTAAAGCTAGCAGTTAGTTAAATAGCACACAGATGTGTATGTTTAAGCATATGAATTAGTATTTGGAGCTACAGTTCAGTTTGCTGTGGAACATATTTTTCATGCACACAGCATGCAATGAAAAAAGCAATTTCCAGAGCACAGTTCCATTCCAGTAATTATGGCAATCTTTCATTCACCAAATACTTAAGCTCACTCCTAAAGGTTCCAGTGAGGAAGGAATAATAACCAATTAACAAATATTATTGACGTTTACAGACAAGCAATGTGTATGCTCTGAGCATCAAGAGCAGGTGCTGCAGGTAGGGGAAAGGAATATTGATGAGCAACCTCTTGAATCTTCTGCCTTGTGACCTGTCTAGGAACTTGGACTAAGAATTTATTAGTGCAGCCATCAATTATCTGTTAGTGCTTTAGATTATGCTTCCTTATTTAAATAGGTTTTAAGTGTATTCAAGCGTTTCATTATAGCTCCCATGCAGTGTTGTGATCCTCTTCAGCCTCTTTGTACATGGTGTGTACCCAGTGGCCTTGTTCAAACCCTGTGTGGTGACCACAGATACAGCCTGATCCCTCAAATGGTTACAGGACAGAATCATATAATGTGTGAGATCTTTGTAATTATTTCATGTCTTACAAGTCAAACTGCCTTTATGTTCACTCAGAGATGTACAGTTGGTGTGTTTAGAGTTTTGGCAACCTAAAACCGCTGTTTGATATGTTATGAAGAAGGTTATCTGCCTGTGTAATAATGAGCCAGTTTGAGATGGAGCACTCATTCTAATTCCAGTATATCCATGTAGCAACCATTCCTTCCTAGGGGTGCAGATGAGGAACGGTGGAGAGCTGGTATTCCTCAAACCTGTGTTCCTCAGCACCTTCATCATTGTCATTCACAGCTCTGTAGATCCATCACAGACATGATAGTATCACACATGAGGAGCAGGAGTAGGTTCAGTGAATGCTGTGCTCTGCTCATTGTGAGCAGCTCCAAAATTCACTTTCACAGGTTAAGTCCTGACAGAGATGTGTTCACCACGTCAGTATCTCCAGTGCATACATTATGCAAATTGTTTGCAACAGTGAAATGCTAAAACAGCTGAAAACATTTCAATTGCATGAAAAATGTGCACTTTGCATTGCCTGTACTAATTGCAGTGTATCTTAATTAAGTATGTAATGTAAATGTTAATAAGTGGTAATTGTAAGTAGTTGGCTTGCAGTATTTATATAAGCCTCACATTTCATATAATCTGGAACACACAACATTCCCCCTGAACACAGGGAAAAACTTCTTTACTGTAAGGGTGAGGGAGCTCTGCCACAGACTGCCCAGGGGGGTTGTCTAGTCTCTTTCTCTGGAGGTTTTTAAACCCACCTGGAAGCATTCCAGTGTGACTTGATCTAGAAGGACCTGCTTTAACAAGGGAGTTGGACTGAAAGAACTCTAGAGGTCTCTTCAATCCCTACCATTCTATGAACTTCACACTGTTTGGGTTTTTGTTTTTTCCTGTTGATTTCAGCTTTGGACATATTTTAATATATATCCAGTAAAATTTGTTTCACTGGTCGAACGCACAGAGGTAGACTCTCTCCATATTCAGCTACAGAAAAATCCTTCTGGCATCTGTGGAATCTCTTGTTGCAGAGAAGAGTCAGGTGCTACCCTCTGCTCACACTGAGTAGCCTCTCAGTTCAGCATAGAGAGGAGTGGTCTTTGGCAAAGCACTGGCCTAATATTCCAAAGGCTGAGGTTCAATCATCAAACCAATGTTTAAGACCTTCAAGGTGTAATCAGCTAATTAGACTGAGCTGGAGTGTGACTTTATGATCCATCTGAGCCCATCCCTAATTTTCATCTCGCTGCCCAGTGGAGAAGCACTTGAGGAAATCCTTGAGGCACTGTCTTCCTCTGTGCTTCATTCTCTGCTCTCAGGGCTTTGGGAAGCTCCTGCAGTGCATTCAGGTGGTGTTGAAGGTCTGCAAGTGCCTGATGAGGGGTGACAAAAGGAGTTTTTAGCAGAATTCAAATGTTTGATAAAAGAGATGTCTCGGGACAAGAAAAAAAGAAGAACTTAATATAGTGAATTGCTATCTCTGGAAATTTCAATTATCAGTCAAAATATCCTGAAATCAAAACCTCACTGACATTGAGCCTCAATTATATAAAACCCATTAGGGATATGGAATGTGTTCGTATAAATGAGGTCTCTGATAACTGAGGGAATTTTCAATGTACTTAATAGATGTCAAGAGACTTGACCCTGTTTTGAATACCAGAGAGTTTTAGATAATTGAAGTTTGGGTAATCTAGGTTGAACTGTAGAATTTAGCAAATTAAGATAACGTTGAGACTCTGTGTGAGTTAATTTTAGTTCTGATAAAAGAAACCAGTTCATCTAGCTTAGACACTGAAGCCAGCAGACAACACAGCAGAGTGCCACAAGATACAATTCTCCAGGAATTCTCCAAGGAATCACGTACAACCTCATTAACACTCTCCTGCCCAGGCTCTGGAAGGATTCAGATGCAGAGATGAAGGCTAATTTAATATCTCCGGATTGTATATAGCACATGCTGTCAATAGGGCTTTTGATTAGTATGAGGGTGACTTCTACGATGAGGATTTGTGCCTGCTTGAAAGTGAGCAGAGCCTGCTGAATGCTAGCAGTGCAGCAGGCTATGCAGTGGCTATTGATGATAATGATTTGTCTGATGAGAGATGGATGCAAGACAGACAAGTGCATTTCTCCCAAGACTGCTGTTCCCAGGGCTGTCTGATGTCCCTAGTGCACACACTTCATCCTTCTCTCTCCCCTCATCACTCAACATATATACTTTAATATTTTAATGTCTTTCTAGATTTCCAGGAAGTGGGAGGAATGACTTGCAAATTACTAGAAGAGTGGTTTAAAGATATAAGAGAGATAAGGCTTGTGGATAAACACACTGTCCTGCATTAAATCAGCTGACAGCAGTTACCAAAACCTGAGAAGCTCACAAGAAAGACTTATCTGACAGATGTAGACAGACTCATTGCCTGGAAGTTTGCTTTCTCTTGTCTTCTCATAATGAGATCCAGTACTTCTGTCTCCTTAACACCTTTGGTTTGAGTATTAGACCCTGACATATTTCAAGAGAGAATTACCCAGGGGCAGGAGAGATGTCCATGTAGTGAAGGTCCAGGGGACTCCTGGGAGCTGCTATCGTTTTTCTGCTTAGCTGCAGCTTCTGAGCAAAACAGTTGACATCAGTAGGAGTTTGCCCTCTAAACTTGTTTAGCAATCTGGATCCTAGTGGGTCTTCAACTGTAACATTGAGATGTTAATTCTTCCTTTACTGGAAGAGGTAGCTCATAGGGAGTATGTAAATGTGGATTATATGAGAGGCAATGGAGGAAATTTTGATTGAGATGTATATTAAATACTTTGCCAGTACATTGTATATCACAAAATCTCCTCGTCTTTCAAAAATATTCTCATTCTTAATATAAGAATGCTCCTTTGAGCAACAGGAGGGGAGTAACAGCATGGTAATCAGTGAAGGCATTCCTTGTGAATGCTTTAAACCAGACACAGGCTCCGTCTGTCTGCAAGAGTGTTTATCAGAAAGCATAACTGCTACATAACATCAGTGCAAGGATGCTGTACAAGTGGACTGTGTTAGTTTTATTACACAAGCAGCTGGAAACCCACATCACCCTGGACCTTCACTGTGATGGGCTTTGTATAATCATCTAAATGGCAAAAAAAAAGAGTGGAATAAAGGAAAGGATTATCCTCTTTTATAGATGGGAATGGAAGCATGGTGTTGTTGAGTGACGCACGTTAGGTTAAACAACAAAGTAAATTAATCTCCCCATCTCTGGTCTAGGTTCTTAAACATGTAACTATCCTTCCCTCTTGGATCTCAATTTGAACACATTATATTGGAGTGGATGGAAAATTAACCAAGGGTTATCTAATCCTACACTGAAAGAGAAAAGAAAGTGCTCAGTTATGGAGAGACTGAAAGATAAGACACAGTAAAACTTCAAACCAGTACTCTAGAGGATACTAGCTGAATATCAGAGACTTGTTGGAGAGCTGATAGGAAAGCAGCATGTATCAAAGCACAGAGGGGAAACATGAGGGGTAGGTTAGACCAAACGTCAAGGCAGGCAGGTTTGGGGGAGAAAAATAGAAATAAAAGCAGCACTATTTTTTCTGTGGGTATGTGATAGCTGGAAAGATATTGTTACTCTTACAGCTTTATTAGAGATAGCTTTCCTTGCAAACATCACCAAAAAAGGAGACTAGACAATGCCAGCTATTTTCTACAGCAAAATTACCACATAGAGAACCACAAGGGAAAATGCCTGAGACCATGAACTGTAAACAAGCCGAGCCACTGGCAGGTTTAAAAACCAATGTTTTTTTAAAGTGTACATTAAAACCAACTTTGTTTACTTAATTGCAACAGAACATTGTATTTTCCTTAAGAGAAAATTGAGAAAACCTGGAGGGTGATTCTGTGGTTTGCAATAAACAAACACAAATGTGAAATCGAACACTACCCAAATTACAAAAGCAAAGTACATGAAACGCCCCCAGTGCAAACTTGTCACTCAAGTGCCAACTGTCAGGAGCTGGATACTTTTCATAAAGAATAGTTTTAGCCTTTATCTTAATGTCAGTGCTTTGTTATGATTGACCTTCTTCTGGCTGGAAGCCCACTTAAACTAAACAATGCTATTCTGTTCTGAAGAGGGTGAATAGAGAAAGCATTGTTACTTGGTAAAATGTCTTTGGACTGAATCCCAGATGGGAAGGAAGTGGTGTAATTATTGTGCTCAATACAGAGCACTGTAGGGGCACGTAAGGCAACTGATCTGCAGTGAAGGAGGAGCAATCCTACATCTCTGCCTACTGAGAGACTCTACTAACTGAGCAATTTTCGTATTACTGTTTCATTTGTTCTGCTTAAGCAAAAACAACCCATGCACCTGACCACTTGTAAATAAAAAATTCAAACCAGGCTCCCTAAGAAAACAAGGGGAAAAAAAAAGCGTGCTCAGCTCACAGTGGCAGCTGGGTGATGGGGAGGACAGTCAAACTAAGCTGGTTTTGTTTCTTCTTTACCTGTAGAAGGTAAGCCACATCCTGTTCCAAATCCTGCAGAATTATCTTCTGACTACAGCTCTGCTAAACATAGTCTGTGCTATGAAATGTGTTGACTCTCAAGGATAGAAACTCTGCTTTTGAACTTGTCCGAAAGGAATATATCAATTTTAACACCCATATTGATGTTGATTTGGATTTCCCCAAATGCTGGTTTTATAAAATATCATAGAAAGCATATTCATTACAAAATGTTACCATATTGTGATCAGAGACTTCTCTTTCAAGTGGAAAATGAACTTGATCATACCATTGTGTTGGTTTTTTACCTATCATGGTTCAGGTTTACCTAAAATGTCTCAACAAAATTGGGCAAGGTGAATTAATCCAGATGCAATAGATACCCATTGCAAGAGATGCTTCTTGCCATACACAGCTCAGTCTTAACAGAAATGGGCAAAAGACATGGGAGGAATTATTATTGCGGTCTTATATACAAATAACATAGAGATAGAATTGCTCACAGCCACTTGGGAGGCTTTGACATAACCAGGAACTGAATGCAGATTTAAGAGGTACAACCCAGCTGCTTTCCTTCCCAGGAAAAAGTTCCACTTTGGAAAGGGACTTCACTATGCTCAGTGCCATCCAAAAATGAGACATGGGCAATGTCCCCATCCCAATAGAATGCCCTGGGAGAGAAGATTGCAAAGCTACTTGTGTGGATTTGATTTTAGTTCATGATCTGTGACCCATGATGTAAGACACACAAAATGAAGTGCAGCCTCACTTGAAGGGTATGAAGTGCAGCATGTTCAGGACTAATCCAAATCTCTAGGGGAGTTAGATGCCTTTGTCTTGCTAGTCTAAGGGTGCTTGATTGAGTCTAAGAGTGAAATCAGGTGTTTCTTTTTGGTATTCTAGTTGCTATTTTTGCTGCTGGTTTGTATCAGTGCCTGTGATGTCTTACACTGATGTGCTTGCTGTGGCTGATTGGGTAGTTCTGTTGATTATATTCATTAACATTTACCTTATGTTAATGCCAGGGTCCAGCTATCCTTCAAAAACTCCCCCCAAAATTGGTTTGTATGTCTTATCTGACTCTGGCATTGAGTGCATCCTCTACCTCCATGATATATTCACTCCTTTCTGGCTGGAAACATGCAGAAAAACCTAGAGGAGCTTTGCTCCATTTTTATGCAACCTTCATTCAGAGCTCCTTGGTTTTTAAATGAAGTACAGCTTCAATGGATTAACATTACACAGGACGTGACCCAGTAGAAAACTGCTTTCCAATCATAATACTTAACATGCTTGCAAAAAGGATTGGGATCTAGTCAACACTTCCAGCCAAGGGAAAAAGCCAAAGTGGTAATAACTTAGTTTGGGAGAAGGATACAAGGTGTTACACATCTTTTTTTCTATGTGGAATAATTCAGTTTTTGAAGAGGGAAAACAGAGGTTTCTCATTTAAATAAAAAGCTCCCCGAGTCCCATTTGTTTTTCATGGAACTTTATCCTCTAGAAGTAACATGGAAAATGTTTTCTTTCCCAGGATCTGAGCTGGAAGTGCCACCTTTTGAAGGGATGATTTGTGTCAGTGTGAAAGGGGCAGCTTCAGCAATTTTCTGGATCCTTGATATGTTTTTGAATGGCATCCAAAATTTGGGTTAGGATAGACAGGAAGCCAGATGGGGATGTTTCTGTATTTTCTGAGTCAAATTGCTTTTTATGCTGTGAGAAGTTTTAGTCTCTGGAGGCCCTAGATGTGATGGTTACAGAGGTTTTAATTCCTGTAATGTCACCGTGCTGAAGACATCTTCTTGCCCAGTGGAGCAGACAGTGGATATTTGGAGGGGCATTTGTACCTGGAAAACTTCTGTGAAGACATATGTGTGGCCCAGCAGGAGTGAAAGGAGTGGCTGTCTGCAGAAAGATGTCTGTTTTCATGTGTACAGTGATTATTTGAGACAATCACTGGCTCAGTGCTTAGCTTTCCTTGAGGACCATTTCTTCATGATATCTGGTGTTTTCTAAAGGCCGATGCACTTAGATGAGCTGGAAGTCAGCCCTCGTGATCAAAATTTGATGGAGAAAGATGCAGGTTTTTCAGAATTGTTTTTTTTTAGGATACTCTTTTTATTGTAACAGTAAAATGTGCACAGAGGCATTGCAGCAAGGATCCATTCTACCAGCGTGGCTGTTTTATTGCTAGTGGAATTATTATTAGATTAAGGAGAAGATTGGAGCTGAGAGAGAGAGTGGAGTTCAATGGGAGCTGGAATTTGGGTAGACCTGAAGGGGACAACTCACTGCTTGGATTGCTGCTGGTAATGAAATTGCTTTTGACTAGTCAGAGGCAGCCATTGGCCTCCAGTATGCTGTTTCTATCTGCAGTTGCTCAGGTTGCTACTGCGTGAAGCCAGGCAATTTGAAAGGCTCCACTTTAATTGTTTGTTGGTTAGACTCAAGCAACAACAAGCAGAAAGGAAAGTACTTTCCTAATAGCAATGTTCAGGGCACTGAATGCTTCACTGGCAAATCCTGCCGCCCAAAACAAAGATGAAAAGGACTGAAAACACTGAAGATAATCAGTATTTGGTGTGTTTCATGCCTGTCCTTTGCATTTCTGTGCTGGTTGTGCTGCTGCCAGCTGTGCTCCTCGGTGTCTGTAGGAGCACCCACCAGGTTCTGTTTCAGATGGGACTTCCCAGCTCAGCAGGGGCAGTTTCCCTCCAGCACTGCTGGCATCTTGAGTTTGGGCTTTGTAGAGGTTTGGTGTGCAATGCTGGATTGAGGCAGGAGTCTCCAGTTGGGGCTGCTGTGAGTGAGAGGAGCACCTGAAGATTCTCCCCTCTTTCAGTTGCTGAGGGGGAAAATAAGCAGCTCTGGCAAGTTTTCAGAACTCTAGAGGCTGAAAGCACAGAGTGATGACTTTCCAGAGCATTAGAGAATCACCTCCTGCTCCCTGATTGCAACTTGTGAGTGGTTTGAGTATCCAAAGCAGTATGGGTCCTCAGGGAAATGGGCCAGTGCTGCCTCATCCCTGAGCAGGTGCTGGAGCCCTAGCAGCTGTGGGAAGCAGTTTTCCAGGTGTCATTTTGGAGGGAGAGCCAGACACACGTTTGGGTGACCTGCTCTGACTCAAGGCACAGTATTTCCCATACACGTCAAAGGGAGGGTCACACCATTCAGTTTGGGCAGGAAGCTGCAGGGTTGGGTCTGACAACTTGGGCAATATTCTGTCTCTTGCTAGCACAGTCTCATGCAAAAAAAAAAAAAAAAAAGATGAGATTTTAATTACTAGCCCATTACATGCAGCAAGGTCGTTTTGAATGGATAGCATTGGAGTGTGCTTTCTTTTCTTTCTTTTTCCTTTGTGTTTTTTTTCCTAACCTACTTTAACTAATTTTCAGGATGCTGGCAATTGACATGCATTATTTATATTGCTGCAAACCTTGTATTTGGGATGAGAAATCCTACTGCCAGGCTTCCTGCTCCTAATAAGCATTCCTTTCACTGTATTATCTCCTCGCACAGCCCAGGGCTGCTCTTGCCAGGGCCCCAGCTGGTGTTACTTGATGACTTTGTGGCATGGGGAGCCTGACTGGTGTAGCAGATCTGCTAGCTCCTGCATTGCTCATCAGCACAGAGACACGGGCTCCTACATCAGCAAAAGGAGGGGGGTGAGGCAGCATTGGAAACCGCTGTGGGATTGACTGACAGAAGTCCTGATTTTCCATGACCTGCTGTCTTGTGTCGCTACTCGAACCTGTGCAACCTGAATTTCAAGTGCTTCCATCTTCCTCCCCCCCATCACCCAGTCTAGATGACAACAGAAGGTGAAACAGGAGGACAAGCAGCTCAGACCCTGGAACAAAATGCTTTGAGGTTCCTAAATCTGTCTCTGTCACACTGGATCACTGGTGGCCTATGCTGCCACCTCTTTTTGTTCATTTGGAAGATAACTCATTCCTTAACAGCTGAAATGGCTTCTCACAAACCTCCCCTTTGAAAACTCAGCAGTGCTCAAGGACACTGCTCTGTCACTGTTTGCACAGTCAAAAATGTTCTGGGGAGGATTTTTTTTCCCCCCTGTCCTTTATCTGAGGCAGCATAATAAATACCTTAGATAAACAAATTTATTCTTGGAGGGATGTTTATTAAGTGCTGGCAATTCCTGTGATAAATAATTTCTCTGGGAGGGAAAAAAAAATCCAAGAAGAAAGCAGGCCAAGGAAATTATTTGAGTGCAGGGGATGACACAGGAGCCACAGAGGCAGAGGGTCCTCAGGGCTGCAGGGTGCAGGGATGCTCCCACAGTGCCATCTGCAGGGGAGCCCAGAGGGAGGGGGCCCAGGGCAGGAGGTGGTCTCCCATCATTCATTTTCTGAGGATTTGGGAAAAGCAGAGAGACAGCACTCAGCATAGGATCTCCCAGCGGGGCACACTTTACAGACACTAGGAATAGAGGAGCCCAAACAGCTTAGACTGGGTGAGCAGTGCAAGAAATCGAGTGATGACATGTGAGAATTGCTGGTCTTTTCTGCTAGCACAGAAACTGGAAATGGTTTCTGAGGCAAGAGGTGTGGGAGAGAAACAGTTCCTAGCAGTTTGATGAAAGAGATATTTTTCCTTTCCATTTTTTCAGTGAAAAGAAAACCAAAATATTTTCATTTTGGGTTGACCTGAAATGTCCAGTTAGGTCCAAAATGAAACATGCTGATTTGGGGTTATTTAACTCCTGTTTTTCCTCTTTGTTCTTAATTTAGGTGACTTTTCACAGCAACAAAAAGAAACTCTCTTCAAAATGAAAAGACGGAAAGTTTCTTTCTAAACATACTGAATCACCCTCCCCAAAATGAGCCCTTTCATTATAACAGTGCCCTGAAATGCAGTATCTTAAACTCTTTTTTTTTTAAGGTTTCCTACCTAGCAGCAACCTGCCTGCCCCTCACTCTCCTGGCTTCAGCCATTTGCCCAGATCATCTGCTGTTCAGTTAGCTCTCTTTAAAAACCAGATTTATTACCTGTCAAACCTCTGATCTCTTTTCTTGAATGAATGCACCATTTGACTAGTTAAGAACTGAGTTAAAGTAGCATGTCCCAGATCACGTTAAAAAATGTTCTCCTGAGACTTGGTGCTGTGTCCTCCCTTCCTGCAGCCCCTCTTTCCTTCACAGCTGCAGATGCCAGTGCCTCAGTGAGCTGATGTGTAATGAAAAATAGCCTTCATGTAACAGGCCTGCAAAAGGATGTGATAGTCCAATTGTGGCAGGAATTTGGGTGAATTATCTTTCCTTTGAGAAGCTACTCTGATAAAGGATGTCCACTGCACAGCAGAGGTCAGCTCTGAAGGTTGGTTTGGTTGCTGAACATAGATGAGCTCCAGGGAAGTTTTGGAATGTGAGAGGTAAAGAAGATGCTGTCAGCTTTGCTGTTAATAGCCAACTTTGAGGTGTCTCTGTTGGCTGGGGTTACAAGAAGCTACCTCCAAGAAGTTACTTTGATCTGTGCATAGGAGAGACTGGTTAAATTTGGTACAGGAGGTGTGAACTCGGATAAGCAGAAGTGTGACAACACTAGGTTACAGTTTTTGCATGCACTTTGGGATTTTCAGAGAAGCTGATGGGATACTAAAGCCCCATTGAAATTTATTCCTGCAAGAGGTCTTTCTGGAAGCTAATCCACAGAAACTTGATTTGACCTTCTCACAGGTTACTCTCAAGCTCTGGGCTGTACCTTTGGTAAGCTTGGGGAAGCACGCAGGCTCTCTCTCTTCAGGATGCTGCTTCTATTGCTCTTTGGCCATCTGCTAGCTCTGACGCTTGTTGGTAACAACTGGGCATTCCCTAACTACAGTCTTAGTGTCACTGCTGTGAGACTTCCATTTGTAAGGGGGTTTTTAATATTACCCTGCTTTCTAAAGAAGAGCCTGGAGGTAACATCAGCCACACCAGGTCAGTCTGAAGAGCCACTGTGGGCAAGAACGGACGAACAAGTTGTCTGACTCTGGTTAAAATTGTGCATAAGCGTAAGATACAAAAGGGAAGTGGTTTGGGCCAGAGGCAAAAATACAGCTTTTCAGGGAAAGAAGATGAAGGTAGAATGCTTGTAACTGAGAGAAACAGCAACATGGGCTGACTTCTCGCCAGTGGATTACAAGTACAGAATAATTTGCTTTATGCAAACACTGTTTGGGCGTCCTCATAGGTCAGGCTGGGACACATCCTCAGCAAAGGTGAAATAGCAGCTCCTGCAGCCTCCTGGCAAGCATGCACCAGCTCAGGAGGCAGTTCAGGGTGCCTAAATGTTGCTGGTGATGCCAGCACTCATGAAAGAGGGCTTTCCACTTCCATGTAGATGTGGAGCAGTGGGAAGACTTCTTTTTGCTGAGACACTGAAAGCAATCACAATTCTGGGAGTGTTTTGAACTTTCAGATATTGAGGTGGAGAGGGAAAGGAGAGAATCAGAAATGGAAAGAGATTAATTCTTGAAGCCTGTCTGCATTTTTTACATAAATTCTGCTCTGCATCTGGATGTGTGAGGTACAGGCTACAAAAATCCCTGCTTCTGCTGTAGGCAGAGCAGAGGATAAATATATATGGATGAATAAACAAGGCAAGTAATCCAATCTCATTGCTAGTATTCAGTTCCTGCACTGTTGCTCTAGGCAACCAGCTTGAGTGGGGATATTGTCTATAACCTTAAAAACTGATTATAGGCTACTTCACTGCCTCATACTGTCTTAAAGAGGATTAGAAGAGAGTGTAAAGCTGGCTTAGGCACTATGTTAACAAAGCCTCAAAGGCATCTGCAGATTTCCTTGTTCATGAAGTGATTAACTTATTTAGCAACTGAAAAAATGTGAACATTGGGGAAGCCAGGCTGGTAATAATTAAGAGATGTAATTGTGCTGTTGTGAGCCATGCTTGGGCTGACAACTGTCTGTGCTTCACTCCAACACATCCGGCTTTGTTTCAAAGTCGAGGGATTGTTTTGTATTCAGGCTCCTACAGGTTTCCTCCATTGTTTTTCAACTGGAGGGGAAGGATCGTGCAGGGTGGAGAGGAGGGTGTGAGGGGGTCCCCACTTGTCAGTAGTGCTTTTCACTGCTCTAAGTGCTGTCTTGTATCCTGATGAGGCCGTATCTGGATCCTGCACCTAGCTGCAGACTTCACGTGAGTGTTGTGGGTGTGCTGAGCAGGGCTGGAGAGCTCGCCCAGGGCAGGAAGCATGCATCAGCACTTTACTTCCTCCTTCAGCTGCTTTTAAGCTAAAGAATAAAAATGGTAACTAAAACCAACACCCTTATCCTGAGCCTGAAGTGTGCTGGCTGGGGGCAAACACAAAGCAGCCCAAGGAGGGGGTGCCAGGTGATTGTATATGGAAGATGAGCCAATGCTGATTTCAGTTCCTGACAGCTGGACAGAAAATCTCAGCAAATGCTTTTCTTTGATAATAACAAAGCCAGCAGGCCCACCTGAGAGGGCTGTGATGGAGACCTTGTCTCAGATTTAGCCAGCAAGGAGGAGGCACTTAAGACATGCTGTTCTGGCCTCCTGCAGCTCAGTGCTTAGCTTGGTGCTGGGATCCCATCAGCAGATTTGAACCAAGGCACTGCTTTTTAAACGACAGATCCCATGAGGCTGTGGCAGCAACTGGCATTCCCCAGCTGTGTGTTTGAGTAAAGGCTCATCTGTTCTCCCTCTGCTCTCATGAAAGCTTGTTTTCAGCTGTTGAGATTGACGAGCTTTTGTGTCCTTCCACAGACAAGAGGAATAACAGTCTCAGACACATCGTTGTCCAGAACCACATGGGAATGGACCACCAGACATAAATCAGTTTATGTGCAGCCTAGGGTGCTTTCTGTATGATCACCTCAGTGCATGGTCACTCTGAGTGATGAATGTCTGTCCTGGGTTTGGCCAGGATAGAGTGAACTCTCATCAGCTGCTGCTATGGGGCGTGACCAGGCTGTTCAACCCCATGTGATGTCACTCTTGAGATAGAAGGGCAGCAGCCGGGCCAAGGCGGTGTTGCGGCCAGTGCGGGAACTGCGAGTATGCTGCTGGGCTGTGCAGTTACACTGGGCATTGCTCGTTTTTCTTTGTCCTTTGGCCATCATTGCAACTGCCTGCTCTTTGTGGTGTTCTACTAAATTGTCCTTGTCTCAACCCAGAAAGTTCTAGAACTCTCTCTTGATTTCTCCTCCACATCCTGCTAAGTTGGGGAGGAGTGAGTATCTGGTTTGGTTATTGTTCAGTTAGGGCTAAACCACCACAGTGTCCCTCCTCTACTCAGGTTGCTTTAGTAATTAAAAACAAAAGCAAGTTTCTTTAACAAATTCACAAGAAAAGTCCAAGTATATAATATGACTGGGAATAACGTATCTCTCCTGGTTCCAAGCAAGATATTTTTCTTAGTGGGCAGAAGTTTATACTGTATAAAAATAAGTACAGGGTAGACCAAGTTTTCTGCCAGCCTCAAAGTTCTCATCTTTGTAGTCTGAAAGGTCAGAATGACCACAAGTCTCAAGTCATATGTTAAGAGAGTCTTTCTGTGACAGTTTGTTGTCAATCATTCCAAGATCACATCCTTGCCACCTGAGAAGTTTTATAGAGCTTGACTGAATGAGATTTATATCGTTTTTATGGGTATTTGGCCACATAATCTCAGATCTGTATGCAAAATCATGTGCTTATTCATGATTTTTACTTCACATACAGACTCTCTATAAGCACATCCAGGATATGCATGACAAATCACTGCTTCCTCTAGGCTTATTCCTCAAGAGAGTCTCAGCATAGGCCTAACTATATTCAGAAATAATATTTGTACAGGTGATAAGCTATGACTGCACATTCCTGTAGCTGAAGGAAGGAGAGCTTTAATAAAAGAGTCTGATTGTAGCCATCAATGTGCTGCACAGTTTTAAGTATTTGCACTTCACATGAGGGAAGTTTCCTCCTCCATGTGTTAGCATGATGTGAATACACTGTGTGTCTTCCTTCCTTCTTAAAAAGTGATTAGTAGTGGTGATTTCAGTTGCTCAACTTGATCATCTCATCAAGGCTGAATGTCTCAAGTGTTGAGCACCCTGTATCTGACAAATAAGGCATTTTAGACCTGAAAACATACAAAATTGTTGGTTATTGCTGGATGTCTTTGCTTGTATCTATCCTGAAAGTAAAACAAATAAAAGTGGTTTGAAATAACGCCAAAACCAAATCTTCAGCTTCAGTGTGTTCTCAGTTTGTAAAGATCCTCAAACATTACAAGGATGAAAGAGAAACCTTGAACATGAAGATAAACTCTGTGACCACCACTTCTGATATGGATCATTGATTCTTTTTTTTGGAGCAGACCTGGATGAGCTGCAAGAACTCTTCTATTGATGTATGGCCAATGCTTCATTTAACACTTCTAACTTTAAGTTTTTCCCCCAGGTCAATGTTTTGTTGTTTAATGAGGTGATTTCTTGAATTCATACAGAAGTTCTGTGAAAATTTGGATTAATAAAGAGGAGAAAAAGGGGATAAGAGAATTTTCTGTGTCTTTATAGCCTACTATAGTTAACACTAAAGCTCTTTACCATCTCAAGCTTGATCTCTAAAGACTGGAACAGCACTTCCATCTCTGCACTTGTTTTCCTGTCATTGCTTCAGACCCAGAGAACAGATGGGATTTGGAGTCACACAGCCTTGACCTCTTTGCTTTGTCACCAAATTCAACTCAAATGTTGAAAATTCTGCCTGCCTTTCTATTTCTCCTTTTCCTAGGAGAGGGGAATTCATGAGAGGGAATGGAAAGGCAGCGTTATTGGTTTAAGGAAAACAATTAGAGACCTATGTGTTCTTCCCCACTTCTCGCAGGAAAATAGGTGCTTTCAAATGCTGCTCTGGTGTTAACAGCTCTTCTGAATCTATCATTGTAGCTACATGTTTCATTCAGTATCTCTGGAAGAAACTGAAGTAGCATCTTGTGGATGAAGAATCTCTCTTTTAACCTCTACAAATGTCAATTGTTCTAAACCTCTATGTAGCACTTAGCATCAGGACTTAGTTGTCAATCATTAGCAGTATCCCTTACTACACTTGAAAACACATTCTTAACAAGTGTTGGCTGGAAAACAGTTTAACCACTTAGTTGTTGGTCCAGTCCTGTCTGTTTTCTTTCCCTTCTCTTCTTTTTCTTGAACCACTGTGCATTAAAGGTTTTCCCACAATTATATAATTTTATCTATTTTCCAGCAGATGAGAAATACTTAATATGTTTAGTGGCTCCCAGAGTATGGCATGAATTCATCTGGGTTAGTTGATCCTCATTTTCAAAAACCCTACAGTATGCAAGGTGTCAGATTTTTTTTCTATCTTGATTCATAGAACCTGTATTTATGTGCAGCAAAGACTAGTCTGTTCCTTTCATGTTCGCCTGGGTGATGTCAAAAGGCAAGTACTATTTTGGCTTGATTTAAAAGGTGGCTTGCTCAAGAGAGTTTTCATATCTCACAGTCTGCTTCTTTAGGTTATGTCCCTTGATTTACTTAGGATGTTGTTGGTATCTAGCAGCAGTGGGTACTGGCAAGGCAGTTGGTGGCAGGAACGCTTGCAACAGGTAAGGTCTTCCAAACCTTGCCTGAGAAAGTGGCTTCACGCAGCCCACTTCAGCTCAACACCCGTGTTCATTTTCAGGGAAACTCCTGTGGGCAGGTGGAGACCTTACTAAGGAGAGAAACTTAAATGGGGAATTAATTATCCAATAAATACACTGTAGTTTCATTCTCTGCATACCTAACGGCATATAGCTGCCACTGAGACTTATACCAGAGAGGCCTCAGGGGAGAAGATTTCTCTGGACATGCAGTAGTGTCTGTCACACGAGCAATAGCTCCTTACACCAGAGCAAAAAAGCAGCAGCCTTTATGTGTTTCATTACAGAAGTCCTGGAATATCTCCTTAGGCTTGATTCAAAGCCACATTTCTAATGAATGAGTAATCTTTTTTCTTCCTCTCTTTCTGAACTGTTAGCTTCTCAAAGCACAAAGGGGAGAGGCGGGGAAATTATTTACTTTCCAGACAAAGGGCTGATTAGCAGATCCAGAGTAGGAGGTTGACAGGTTGAATATGTCACTGGCCTCTTGGGCAGGGATGAGAGATCTTGCTTCTTCCCTTCAAGAAAAACAGACATGCTCCTTCCACCTGCAAGAGTACCAACGTGAATCATTTCATCCCTTCCTTCTCTTGGGAGTCATTTATGTTGAGTTTTAAAGCCATTCCATGTCTGAAACTCAGCTGTGCATCCATGCTCTTCTTCAGCTATAGATGGAGCTGTGGGGGGAACTGGGTGCCCTCCAAGCAAACAGCCCATGGCCAAGTCAGGCTGAAGCAGCTACAGTGGCAGACGGGGAACATTAAAGACATCGAGCTGGGTTTTGATTGAGCACTGGCAGCTCCCCTTTGGGGATGAGCTGATGATCCTCTGGGTATGCCTATCGATATGCACATGGTGCAATGGACAGGAGATAGTTAAACAAGACAAACCCCACTGATTAGTGGGGAATGAATGAGCATACTGGGTACAAATATTCCCATACATCATCCAGACTGGTGGCTATGTTATTTTTCCGGCTTTGGGCTGTTCCTGATGCTCTCTGGGTTCTGCTTGCAGGGAGAACATATGAGCTGTCTTGGGCTGACCCTTCACCTCAGACCTAGGGCTGGTCTTTCAATATGTGTCATAGGAGCTTTTCCTCGTTGAATTAGCTTAGCAAAAGTGTGGTATGAAAAACAGTCCTCCTGTGGAAAAAAAAGTTGTGTAAATTGCTTATATGATTACAGAAATGCTTATGTTCATTTACTGAGACTGTAAAATGTGTTTTCACGATACATTAACCTTGAAAGAGATCTCTTGAGTCATGAAATGGAATTCCTTTGCTGCTGTGCAAGATCTCTCTTATGAATTCACCACAGAATGAATCCTGTGTTTGCCTTGAATGTTCTGTGGGAAACAGCTGTAACAGGAGTATTTAGTTGGCGTATTCTCCTTTGGTCATTCTTTCACCTCTCATGCATGCTCTCTTGATTCAGTATTCCTTAAAATCTTTGTATTTGCTTACTTGAAAGCAATGACAGCTTCCCAAGAAAACAAGTTATTTCAGTGGCTGGGGTGCACTTTGTGGTTGTATTCAGTATCTGAGGCCCAGGGTCTTCAGGCTGAGAGAGTCACCCATCATCTGTGAGCAGGTCAAAGAGTCTACATTTATGCCTCAGGTATTCAGGATTTTTTTCCAGATGCAATAGTCATTTCATGTGGCATTGGGTAAGTCTCTTTACACTTCTCCACTCTGCAGGGTGTATTATAATCTTTCTCTGGTTTTGCCAATTAAAACCAAATTCTTTAGGACAGAGAATCTCTTCCTATATTTATGTGTAGTTGTGTCATAATTAGGATCTCTGGGTATTGCCCTAATTCCCTCTGGAACACCACCAAATTATACTCGAATAAATTACACATCATGGATATTAAATGCTCAGCTCAGTTTCAGTGCAAAATAAAAAGCTCAAATTATGATAACTTAAACTGGCAATAAAATAGCCAACATTATGCCTGTAAATACTTAATTTGCAAATGTTTAGAGAATCAGGCACCTGCTATAAATCCTTATCGTGGGCTTTGCACCCTGTTGGCAATCAGTGAGCTATAACTCACTTCATTATGCATGAATATGTAATTTTCCAAAAGCATAACTGTGGCCTCCAAGGGCACGTACATTAATAGCAATCGAATGAACCAATTTGTTTCCTACCCAATGTGTTTATCTTCCAGAGCTTTGTTGCGAGTGCCAGTGGAAAGGTTAATGGCCACAGTTCCCTGTCAAATGATGCACTGCTTTAACCTCTACAGTGTCTGGGTTCTTCATTGTCTTTGGCCTTTAGCATCTTGAAAGTTAACAGCTGCATCCTGTGTTAGCTGGGATGTAAAGAGGTCTTCTTTAAATTATTGCACATGTCCAGGATTAAATGAGATCCTGTTTCCCTCTTGCTTGGTGTGGCCCTGATTCATCATCTATATGATGCTTTGGGAATACTTGTGCTTGTTTCAGCAGAGTCTTGATGCCATTTTAATGACACTAATAACCACCAGAACAGCTGGGTCTGGTCATCTGCCCAAAGCCAAGCAGCTCTTAACACAACATTCCCAACATCAATGGAAACTTGGAAGGAGTGAAAGGAATATACAACCTGAAGGGTAGTGTGGTCCAATAGGAAGGGACGAAAGGTTAGATGGTGCAAGGTAGGTGCTTTCAGTGATATATGACCCACTGTGCAGCACATCTAGTTGAGGTTATGCTAAAGCTTGCAAAGTTTTGATGTTAACCAGGTTTAGTTTTGACAAACTGGAAGGGCAAACCTTGTGTTTAGAAAACGAATTCTATGCAAAATTTTGCTCAATTCTGATGAAAAATCAAATTAAATGTTTTAGGGATTTTTTTCCATTAATAGATAATGGAAAAATATATCCTTTGTAAATTCAGAACTCATTGTAAGTCAAGAAAGGAAAGTCCAGTTAAACTGCCACCCCATCAAATGAGGAGATCTCTTCTAGAGTAGAATAAAAAGTTACTAATGTCCTGAGTTTTAAGGAAGAAGCCATCTGAAAGCCACTATGAGGAGTACCAACACAACCATATTCCCAGTGCCTCCAGTAGCTGCTGTTCTCATTACAGTTTGGAAGTGAGGAATATTCTGAATGCATGAGCAATGGGAAATGTGATCCCATGTTGCTGCTCGTAGTAGAGTTGTTGGCTAAAGTAAATCATTAAGCAAAAGCTGACAGATACTAAATGCACCTACAGAACTCTGATTTAGTACTGAATGGTGTGGAAATGGGGATAAAGGGAAACAAAACACATAAACATCATTTCCAGATAGAAACAGTTGATATTTTTGCATGTAGATGTCCAAGACAGCCATCTAATTAAGGTTACATTCAAAGATAGGTAGAAGTTATCCTGATGCTCAGAACTGTCAGATGCAAACTCTCCTGAAATTAATAGTCAGCCTCTCCAAAAATGAAGATATTTCTTTAGGTGCTTAAACACAAGTGCAAGTGTGGCATTTTCAAGGTAACTCGAGTGAATTAGGAGCAGAGCCAGGCTTAATGATAATGCACCTCCTTAAGCACCCAAATGTGAAAGCTGCAGCCCAATTAGATATGCTCCAATTATTACTATTATTTGCTACTTAAAAGCTATAATTGCAAGCTCAGGACAGCTTCGTGCTGGATGCTATGTGTACATAGAAGGAGAAGATAAAAAAATAACCTGAAGGCACTTAAAATTTCTGGCTGAGAGACAATGAATAAATGCAACTGGCTGGGAAACCAGAGGTGATGGGAAGATAGCTGTGAAACATTTGATCAAGTCTCAGAAGAATTCAGTGTTGTCTAAATCTGGGCTTTGAGCTATTACAGCAAATAAGTAGCATTAAGTAGGCTGTCTCTGAGCAGAAAGGTTATTTATTTCTAAGCTTGAGTAATAATTACAATGGTGAAGTCGATGAGTTTTAAAGGAAATAATTAGGCCATGATTACAGAGGTGGGATGAAAAGCTAAACCTCAGCCCTCCAAGTCCCCTTTCCTCCACTAACCTTCTCTCACTTTCTTTCCCTGCTGTCCACTTGCTGTGTTAATCTGGAATTTGAATGAAAATTTAAGTGTATCTAAATGTAGCCTTGCTTCTGGGAGATGGAGCGGGTATGTCATCAGGGATATGTCAGAGTCAATAACATTTCCCTTGCAGCCCTGAGCTGTGCCTCAAGATCTAACATTTCTGTCTGAATTATCAGCTAATGCTCTGACAAATTGCCTGTGATTTTCTTTTTTTCTCCCTGAGTGGATGTGCCTGGTCTGCAGATTAGGTAAACACTGCCTGGTCCTGATGTGTAGCAGTGGCTGATGATTTCCAGCCAGACATTTCTGTCAAGCAATGAGAGCAGGTGGGTCTGGGGGAGCAGCCAGCCAGATTACCCACGCTGCCTGCCCATGCTCCCTGCCTCGGGCAAGTCTGTGTTTAGGAGATCCCCACTGACCATGCCAGCGAGAAGTGATGGAGTTGCAAGTTCAGGACCTGATAGTGCAGGAGCTGCAAATGAGGTTTTACTCTGAGGAGCTGGGGAGGCTGGGGAGCTGGGTGGATGTCAGCAGAAGTGTTGCTAAAATGGGTGACAGCAATAGATCTCTTTTTCTTGGAAGCAGCTATAGATGGCTTCGTCCTCAGACACTGAGAACATCACAACTACCAGGTGCTTTTGCACTTAGAAAATTATCTTTGAGAGGAAAAATGTACAGAAAATGTTGCAGAGAGGCCCCCAAGTTTCTCTGAACACAAGGTTCAAACACTTCTTGAACTAGGAAAGGCATCACTATCACCTGTCTTTCCATAGACTGCATGAGATCCAAAGTGCCTGTTTGTGTACTTGCTGTAGAAGTGATTTTCCTTGAAGCATGAGCTGGTTTTTAAACACTGTGGGCGTGTGACAGTCTGCAATTCTGATCATGAAATAAGATCATGAATGAGGGAGTGATAGGAGCAATTATCATTTGAGCTGTCATCATCAAGATTTACGTTAGCTGTTGCAAGCCTTGCTTCTCCATAGGTCAGGTGGATATTCTCTCCCTCCTTTGCCTTTTACCCATTCCTCTGTTCAGATGCAAATCTCTTGCAGTGTAAAGCCCTTCACTCCTGCTGCTGCTCCTCCTACCTGGAACAGCCCTCCCAGCCCCTCTGCAAAGGGCTTTTCAGCTGAAAATATGTTTTGCCTAGCCCTTCCCCTTGCTGTTTATTATTGCTCAAGATAGTATTATTGTCTCACCTCTGAAATATTTGGGAATTCCACAACATTGCAATCTTCCTTTAGGATGAGAGTTGTGGTCTCCCAAAGCCATTTGTCATCAATAGGATTTGGGTGCCGAATTCCCTCAGAGTTCCTTTGCTAATTCCATTCTTTTACAGAACTGTGGAGCAGCCAAAGCAATTTGGGCTATGTGACATTTTCTACTGTCTTCTCTAGGGGCACATCTAAAGGAAAATAAAACCTCTGGGAAGACCAAAGCTGTCTAGAGACACACACCATAAAGACGCCGAGGTGCTTGACAGATGAGAGGTGGCATCAACCAGAAATATTCCTGTGTAGTTCTAGGAAGCCAAATGGCTAAAAAGTAGAGATATTTATACTCTTTCTCAGATGTCTGTATAAACACTCACAGCAGCCAGTAATAGAAATGCAGTTCTGGGTTCTTTCTGAGCAATCTCAGGCTAGGCATGCTGCTTTTTTTATTACACGCTCTGCAAAGATTTAAAGAGGGGTGAATTGAAGAGGGAGGAGAGACAAAGGGCTTTACAATCTACAGCATCACAGTTTAATCATTAGTCATAAGTAATTAAAATGGTACTTGTTATCAGTATTTGCTAATTGATCTGTAATATACATAAATGACATCATTTAAACAGACATTAGTTACAGAAATTACCATTTCTTATGTTAAAATATATATTTTCACCTGAAGTTCCTCATGGGCTTTCTGTAATATTTGAACTGCCCAGGATTAAATCCCTTTTTTTTTCAGGTAGCAGTGTATATGTAGAGGGCACGCAGTTAAAAATCTTTACAGGCTTGGAAGATAGATTGTGTTTTTGATAGACTGGAGATTCAGTAGTTAATAGATACAGGCCACCTGAACACATGAAGGGAAAGGAATAGGTCATTCATTTCTAGAGTTCCTGTGTGTGGCTAAGGTTTCCTTAAATATAGAAATAGTGCAGTGCCTGGGCTTGAGTCTTTTACACTTCTGTGGGGCAGCTACATCCTTCATCAACCCCAGCTGTGGGAAATTTCATCCAGGGGCAAACCTTTGGTGAACCCTGCAGTGGGTCACTGTGCTGGGAGTGAAGGTTTCTAGAGAAAGCTCTGAGCTGTTGGGTTTTTCTCTTTCTTTTGAAGAAAATGTTGCATCATGTCCGATTGTCCATGATGCAGAGAAAGGCAAAAGTGCTTGGATGAGGATGGGAAGTGAGTCAACAGGTAACTGCCAGTGTTGACAAGCAGCACTCTTACAATCTTGTTCCTTGAATCTAAGCACAGAGCAGGAGCAGTAATACAGGACCAGTAGACATGCTTTGGGGTAGACAAGCCTTAAAAAAAAAATGAGCCATGAATACATAAAGAAATATTTTGTTGATTCTGCCGCCTCCTTTCGTGCTATGTTGGTGTAGGCAGAAACGCAATAAAGAATTTGCCAAGTGCGATCCAGTAAGGCTATTTCTCTTTGCCATTAAAGTTTCATGTAAAAGTTCCACCAACAGGTCTTGATCCTATTTATAGGTATCTTACTTGCCTGCAACAGTATTATTAAACTCTTTTGTTATAGAAAGCTGGTCTGGAAATGAGCCGACCTGGTAAATAAAAGATAGCATTTGCATTTGCCGACGTACTTATCTAGCAATATATATATACTTATCTAGCAGAGCAATATACTGCAGAATATTTTCCCCATATGTTTTTGTCAACACGTGACTTCATATGCCTGTTTAAGCAGTAAACCAGTTTGAGCATATTCCCAGAGCATTTGCTTTTCCTATTGATTTGAGAGGATTACAGAAATCAAGGGCAAGCAGAGCTGGGCAATTCCTGACATCAAAATCCAAGGGGAACATACAAAGGAGAGGGAAGTTTATTCCCTATATGTTCTTATGCAGCCTAAGTGTCTGCTTGGGGTTTTATGCCTTTAAACTGCCTCATGGCAGGTGCTTTGAGAAGCTGTTTGCATGCTGGTTCAGATCATGGTGTGAGACAGTGCAGAGGTGCTTCTCGCTCTGCGGGAGAAGCTTGCCTGGCTGCCTGGGAGGCAAAGCAGGGACAGAGGGACCAGTCCCATCCTGGATCAGCTGTGCTGAGGAGCAGTTGAGTGTAAGATCTGTTGGGACCGGAGCATGGGTTTGAGATTCATCTTGGATGTGTGGGCCATGCAGAGCTGGCATTAAAAGGATTGATGCTTTGGGATAGACTGCTAAGAGGAAGCAGAAAACAAATTTTGGAGGTGGTAGATCTCTATAGGGATACATCTCTAAGTATGCCTTTGGTTCTCCTCAAACACTAAACTGATTTAGTTTTGCTAAGTGAGATTCATCATTGCTCCAGTCATCCCCCAGTTTATTCTTCAGTTCAAAGAATCAACCTACAGTATCTACTACAACGAAACATGTTAGGAAAAAAAACCACCCTTCAAATGCTTGTTAATTATTTTGTTAATCAGGGTTTTCTGCTCCATATTATTAACAAGGCAAATTAAAACAGGAATCTGCGGTGCCCAGAAAACATCTGCTCAGCCAAAATGAAACACTAAACAAAATGGCCCCCTTCTGTGGTTTGTTTTCATCCAGCTGTGTCTTCAGAAAGGTCTGGGGAGGCTGCCCTCCCTCCCAGGGTATTTGGCATGTGGCATCATCCCTGGAGGTATTTAAAAGATATATAGACGTGGCTCTTAAACCAGGGACATGGGTTAGTGGTGGGCTTGGCAGTGTTAAGTTTGTGGTCAGACTCAGTGATCTTAAAAGTCTTTTCCAACCTAAATGATTCTTTGATTCTATGTACAGTGCAGATGCTCTTGTGCTGTGGTTTGCCATGTTGTACTGTGCTCAGTTCTATGCAGTGGAGTAGGATGGTGTAAGCCAGAGACTGGGGAACTTTCACTGCACTGGGACTTTGTAGTCATGCTTTGACCTTGATACTGACTCCTTTTTAATTTTGTAGACCATTCTGAACAGTGTAGAACATTATGAACATTTTCTTCTGAAAAGTAGTGCACCTCAGAGTGAGCACTCAATCAGCTCCATTTGTTGAGGCAGTTAGTGGGTGCATTGGTCAATTCTGGGATCTACTTACAGTTCACATTTGTGTATCCGAATTTCTTCTGCCATTGCCAGGTTTGGTTTTTTTTCTTGGCTGTGAGCGTTTAGGTTGCAAGATACAATCCTACTGTGTGGCCAGGATCTTTATCAGAGGGCTTCAAGCTGTCTGTTTATCCTCAACAGTCCTGCTCTGCTAGCCCAGGTGAAGCCTCTCACTGCATTTTTTCTGCTAGCTGACCTGAAATGCATTCAAAACAGTGGTTGTGGTTGATTGTTTGAAAAGCTGTTAATGCTATCAGTTTGGACACTTTCCCCTTTTATTTATAAATGAAACAAGACTATGAACTTGCACATCTAGACCCACCATCAGCCTTACACTGTGCCTGGTTAGTGCTCCAGAACTGTAAGGAGGACAGTATGGAGAATATCTTATAGCTATCTAGAGCAAGAGTAAAAAAATTCCAGTGCAAGAATTCCTGGCAATTGTGAGTACTTGTGACCCTAATTTTCAGTACTCTTCTGGAAGTTTTTCCACAAATATGCATAACAATATATCTTTAGTCAAGTCTCTAGCCCATACAAGACAGACTTTTATCAGCTTGTCCAGCTTTTTATAGCAGGAAAGCATTTGGATACTTTTGAAGTAAGAAACCAATAAGAGTTTTTGATATTTTTCTGTGTTTATCATATGCATTTAGTAACTCTCTCCAAGCTGTTTGAAATCAAAATTCTCTGTTTGCTTATTAAGCTCTTTCCTTATCTGACAAACTGTGGATAGTCAACTCCTGTTTCTCTCACTTAAGCAGCTTCAGGAAGCCTGATAGAATGTGTTGACTCTGGAGTTACTGGAATGGAACCAGATGCAATAGATAATGTAACTTATCTCCCAGAGGAGGATATAAACAGCCTTTCCTCAGGGCATACTCCAGCTGTGGGTTAGAGTGGGAGCTAAGCAGGAATGTCTTTTCTCTGCAGGTTGCTTAGTTGTTTTTTGTTATTTTTGTGTCTTCTGTCTGTCCAGTTCCTTACACCATTGTTCTTCAGAGATGAGACATGCATGTACACAGACTCCTCCTACACTGTCAATTTTGGCAATGCTAATACTCCAGAGTTGTTATTCTTTGGTACTTTGGTCTATGACTAAATCTGAATTTGCTTACAGTGATCATTGATGATACTCCCACTGGCTTTCCTGGGATTTATACCTAAGTTCAGGGAATACAAAAGCAGAGGTGCACGTGCTTGTGTTGACCAGATTTTCTTGAAGTCATATATTGTGTATGAGATTCCAATATGGGAGGATCAAGGGTTCTTCTTGCATTTTAAATTCCCTTATGAGTAGCTGGGCTGGCCCAAGAGAATAACACTCTCCAAGAAATAAAGCTATTATGCAGCTCTCATGCTTTGCTCTATGGGATGATCAGTGAATGCTGTACCTGGTTCTAGCTCTTTAAAATAGTTTCAAACAAGAAACTTCCTTTTGAAATTAATATGTCTCAGTTCACATCCAACAAATGTGTGGATTTTATGATATTCTACATTCAGAGCTTCCAATAGCTCTCATAAAAGGAATTCCCAATATCACAAGCACTCTGCAACAAGAGAGCATTGTCCTTTACTAAAACACAGCAGGATGAAAAACGTGTCTGCTGGAGATTAAATCCTCTTCTAGTTTGCGTGAACTCAGCACAGATTAATCACATTTCAGCTCAGCTGGAAAGATATCCATGAATTATGTGCTAGCTAAATGCATGGGGCTACACCTATTTTTCAAAGGCACAGAAGAAAACTGCTTTAGGTGACTCAGTTACAAGTCGAGCAAGTTATTTTCACTACTGCATCATAAAGAACAAAGATAAGAATTAGAGAAAATTAAACCAGCCAGGGAGGGAAAAATTATCTCATGTTAGCTGAAACTTTGTCCACATTACTGGTTTTCAGTGGTGGATACATCTGCATGGCTTCACCATGCAGTTGGTGGTAGGCAATTTGGGAAGTCATGGCAAATTAACCACCCTTAGTTGGTCCATATTGTTTTATCAACTGCTCCGATCATGCATGTTTACACTGTACTACTTAGTGTCTGTGCAGTGTTAGGATGGAGGTGAACCTTGGATGTTGCAACACCAGAGTGGAAAACACAGAGGAACATGTGTGATGCACACATGGGATCTGGTAGCCCTGTGGGTAGATGCTAAGATTGCCCTCAGTGCCTTGGTCCAGTGCCAGTTCATTGTGTTTTGCTGTGTCAGTGTGAGCTATAGGTATGTGTAAGGAGGATTCCGTCTGACTCCAGTCAGATCTCTCTGGAGAAGCTATTTGGCAGTATAACTCTTTATGAATGTTAAGTGCAACATGCTACTACATGCAAGACATAACATAGCATTCAAGCTGGAGCATTGAACACTGTCTTACTTCTTGACTAGTGCATTAGTGCCATCATCAGGGTGGCTGAAAAACAGAAGTTCCACATGACTAACTCTGTTGGTATCTGCACTGGAACAAAACTGGAATAAAGTTCATGGAACAACATGAAGCATGCCTTTCAAGATAACCTCCCAGCTGGCAAATAAGAGAGTTGGCTGGGAATGTGAGAGGCTTTCTTCAGACCCTTGCACAGGACACTAGCTGATGATTTATTGAGTTGGACCTGGAAAAAGGCTATGCTTCTTTGTAAAGCTTTAGTAAATTAATTGCTCTGTGTGGAAATGACACTTTCTGAATAGAAAAAAAAGTGTCTGAGGATCTTGAGCTTAGCACCAGAGAGGTCTAGAGGAAGTAACTATCTAGCTCACCCAGAGGTATTTCTGGATTTGTATCTTTTCACAGCCCACTGTAGTGATGGGATGAAACAAGAACCAAAGAGCAACTTGCTCTGTTCTGAAATAGCTCAATTACTACAGAGTGCACTTCCAAATATGGATAGAGCACAGTTACAATGATTAGCGTTATAAAAAGAGCCTATGACAGCATCTAATCTAAATCAGATCTTTAAGGGACAATCACTGATTGATCTTATCATCAGCAGTAACATCATCTTACTCAGACTTGCTTTGATGCCAGAGATAAGCCTGATGCAAGAACCACGGCTCATTTGAACTCCATTCAAATGAAGTTGGAAAAGTTATTTCTAGCTTGATGTTTTTCCTCCCTCTGTCTTAGCTATGGATATGTTTATTTGAAACTTGTTCCCAGCTTCCTTGATGGTAAGTCAAAGCTCACATTCACTTGGTGTGCCTCTTGCTAGGAATTAGCCTTCAGAAGGCTTATAAATCAGCTGATTTTTGCTGAGAAGGTTAAAACATCACCACAAAAATCCCATCAGAGATACTTTGGCTGTCTGCCCACACCTGCCTGTCTGAAAGGAGCCCCTTCTCATGCTGTCTGTTGCTTTCTTCCCCCAAGTATACACTGCAGTACCAAATGCCTATTCATACCCATTTTAAACAGCCTATCACAGCCCCTCACACCCAGCCAGGCTCTCTATGTAGCATGTAAGGCAACCTGGCTCAGCTGGTAAGAAGCTGTACTAGGTTGCCAGCAGCATCCTGTTTCCTCAGGGATTCCAAAAAGAGGAAAAGTTAATCTAACCAGCAAGCACAAAAACATAACTGCATGCCTGTGCTGTTGTTTATACATTTAGATGCTGTGATTAAATTACATACATAATGCATAGTGTTTGTAATACATTATTAATAATAATAATACTGTCTGGTGTTATTTGGCTAGAAGAGGCATGCTCCAAGTGATGGTTCATTGGTCTGTTCACACACAATTTTCATACATCTCTAAAGATTACCATTTTAACATCTCTCTGTATGGATACTGCCAGGCAGTTACATTTAACAGTGCATAAATCTAATTCCCTCTGCACTCAATTTTCTCAGGCAGCAGAATCAATTTGAATCTGTCAGAATTTTATTCTAGAGTCTATTAATGCCTCCTGCCTTTTTCTGTATTCTCCCCCCTTAACAATCTCACTCTTTCATGAAATCATTCAGCTGCAGGAAAAGATGCCCCACTGCTACAAACACTCTTTTATCTCTTGACAATGGAAACCTAATTAGGTGTGAAGGAGACACAAGGAAGGTCACAATTAGCCCTCCAGCAATAAAGGTTAACAGTTGTGAAATCCTATAATAATGCTGTTGAACTTTGTTATTATCAATAATGACGCCTTTGACAAGGTCAAATTCGTTATTCTTAACAGCTATCATTGAGGTGCTTAATCATCCCCCCCTCACCTGTGTGACTTTGCAACACCTTCCCTACCTTTACGTTCATCTACAAACTCATACATGTGTGCTGGCTCCTAACATGGGACCTGCTCACACCTCATTCATCAGTTTGACCTGTTGGGTAGATTTCGAGACCGACTTTAATATTTTTCCTATTGAGTTTGTGCTGAAGGACAACTCACTATGCCTTCTAATTATTGCTTAAAACAAATAATGTGTGTGGCTTTCCCTCTCCATGAATGAGTGAAATGATTGTGCCCAAATAAGAACTTAAATGAAGATGGTAACAAGGAAGTAATAGGAAATGTATTCTGGTAACATAGCATTTCAGAATGGAGTGGAAACAACTACGTGCTTTGCCATTAAAAGCCAATGGATCTCTAACGTCTTGAGATGGTTTCTGGGGAATGATGCCAATACAGGGTACCTGTTGTACCTGCATCCATTCTTACATCTATAGGAAGGAATGGGTTGTAAAACAAACACTTTGAGTGACTGTTTATGGAGTTATTTTCATGCCTGCTGAAGGAGGCTTCCCAGCAACCTGAACCCACTAGCAATGTTAATTAGAGAATGTTGGGATGCTAAGTGTGGAGGAAAATCCCAGCTTTGACAGAGATTCTTGATGCACTTGAAGGCACGTCCTTGTCTTCTCAAGTAACATAGTTTATCACATAGGCAGTAATTGCTGCATCTTGCTAGATCTCCATATAAATCTTTATTTGGCCTTTTACTGGCATTAAGCCATATCCCATTCAGTATTTTTAACAATTACTAGGTTTCCAAATACTCTGTCTGACCAGCCTTCTCAAAAAAAAAAAAAAAGCTCACTAAACCTGGATATTCTTGAGACTGTTTATGCCTTCTAGAGATGACTGGTTGCTTGCACAGACAGTTGTACAGTTCCAAAAGATATGTGAACAGTAAGCACAAGTACAAAAGCAGGAGAGCATCCGTATTGTCTGCCTGCCCTGGGTTCATGCAGCGCTTGACAAGTAAACACATGTACTGCGAGAAGCCTTTAAATCATGGTTCAAGGCTGAGTTCAGACCACATTTTCAGAGAGTGCAGACACAGATCACTGGACACCTTAAGGATGTTCTTCTTGTTATCTTGCTCCATTGACTCCTTGCTTTCAAGTGCACCAGAAGCTCAGAATCCTAGTTGAAGCTGGTGTAAGCTGTCAGTGCTCCTCTGATGTTTGCAGAATTGTGCTGATTTACACCAGCTGAGGGTCTGGCTGAATAAAAGCTGTACAATTGAATGAAAATACCTGAATCTGCAGATAGTGGGGAAAAAGGATAAAAGAGGCCAAAGTTGCTGGATATCTATAACCAATGCCAACAACTACCCCGTTATTAAGTTAAAAAGAGGGATTAACAACCTACTGTGGAAAAAAAATGTTTACAGTTTGATATGCTCATTTGGTATCACAGCAGTCATGTTGCCTGTGTGTAAAATTTGGTAACATGATCGCTGATACTTTTAAACTTCCAATCTGAGAGCAGTAGAATATTGTATTGCAAGCACATGAAGTGACAAGAATTGTCTTGTTGGTACAACTCATCAGACATCCCTGTCAGAGGTATCTTACATGACTGCACTCTTCTGCACCCCTCCCTCTGACAGAATGTACAGCAATGCAAAAACTTGCAGAAGAGACACGTTATACAGAAAATTATGACTTATGTTCTTTAAGTGATTCAATTGTAGGAAGGAGATGGAGCTCTTTAGCTTCCCAGTTGTCTTCATAGTGTTCACTGAGCATTTATCTTGCTAGTGTTTCTGTATGGCTGTCACTACCCAGTTGGTAGGAAATTTTATTTGCATAAGGCAGCAAATTTATGAAGCCAAGGATATGTTCTTGTACTTCAGCAAGAAGTTTATTGAATGATTGACATTAAATGCCAATTTTATCAAAATATTGATTGGAAAAGTTGTTATGCTTCCATTGTATTATATAGATATATCTAACCACAGCTTTATCCAGCCAGTGCAATATGTTGCTTGCCAGACTAGAAAATGATATATTAGCCATCTGGGCAATAGGCCCAACCCTGAGCAAGATTAGTGCTTCAATTAGCTGTTGATAGCATTCCATTAGAATATTGGTTTCAAAGAGCACTAAACAAGAATGTTGTGCTTTGATTTTCAGATTTAATTACTTCCATCAGGGCTATAAATGAACTCATTAGTCTTAGTAGCTCTAAAAACTAGAGACAATAGAACATTATTGCTATTGTTCTTATGGTTTGTGCAAACATTACTTTCAAAATGCTATTAGGAATGGCCATCAACCTTTCCTCTCTGCCTAATGTAGGCTGGCTGACCCTGTAGAGCAGCTGTGGAGTAAACATGAGCTTCAGTTCATTATTGTGGTCTGTTGGGGGTCCAGTACCTATTAGTAAACAGAAGCTTTATTTAGGGGGTCATTACATACAGAGAATGTTCCTGCAGGTTCAACCTATACCCTGGCACTACTTGTGGGGTTTTTTGTTTTAAATTTATTTGTATTTCTCTTTCCTTCTGTCTCATAACGTTCTGGTTTAAGGTTTGACAGGGGTTTTGAGGATTCTTGAGACTTTCTTTGGTTTTAATCTGCTGCATCAGGATATCTTGACACTCTTCCCTTCTCATTATGCAAGAGACAATTCCTTTTCTCTTTTTTGTGTGTGTCTTTGCCTTTTCCTCCTGACATAAGAGGGCTACACTGTGTTCCACAAACACCGTGTTTTTTTCTTTGAAGGTGATTCTTTCCCTATTCCTCCCCAAACAGGAGGAAAAAAACTGAACGGAGAAGAAGAATGCAGCTGCTGACAGTCACTGCATCCCTCCTACCTCACAGCCCTCCTGACCAACTGGAGTTCAGCTGCTTATTCCTGGTAAAGAAATCTCATCCTGAGCAACTCAGGCTAACACTGAGGTCAGTATTGCTTTGAGCAGGACCAGAAGGTTCCATGGTCCTTCCATAATAAATTGGACAATAATTCTTGGAGGAAGGGAAAAATGAACAAGTACCATGCTAGGGAAGAGGCAAGGCAGCATTCCTCATGCAGGATTACCAAATCATAGCACTGGAATTTCCTGAAATTGTACAAAATAATAGTATTACCCTTAGTTCAGCATGTAGTATCATTAGTGTATCTTGTTGTTTGTTAAAACCTTAAATCTCATAGAGCTTTCTTTAATATGAAGTGAATGAATACGAGGTAAATTTCACTTGAGAAAAATCCCTTTGTTTTTTCTGGTTTCTTTCCTCTGCAGAGGAAGGATGTCATGTGTAAATAAAGCATATGATGCTCTGCACCACTTAACCATAATATTAATGTGGCTAAACCAATGAATGCTATGGTGTTTAAAGCCTAACACCTGTTTTGTGTCAGCATCTGGATAGTAATTTTTCATTTTAATTGAATATTCTTTGAAATCCATAACTCAATTGTGATTTTGGTCTCCCAACCTTGCATATATCCCAGAATGATTCAAAAAACCTACTCTTGTATGTCAAAACAAGGTTCTTCTAAATTTTACAAGACTGTTGTGATGATGTTGGGACTATAAGGAAGTGAATAGAAGTGCTGAATCCTTGGACATCACTCAGGACTTTACTCTTGTTTTCCAGCAAACAAGCCCTCTGCAGTTTCACAGAACAATGTGGTTCCATCCTTTCTAGGCTTCTGCTGGTCACACATCTTTTTTCCTTCAGCCCTCTCCTCTTTTGCACTGCCTTGCAATTTGCTGGGAATCTGAAATAAATGCCAACGTTCATGGGTCATGGAGGGAAAATGGAGAAGGGAGCACCTGGGGCAAATGCAGGTGTTGCTGTATGGGGCACAGAGAGATGAGAGGGTGAGGAGGAGCAGAAGCCAGGTTGGGCAACGCAGCAGCCTCCTTTCTGGTCTTGGTCCCTTCCTCAATTTCATGCTGTCAGGGAACATGAGCCAGCCCAGCAAGCTTTCTGTTCTCTAGGGCCAGCTTCTGTGAAAGTTAAACTACTTCTATTTTTAAGACTATTTGTAATAGAGAAAATCAGGCAGATTTTACACAGTTGTCAGTTTCTGTCAGCAGATGAAAGCAAGATCACTCTGTTAGCTTCTGGCAAGTATTCTAACCTGCCTTCTAACTCTGCTTTCCTCATGTACCCTGCCCCAGTAATGTTCCTGCAGCCACACCTCACGAGGTCTCCATCTCATGCCCTGTGGTAAGTTGCGCACTGGAATGCAGAGAACTGGCACTGGGATTCACTGGGATTCCAGGAAGAACTTTGCTTTCTAGTGAGCCCAAACCCAGTGATTTCTTGTAGCTGGCTGGCATTGACAGCATGTTTCATGTCTAGTGTATACCAAGCAGAAGGGAGATGTGCTACACAATGCATAAGGTGTGATCCTGTCAAGAGTGGGAGAGGACTGTGGAGACAATGTAAATGCCCAAAGTCCTACGCTTAGGCTATTCTAACTGTAGCAACAGGTTAGACCTTCCCATCACTCTGCTCAGCCTGGCTGCTATCTTGGCCTTGAAGGATGACACAAGTTCAACTGAGTGAATTAATTAGCAGAGCTCCTGTATAAAGCTCATCAAAGTCATCAGTGTTAGTGTTACCAGCCAGAGATTTGGCCAGTATTTTCCTAAAAATCCTGGAATAAATTAGAGCAAACCCAGCCTGTAATGGGTTGTCACATTTGATACACAGATTGTCCAAACACTTCTTGCTTTCAGTGTGTCACAAATCAAGCAAGACCAAAGAATGAAGGACAGATGCTAAAAAAGAAAGATTTTTCTTCAGTCTATTGCCTTCAGACAATCTGTGGCTGCTCCTGAGTCATTTTCAGCCTGAGAGCACAACTGCACTCCAGCATCAACTGGTATTGCGGCTCTGAGGCCTCTCCAGTGAAATCACTCAGGAGCTCCTGTTTCGTAACAACAATACAGCAGTGGTTTATTTGAAGGCTGAGACAACTTTGTACCAAAGCCAAGTATGTCTGGCTTGGCACCATCAGCTAGCTCCAAAGCCAAGCAGCTGGAGCAGACTGTATGTGTATTTAAAAGAACAAAAACAGAGAGACTCTTAAGTTATCTCCTGTAAGAGGTCAATGAGAGTGCTAAAATGCAGTGCCAGGTTTTGCATCAGGCTTTCTCTGGTCTATCCCTGTCTACCCACAGACCCAAGTCCAGGCTATGACTTGATTCTCCTCTGATTTCCTGCCTCTCCTGGCTTTCCTCTTGAATTGCAGGAATCCCAACCCTGTAAAGCATTAGTATCTCGTCCCTACACCCACCTTTTTTCTTCTTGTGTCCAGTTCATGTTCTTTGCAATCCACACCATCACAAGGAAAAGTATCCTAGGATTTTCTCTATGTGCTTCTCCCAAAGCTGTGTCTGGGAGCTAAGGGGGTGATTTTTCCCATCACACAAAGAGGCAGTAGTGACTCTGGCCTTAAAATTTCACTTGTATTCTATGATTCAAGGATCTGCTGCTGGTCTGCTGGCTCTGTTGAATGATGGTTTATAGGCTAATCAATTCTTAAAGCTTCACTCCAGATAACTGCAGAGAGGCTATGTACTCTCAGCTCCAGGCAGTCAGCTGCTGACAGGCTTCTGCATCCAGCATATGGGGTTCCATTCTTCTCAAAAAACTGGACATGCTTCAAGAGCAGAAATGACTCTAATGGGTTTGCTCATGGGTGGAAAGTGGTCTGTAGAGGTCTGCTCTGCTTCACCCATCTGCCAGAGCTTGCCTCTCATGCTGCTGGGGTAGCTCAGGTCTTTGTGGAGCAGTTGCTGTGGTGTTGTGTTATACGGACCAACTTACTGAAACTACAACTGCAACACCCCAAGCAAAGTTGTGTCATCACCTGAGTGACATCTTAAGTGTACATTTTCCAATTACTTTGGGTTTTTTTTAATCTTGCCATCACCTGCTGATTTTCCACCATATCCATTTGTTGCTGGACCACAGTTAGGACAGAGCTGTCAGGAAAGTCCTGTCTTCCCAGTCACATGCAATAGGTTCCAGCCATCTTGTGAGACACCTGCCCTATTGAGAAATTCAGGTTTTCTTAGAAGCATTTAAATTTGAGTGACTCTGAAATGCTTTATTTTCATTCAGAGTGTAATTCATCGCTAATTTAACACCTTTTCCTTGAACTAGGAAATATTCAAATACTGGATAAGATGAATCCTCTTTCCCTCTGGGCCCCAGGAATGTTTTGGGTGTTTCTGTCTGAACCATGGCTTGAGAATGAGGAGGATTTATATTGGATCACAAGATATTATGAACTCAAGGTGCACTTCTTCCTGTCTAATTAACAATTTTACCCATGATATTAAATCCACGTGTGCTCATAACACACCACAAATGAGAAATCTGGAAGCCCATTTTCAAGGCACTTTCCATTATGCAAGTAGCAGGAGATGTACCGTAGCTTTGCAGTAAATTGGTTGGTAAATTGTTTTCTCTCTCATCTTTACTGCCATAACAAAAACATGTTAGCTTTAGGCCTCTTTTTTATTATTATTTGTTTGTTTATTTGTGCTCCCACCTATTAGCTTGAATCAAGGAAATAACCCAGATAAACATGTCTGACCTGCAAACAACTGCATGAATAAAGGGTAAAACCTGTTTACTGAAGTAAATCTTGGAGAGATTCTGATGTCGACATGACTTGTCACATCCAGTGGTTATTCATACTGTCTTGCTTCAACATGTGTGACTGCTGAAACTGCTCTTGATCTTGTGCAAAATGTCTTGGGAAGGATTCATCTGCCAGCTCATTCTTTACCTTGGATTCAGAAGGGAGTTGAGGTGCAACCTAGTTAAAGGTAATTACCTCTAACACATTTCTGTACTCTCTGAATTGCCTGTGAGATTCATAGCCCTTGAAATGAGAAATCTGAGACCTTTGCACAAAATGTTTGTTCAAGACTGTAAATGAGGGAATGTGATTGAATTCAAGGCCTGTTGAAAGCTGACTGATACCAGTGGCACTGTGTTAAGTTTGCATCAGATGAAGCCTTCACCCTTTGCTGCTGCTGGAGAGCTGATGTCCACCTACAACACAGACAGACTTGGTCTCAGCTCTGTTAGGGACCAACTTGGGGCTCTTACCCTTTTCTACAAATCATGATATACAGGCAAGGAGGAGAAAGAGTGGTAACTGAAGACATTCCTTCTGCATGGGAGAAACAGCTAAGGAGATAAATGGGAATGTCACTAGCCTTGACTATGGGGCTTCGTAGGTGAAATACTCTTTCAAGTTTCCTTGTTCTGGCAAGAGTGGGCTTTTAATGATCACATAGATATGCACAGGAAAATATAAGAAGAATGTGTGTATAGAAGGCTTTATGCCTGTTATCTAAGTATAGGTAGTGTTGTGTTTATTATCTATATTTGTTTAGCCAAAGAAAGACGAGCATTAACATTCTATTTCAGTCTTAATTAGCGGCTGATAAAAGCACAAGGTGATACTTAACAGTCCTGACAGTGTAATTTATCTAAAATTTCCTAATAATATGGTTGCAGCAGTCTTGGAAGGGCTGCTTTAATGACTCAAGGTTTGGTACCAAGAATACCCAATCTATTGGTTGCTTAGGTGACAAAATTAAACTAAGCTGAAGACATTTATTTCCCCCCCCCCTTTTTTTACTGCACAGAGGATTATCTCACTGCAATATTTTTCTCTATTAAATGCCTAAGTTTTAAGTGTTTTTAAGAACAAAAAAAAAAACCCTAAAAAACTCCTAACAATCCAGTTCCCCTATTAAATCAGCAGATGGCTCCTAAAGCCAAATTAGGGACCTGTGATAGAACAATAAAAGATGTGCTTTATATAGTGTGCATGTTCAGAGCTGGCAGTGTTAAATGAGACCTCCATGCAATCTGCTCTGAGAAATAGCCTTACTGGCATTGACCTCTTCCTTTGTATAATTCAACACTGTGTCATCAATTGCAATTGCACAGATGTCTTTGCAATTTAGCAGACCTTGTATGGACTGGCTTTTCCAATATTTGTTTAAGTTGAACTATATAAACTTGTTATTAGTAGTCTGCCAGAGTAAGGGAGATAAGAGTGTTTGCGTTAGGCTACATAAAATAGAGCACCTGGGCAAGGTGCACTGAGCATGTTGGTAGCAAATGTTGTTTCAGGGTCTGCTGCTGATACTGCTGAAAGCAAAAGTAAAACTCCCAGCAGCTTAAGTGAGGGCAAGAGCGTGTCTTGGCTCAGTTGTGCAGAGGTTCTGCGCTTCACATGGCAGAGTTATTAAATTAATGATGTTTTTAAAAAGCCTCTGAATTCACCTGAGGAATACAGGCAGCAGAACAAGGCTGTAGTGTGATCTGACTGATCTCATATCAGTTTATCCTGCTGATTTCATCATGCTGATGTGCTGTTTTTCAGTGGCTTATGATACAGAGATACAGTGCTTTTGGAACCTCTTCTCAGTCATATTGCTGGCCCACAGTGTAGGCTGGGTGTCATTCTGCCTCTCTGTGCTGCCATTCCCGCCCTGCAGCATTGAATCAACAGTCTGAACTCACACTGGGAAATACTCTGTGGTGGATAAATAATGTCCCTGGAAAGTTGCTTCTCAGCCAAAAAGTTGCCTCATGTGTGGATCCCCTTCTCAGGAAATAACTTGTCTCAGTAAGACAAGTGGATGTCTGATGAGGAGTTGCTAGTACTGGTAACCGGAGCTTCGGAGTAGAGGTTGGGAAAATACGTGGACATCTAAACATACGGAAGCCTTTCTTAAGCTATGAAATTAATTTTTACTGCTTGATCATTAATTCTTATTACTGAAGACTTGTCAAGAAAACCAAAGTCCCTGGCAACCTGGCAGTAGATTTTTCTACCTTAACCTCAGTCCTTTCAAGGGCATAGTACCGAGATCCTGTGTGACCTACTCTAGCTGGTCCTGCTCTGGCAGGGGGCTTGGACTGGATGATCTCTCGAGGTCCCTTCCTGCCCTTGAGATTTTGTGATTCACAAATACAAAAAAAACAAAAGGGCAAACAGTTTGTCCCAAACAGCTGCTTTTCCAGCTGCTCTGTCAGGCTTCCAGCCAGAGGGACCTGCCAGCAGCAGCACATGGGCCCACAGTATCCTCCATCACCACGACACAGTCTTCTCCTGCCCATGCAGGAGGCTTAGAGCAGGCAAAGGAAAGGAGCTTGCCCACAACCAGCACAGCTCTGAGCTGTGTGTGCCATGGGTACCTGCTCCTATCAAGCTGGGGAGCTGTGCCTACTGCATGACACCTTCTGCTGCTGCCTTCTCACAGATGTCTGCTTGCATTGACCTCGCAGCGTGTAGAAGGACACAGTGGCAGTTCCTAGGGACAGCACTGAAACTCCAGGTCAGGCCACAAGCACTGCTGACTGCAGTAAAGAGTGGTCAGGGCTCCGGAAGAGAGTTATTTGCAGGCTCTCAAACTGTCTTTTCAGATTCCAAACCTAAGTTTAGCTTAAGGGAGGGGAAAAAACAATCCTATTATTAAAACCGAATTGTTTCTTACCGTTGATTGTTACAAAATGTCTGTTTTTTTTCTTGTGCACAGAGAGCCTGGAATAGGGAGAAGTAAAGAGAATGCCCTGGAACAGCAAGGCTGATGGTAGCTAACATATAGGCACTATTTCATTTTTCATTGAGTACATCTTTTCTTTCCCTGCTCTCTCTTCCTCCCCACAGTATCTCTGCATTGATTTTTCACTCTGCCTCTTTATAAATGTTTATAAAGCATTTAGGGAGCCTAGGGAAGAAAAGGTCTCTAAGTACTTAGTGGAAGAAGAACTTAAAACACTGGGCTGCTATATTCTTGATGACACTGGGCAGTATTTTACGCCATGCAGAGTCCTTCCCCTAGGATATGGTGCTGCTTGTGTGGGGATGATTAAAGCAGGCAAAATCATAGTGCAGTCCATCTATGGCCACCACTGTGCAGGCAACATTGCAGAGAGCAGGAGGACTTGAAACAGCATTGACATTTACAGCTTGAGCAAGACCAACAAGCCAGTAGATGATAAAGGAAACAAGTACACATTATTCCACATTTACTGTTTGCTTTGGGCAATGAACTTTATTTTCACATGAAATGTTAAATGACCTCTTTGTCTTTCTTCCCACCCACTGAGGGAAGCCTTCTTAATGGGAGGAATAGAGATGTTATTAAGCCAATAAATACATTTATTGGTATTATCATGCTGTTCATTAGAGAAATGGAACCAATCAGAGTCTTTGCTTAAACTCACAAGAAAGATGCAGGAATTCATATCCCAAGCGTGCCAGTGGTTTTGATACTCAGAGTTTTAGTGCAGCAGCAGTCCTTCTGTCTTCTCACTTGCATTTGTTTCTCTCTGCCAGATTGGTGTTTCTAAATCCACATCCCACTTTGGCAACTTTACCCCATGTGCTTAACAAGGACAGAAAATTGCATATGCAAAGGTGGGAATCACCTCTGCCTTGCACAGGTGAAGGAAGTTCCACAAAGCTGGAGGAGCTAGATTCCATCAGTTTGTCATCAAACACTAATTTCAGTAGATGCTTTTAGCATTGTTGAATGGTAAAATACTCGCTGTCTAAAAAGGCCTGGAGAATGAAAGAAACCAAACAGATTGAATGAAAGAAATCAAATCAAACAACAGAAAACAGTTATTTTTTTAATGGAATATCTCTGTTTCCCACTCATCATCTTTCTTAAACATACCAAATGGAGCATCTTTGAAGCCACTGAGCCTTCGAGGACGCTCCCTTCCCCACCTCTTTTCACACAGCTTCAACTGATTCCTCATCCAGGGGCCTGACAGTCAATATGGAGACCCTGCCTTTTGCTCTTGCTTGATGTTACTGCCCTGTAATGCTGCTCTGGCACATGCTTCCTTATGCCCTTCTGGTTCAGAGGGGGAGAAATCAAGAAAACATCTACACTTCTATGTTGGAGTTTAGTGGAGTAAAGGGCTGCAGCTGAGACAGCAAGAGCCCAAGCTTCTTCTGCACCTCCAAGTCTGCTGCAGTGTGGTTCCCCACCAGAGATGCACAGAGCTACCAGAGTTGAGGAGTTGTAATGGAGAAGGTAAAGTGTCATCAGTGTGTCTTGAACCTTAGCCAATGTATTATTTCAAAGGGGCTGGGGGTGTTATCACAAGGTGGGAAGTTAAAATGAAGCCTACAGCAATTCTCCTGTTGCTGCATATTCAATATGCTTTTTTTTCACTTCTTGGTTTAATTTTAGCAAAGTGCCATTCGATTTCTGCTGATCCCTCTGCTTTAACGTAATGAATTTCCAGTCCTTAAAGCACTGTGTTTAGCTGGAAGCTTAGATGTTGAAGGTGACCAGATGATTATACCGCTCCAGCTGGAGGATGACAGGGAAGCCACAACTTTTGAACCACTGTGAGTGATTGCATGTTATGGATCTGCTTATAACCACTTCACTAGGGGAGTTAGTAGAGTTAGTGTCTTTTTAGAAAGCAGTTTTCTAAAGGAAGAGCTTTTTCTGCTGAAGTCGAAATGTTTTGTGGGAAGGTGTCTGTTTCAAAGATGTTTTGGCAGAAAAGTTTGGAAAGGAATGTTTGTTTTTACTTTTGTTTTATTTGAGCTGCTTTTTCACTGCTTTGGTAAAGTGTTTGCTTGTTTCTGAATAGAAGCATTTTGAAATTTCTGTTGTGCACAACAGAACCTCAGACTTGAGGTTTTGAGTTTTTGTTCTAATTTAGAGTAGCAGCAACCTTTGAAGCATCAGGTTATCCTATAGGTTAAGAATTCATCCAACACCAGGTAGAATCTTCTTGTGTAAGCTTCACTTGTAATTGCTTCTGCTCCCACCTCTGTGGGTCTTTAGCTTGACCCTCAGCTGTGAGAATGTTTGCTCATATGCCTGTAGAAAGGTCTTCTGTTCTGGGAATTGCATGGTTTGAGTTATTTATGCAAATAAGAGTTTTGCTTGCAAAAGAAGAAGCCTTATCAAATGCAGCACTCAAAGGATTTTGATACGCTAGTGTTAGGCTGAGCTTTTGAATGTGCCTGATGCTGATTGGCTTGGTTTGGTTCTTAGCAAAAAAAAGATTAAAGAGGTGTCCAATCTGCTTAGCAGATAAGGTCTGTGGGGCTGTAAGAATCAGGAATGCTGGTTATCTGATTTTCATAGTGGGAAGATTTCTGTCCGAGATGGAGCAGTAGGCATAGGCATCATTTACCCAGGTTGAGTGTTTGTGCTTGGAAGGGATTAAAGTGACTCTCTTCCACTCTGATATCTCAGAGAGGAGACATCTGCTTTGGTGTGGACTGAACCTAGTGGAGGTTATATTCAATTTGAGGTGTTTCCTGGACTGCATTACTGTTTCTCATAGCTGCTAGCACTGTCACTGTGGAGAAGTCTCTTCTTTCATGTGCACCTTCAAGTGACAGAAAAGACAAGTGTCAGTGTTCTGGTGGATGGGATTGGGAAAGCCATGCTGGCAGGTAGCACAGAAGCTGCTGTCCCAGGCCATGAGTCTATGGCAGTCATGGGCTGCTTTCCTAGCTGCTCCATCCCAAAGGGCAGGACACAATGCCTCTGAGATCCCAGGTGTTCCTTAGACTTTTATATCTTTGCTGTATTTTAATAAACCAATAAAGCTCAGAATTATTTTCATTTAGACAATCCAAAACTTGAAAACAGCTAGACTTATGCAGTCAATAAACCAAAACTGTCTCTTCAGCACTGCCCTGACAAGGCTCTGAAGACAGACACATAGAGAACCTCTCTGCTAATATTAAACTGATTTGACCATTTTTATTCTACAAAGGAGGCTGGTTATGAGATTTAAAAAGACTCATATATCATGCTGCCTCATTAATTTTCCATTTGGGCTCAGCTGTCAGAGGATACCATATTAAACTGCTGCCTGGAGTAGTCTTCAGTGGCAGAGAAATGATGTTTGATACCCTTTGCATTTCACACAGTCCGTATAAAAGGTCTCCTTGATTTGCCATCCCTATTATTTTCTGTCAGAGAACTCTACACGGCCTCTCCAAAATAATATCACCTCTCCAAAACCCTGAAGGTCTATTTGTGGTTTCCATGGTGACAAAATGACCCATAATATTCTTTGACAATTTCAGTAAATGAAGGACACAACTGGGCCTTTGAAGAATAATAGATTTTTTTTTTCTTAAGAAAAGCCATACTTGTGAGCTCAAAAAGGGGGAGGAAAAAAGGGATGAAAAAGATATTAAGGGAAGAGATTTGGATTGTAACTCAAAGAGCTTTGTGTCAGCAAGTACAGCAGACAGCACTTGTTGAAAAATAGACCTTGAGCCATCTGGTACCCAAACAGAAGTGGGCTATAGCCCTTGTGATGATGGAGATGAAGGAGCTTTTGCTGTAGCTCATTTTTACAATAGCTGTGCTGCTTAATTCTGAATTCAGTGACACGCAGGGCCAGGCGCTGCAGGTGCAAGTGTGTGGTTAAAACATGTGCTTCCAGGAACTGTCATAAACCCTGCTCTGTGCTGTGTAGGAGGATGGGATTTTCCAGCAGAGCTGACAGGGGGGAAGAGGTGGGTGGGAAGGAAGCAGTGAGGCTTTTCTCAGGGTATTTGTAGACTGGATGGAAAAGCCAGGTTTCCAGTTGCAACACTGTTAATGACCTGCCCTCACTGCAGAGCCTGTGCTGTGTATGCTGAGGAAAGGTGCTGAGCAGGGTTCCAGCTGGCTAGAGCCACTGCTTGCTGTTGTTTCCTCTCACCTCTGTGGGACTATCTGGGGTATTTTGCCTGCTATGTCTTTAGAGCTGAAAGCATTCCTTACTATGTGATGAACCTTAAGACTCATGTCTCTTGTCTAGTTTGCATAAAACCAGTAAATAGTAAGTGCTACTCCCCCAGGAGCATTCACAGCCTGCTGTGGAAACAGGTTTTTAAACAAAACCACAGCTTACAGATGAAGATGCTGAGAGAGAAAGCAGATAACTGAGCTCAGCAGAGCACTTCAAAGTTCCTGCAGGTATATTGGAGAAGAGAATGCAGGGCTGCTTGTTCCTGCCTCAAAGTATTTTGGGATAATGCTCTTACATGAAGTAGAATTCATTTTTCTTTAGTACATGTTCCCAGCCTGTCCAGTGATGCCATCCATGGTGGTAAGCTACTGGTCTCAGCATGCACTGGGTCAGAGCTATGTAGCTATTGGGTAAAAAATACACAGAAAGCACAACTAAAATGCCTCAGAACCAGAAATGTGAAAATCCTGGACTGTAAGAATAAGCCCTTCCAGGTAGTTCAAGTTAACCTGGATAGGTAAAATCCAAACACCTGAATTATCTAAGCAGAGGAGGCTGCACCACAGAGCAGGAAAACTCAGAGCGTTCTCAGGAGCCCATTAGTGATTTCTGCTTCTGGAGTTAGAGAGCTTTTCTTGTTTCTGGCCTTTTGAGTGCATTCTAGCACTTTACCTCCTAGGCCTGGCAGAAACAGGGAAATACAAAGGTGACTAAAACTTGAAATTGAATTCCAGTGGGTCCTGGTGGTTTGCAGATGTCTCTGAAATCACTTTAACAGCTCTTCCCTCCTCTCCAAGTACTCTGGTGCTGCAAGATGGGACTTAAAGTCTGGTGCAATTAATTACTCACTATTTATGCTGCATTTTGATGTTTTTCTAGCTTGGATTTTTTCCTTTTGGCCTGAAAATAAATCAATAAGATTAAAAATAATTTTTAAAACCTCAAAACAAAACATTTGCATGACTGGCTGTTTGCTTGTAACAGAACTGTAAATGAGGCAACTTCAAGAATATAAAACAGAGAAAGAAATGATGACAACATTAAGACAAGAAAAGAGTCTAAACCTGCATTTACCACCAGCCTTGGCGAAGATAAATGTGTTTGCTCTGAGGCAAAACCTTGCTTGGTTCCTCTGTTCCTTGTATGTGCATGCCTTTGTCTGGGAAGATTAAAGTTCCTGCTGCTTCCCCTCTAATGTGAACAAAGCCCTTTAGAGCCCTATTCTAGTTTCCTCTTAGCATCATATTTGGCTTCCTTTGGGACTGACCTTTTACTGCCCACAACCCACCTTCATCCTGTTAGAAGGCCTGCAGAGAGTTACTAAGTTAAACATCATAAATCCCACTATAAATGATTACACAGAGCTTTTCACTAACAATCTTCTGTGGGGATATCAAGCTTGATAGAAGCATAAATCATTTAAAGAACATCTGCTTAATGAGGGGTAACCTGGAACTGCTTCCTTGAGCTTGAGTGTACCAAGGGAAAAAAAATGTAGGCAGTGGGACTGTTTTAGCTAGTGCCTGCTTGGATGCAAGTGGTTGATTTCTATTGTCACAACTATACCTTGCCAAACACATGGGACTTGCTCACTTGCCCTGACAGTGGCATACAGCCCATGGCACCAGGAATGAGGGATATAAGCTTAGTTTAGTGTGTGTGGTTGTAAAGAAAGTCTAATGACTTGTCAAGACAAAAAGTTCTACAGAGGCAGATGAGACAGAAGAGGAAACCCAAGCAGATGGTTTAGAGGCAAGCTGAGCAAAGATATGCTGTGATCTGGGAGCTCTGGTTTATGAAATGCCAACAAATCTGGGTAGACTGAGAATAAGAGCTGTGACTTAGAAGGTGAGTAGAGAATGCCTTTACCAACCTCTAGCCTGAGACATCGTGACAGGGCATATAGCATCTGTTTATGGGAATATAGGAGGGTTTTGAACACAAGTAGTGGATGATTGCATTTGTCAGGGTAAGGTGAACTTGAAGGAGGGAGTCTAATAATCTGAAGAATTAAAACATGACTAGTAGATAAGGAAGTAACTGTTAAATGCAAAGGGTAACTTTGTAAGAGATTCTACTCTTCTTTAGTACCCCAAGTCTGAATCAGGGAAAACAATCATTTAGAGATGGTTCTGGAGGCAGAAAACAAACTCATTCACTGTTTGGAAAGCTCTGTCCTTTAATTAGCTGTACTTGGAAGAGTTTCCCATTGTTGGTCACAATTAAGCCAACCTATAACTTTGAAAGATACTTGACTGTCAAATTGGTGATGGAAAGATTGGTGGGTGAAGAGTAGAAAATGGAAATTTTTCCATTTAAAATCACTAGATCGTCAGTATAGATGTGAACAAACACCAGTAACCTTGGAATGCAACTGAATCACTCCAGCAGTGCAAATTTGACTGCCAGATGCTCATAGCAAATCTTCTTGAAGCTCCTGCTCCCTCATGATAGATTTAACAGAGATGACTAGCAATAGGAGCAGGATCATGTTTTTAAACTAAAGATCTTGTCAGATAGAACTGGCTATGAGATTTGAGGAAGCCCATTGCCTCCCTGCATAAATAAACTTGCTGGATGTGTGACTTGTTCTCACCTTATGGCAGGGTCATTGTTGGGTGCTACTGCTCTCTCTCTGACCTGCAGAGGATGGTGCCTTAGATCTTACTCCTGTGATTAGAACTGAGACAGGGAGGTCAAGAATAGTTCAGTCTTTTCCTTGTGCTGTTGAGGATGAAGTCAATAGGAAGTAAATATTATTGACTGCTGCTTTCATTTAAAAATCAAGATTCATTGAGGTGAATTTCAGGTCAATAGAAGCTCTAAAGGGGATGGAGGCCAATAAATCATGACACTGAATAAAACAATATTTGTAATGTAGCTAATTTTGGGATTTGAGTGTAATTTGATCTAGAGAGTTTGGGTTTGGTTTGTGTTTTTTTAATTGTCGTGTTAACCAGATTGATAGATTGTACAGTTTTATCAGTGTTTCAGTCTTACTCGTTATGTACTCTTAAATATATTGGCTTGAATTTCACCCAGGTGCAAAGAAACTGCAGAATAATTTAAGTTGGAAGGGATATTTGGAGTTCACTCAGTCCAAACTTTTCTTGGACCATGACTAGCTTTCACTAGAAACTCAATATTATTCTGTGTTATGATGATCCCGACCATGGGCGCTTTACAGAAGCTGAGCCACACAGCAGTCCTTTCCCAAAGATATTTATCATCTCTCCTTAAGCTTTGAGTCTAAAGAAGGGACTAGGACAAGATTTGTGAGTAAACTATAAGAACAATTTTAAAAGAAATGAACTTACTTTTGATTCATCATTACTTTTTAGCTTTGGAGATGGAATGAGCATGTGCAAATAAGACTGATGAAGCTAGATAACTGGTACATTTGAAGGAAGTCTCTGAAGACAAAGTTTATTATTTGTGTTTGTTCTGTGCCTAGGGCACTTAATCTATTAAGTGGGTAGTGTGAGACTTTAGGGTCATTTATGTCATTTAGGGTAATAAAATCTATGAGGAAATGTCACACAGTATGTTAACATAATGATGAGCTGTTCAGCTTCCTGCTGGAATGTGTATTTAGCTCTGCCTTTTGGGACAACAGAAGTTTATGTTCTCAGTGTTTGCTGAGGATTTCAGATAGTTTGAAGAAGCCTCATATTCCAGAAGTGCTAGGGACCCTCTTTAAAATCAAGCCACCTAAACACATTGCAAGAGAGACAACCTAAAGCTCACCAGACTATAGAAAAGTTGACCACTCTTAGAACAAAGGCAACTTTTTGTGCTTCTTCGTGAAGGGGGCTAAGGATGTGGCTATAAAGGACAGATTGCCACAGAGAATTCTGTCTAGTTTGAAATTATCCAGCTTGGTTACTAAAAGTAGCATAGTTGAGCTTGCACAGAGTTAGAATGGGGCTAATTAGCCTTGGTATATTTGTCTGGATGGAGCTCTTTCTCTGTGTAAACCTTATCTGGTTGTAATTGAGTTCTCTTTATGGCATTTCATCGTGCAATGTAAGCATATGTAGAACATGTTTACAGGAAACAAAATGTATTTTGGGGAAGGGAGCACAAGCAGAGATGGAGTGAGAAGTGCTTAAAGTACAATCCTTGGCAAGTCTGTGTCTTTCATAACATTGTTTTCATTTAATTGAATAAGACAATATTAACTAGATAAGTAATCTCACTAAAGATTTTATAGTGGCTTTTTTCTACATGTCCATACATGGCCTTGATCAATGTGTGTGGTGCTGAGAATTGTGTACTTTCTCTCAGTCCAAAGCAGGGTAATTTGATTAGATTTGTCAGCTGGGCTTACATAGCTGTTGCTTCACTTGAAGACAGTGGAGTTATGCCAGATTATACCAGCTGAGAATGTGACCATCATTTTCACTGACTCACACTTCTAACCCTTGCTGTGCTCTTGAATTCCTGAGCTGAAGCCAGCCCTAGCAATAGCTGCAGGGTAGGATTTTCAGAAGCATCCAGCCTTGGCCTAACTCTCCTCCCTTGGCAGTCAAGGAATGTTTGTTGTGTTACTGCATCCAGCCCCAGAGTCAAATGAATTGGATTCAATTAGGCTACCACTGCAATGCTAAGGGTCTAGTCCACACTGAAGCATATCAGCTTCAGTCCACTGAAATCAGCAGGACTGGACTGGTTTACAGCTGCCTGAGGATCAGCCTTGGGTCTGCTTGATGTTGTAGTAACAAATGAATGTGGTGAAACAGTAGTATAAGCTGCCTTATTTTCTGCAACAGTGCATTTCCTTACCTACCTGGAAATGTTAGGTTCTGGTTTGTCTGCCTCTGGGATGGCTCTCAAAGTAATGCAGCACTGAAGAAGCAAAGCATTGCTGCCTGGCTGGTTTCCTGATGACCTGGCAGCTGTCAATATGGCCCTGCCATGTGCCATCAGAGCTACTGTGAGTGCTTGGGTTGATCTGTGTGTACATGGCAGCCTTTGGCCCTCTGTTCATTTTCAAGAAGCACTTTAGCCCCACTGCAGATGGTCAACTACTCCCTGTTGTTTTGTACTTGTGCAAAGGAAAACTGCAGCCTGCCTTTGCTTTTTTTTGGCTAGGGGATATTTAGGGTTTGGATGTGTTTATCGACACATCCAAAAGCAGGAAGGTAGAAGAAAGGATGGGCTTCTGGTTGGCTCGCACTAAGGTGTTAGCTGCAGGATTGCCAAATCAAGCAGGGATTTTGGAGGAGGAAATCATTATCTGCACATTTCTTCCTCAAATTTGCCTCCCACTCTAACATTAGAAAATGTCTAAAAGTAGCTGCCAGAGCAGCTGCAGTGCCAAGTACAGCATTTCCCAGTGGGGTCTTCTCTCAGACCAAGCTTGAGCCTATGTTGGGAATTAAGGCTAGAGATAAGGTGCTTGTGTTGACTGACTTGCCACTATTCTTCCAGCTGGCTGAAGAAAATGACTGACTTGCCAGGCTGTGTGTAGCCCTTGTCTGTCTTCCTACCTAAAGCATTTGGTGATTTTTACCTTTTTCTCCCACCACGCTCTTATCTTCTGGTGCTTGGAGAGCTGAAGGTGCTAATGCAGCTTTGCCTTTGGCTCAGGGCTGTGAGATTTGTGCCTGAAAGAGAGTGGCAACTTGCCAGCACTCGTCATGCCTCTTGCAGCATGAAATCTGAGTGGGTAAATTCCAGCTACTTCAGTGGAAAATAAGAGTAGTTCCTCTGCAACTTGGAAGAGCTGCTGGTGCGTGAAACCATCATCAAGCTTCAAGTAGAAATGCATTGAAGATGATATTTCTCTCTTGTTATTGTCAAGCCCTCTGACCTGGGGTTGGATTTTGGAATGAGTCAGATCTAGAGCATTGTTTTAGCAAACCTCTCCTTGAAGCACTGTACTCCTCACTGCAGTAATTTGGTACATTTTAGTCTATAACATGCCCAGACTTGTTCTGCAACTGTTTGAGTGCACAGCACATCTGCTGTGGGACTAGGGTGTTTGGTTTGGGGCTCTGCTCTGACTCAAATAGGGTTCAGTAGATCTAGATAAGGGCCAAGAGTTTCCTCTTGGGAAAGTGATAACTGAAGAGGATATGAGTGAGGCCTGTAAAATCCTGAATGAAACAAGAGAACTGAATAGGGAACAACCATGCATTTTCTCTTCCAGGATGTGACTTTAAGGACATCTAATGAAACTATCAAATGGCAGATTTGAATCAAACTGGACATCCTTCCTCAGGACACTACCAAGCTATGGCCTGCCTTGCCACAAGATGTTGTAGATTCTGAATTTTTATGTAGCTCAAAGAGCAATTGGATGAATTCAAGGAAGAAAAGCCCATTGAGGGCTATTAAATAGAAATCCTTCATCAGCTAGGGCCATGGCATGGGCTCATGGCACAGGCACACAGTTAATGATCTCCAGCAAAAAGGGGCTTTGGGGACTGCACTGATCATCTCAACTAACTTCACCAGGTGTCTGTCAGACCATTGTGAAATGCCTCCAGAGCTCACCTCCACACTATATTAGTGGCCCAGCGCTTCTGATCTCTGTGCTGCCTACATAAAGGTCAAAGATAATGATTAAAAATAAATAAAGAACCCAAGAAAACCCCACTGCTTCCCCCTTGGGTCATTCAAGCTTGAAATAAATAATCTATTTCTGAAGGCACAGATGACTTCAGCCAAATTGCATCTGGAGCCCTTCTCCTGGTACTTATTTATGCTGTCGTGTCTTATGCTAACACTTGTGAAATATTTATTTGCTTCTGGTCTCCCGCAGCTTAGCCCTGGATTCATGAGGCGTTTGTGTTATATCTCAATGCTGTGCAGCTGCATTATGTGGAGGAAGGAGAGAATGAGAAGTCCAATCAGTGTTTTACATCACAGGAACATACTGCACATCACTGTAGATAATGCCATTCAACGGGTGGATGTTTTGTTTGCATGTCAGTCACGTGAGTCATGTCAGAGCAACAAAATGTGTGTGTGGTCACAAAACCTTATTGTGTCATGAACATTTCTTGTGTATTTGCTTTCCAAGCTTGCCTTTGTGCTTGCTCTACAAGTCTCATCCAAATTGCATGAAAGAGTTTGAGGAGACAGGCATATCCTGAAAGATACCAACACATGATTTAATGGTTCAAGGGATGGGTTAATTACATGTTTCAGATTCTTTCTTTAAGAAATGTAGTAAATATCTTTATTTTCTATTCAGAACTGAAAGTGTGTGGCCAGAGTCAACCCAGCAAGCATCCAAAATGGCTTCCCCAGGCACAGGGCCAGCTTCCCTTACCTCTGTCTGGAGGGCAAATGAGCCGCTGCAAGTGCTCTCAGCAGCTTCTCTGCTGCCTGTGTGTCAGGAAGGATGGAATCTCTATGTTGGGTTTCCTTCCTCTTCCCTCAGCTTATCAGAAACACTAGTGCAAGTGTCTATCTGAATGTCTGCAGGAAGATCAACCGTGTTTGCTCTGTTGGGATTAGGAACTGGCTGATTTAAGATACTGAGGTGCAGCTCTAACACTTGGCACAGCCAGCGGAGTATGTTAGAGAGAAACTCTCCTATTGTTTCTAATTCCCAGCTACAATCCAGAATAGCAATGACTGGCTGCCCATTTTAGTTGAATTGTTGTTCAGTGATTAGTGTAAAATGTGCAAATGATTCTCAGTCCAGTTATGGATGGACAAGTTTATCTAGTGTGAGAATCACTGACAGGACTTGGCCCCTGTATCTCAGCAGAGCTGCCAAAGATTTAGCCAATACTGACTGTAAGCTGCCTGCATCTTTAGAAAAACAGTGTCTAAAAAAAAATGTCTGGATTGTGGCACATGATTGTACTGTGTAGGAGATTTTACTGCTGTAAACTCAAGCTTGGATCTCTGTCATCACTTGAAAACCTTTCAGAGCCTAAATCCATTTTTAGATGAATAGTGTTTTTTTTTAATATATGTACACGTATATGTGGGAAAAGAGCTGCTAAGCTGCTGTTGCCATTTCTTGCTGAATTATACCAACAAGCTCCTTCTGGTGTCAGATTTAAGTGACATTTACTCTGTAAATGATGCTGACATTCAAGAGGAGATGTTGGCTTTTGCAGCGGCTTGCTAATTCCTTGTAGGGTCTCCTGGGAGAAGAGCCAGCAGTTAAGAGCTGCTGCTTTTGCAACAGGTGCTGCTTTGGGCCTCCCAAGCCGTTTGCTGTTTGGGGAGGAAAGTGAGCAAGCAGAGCCTTGTTCTCACTTCTGCACTTCTTGCTTTCTTTCATGTCTATAGGAAACCCGTGGACACATTGATTTAACAACCCAGCGCCAGTGAGCACAGCTCACGTGTGCAGCAGAGGACAAGGGGCTCCACTGCCTTCAGTTACTAAATGCTTTTCACTGAAGATGGAGTGAAAGTCGATGGGTTGTGTTTAAAGGATTGATCATTTGAGCAGTGGGATAAGGGAACAGCACTACCAAAAATTGCTGTACGGTGATTACACGCTGATCCTCTAAAGGATAAGAAATTTGTGTTAGGTGATGCATAGCTTGCTAGAAGAAATGGATATTTGTTTGTTTGTTTGTCTTTAACCAAAGGACAAGCTTTAAAAGCTGTGAGCAGAGCTTTTTGAAGGGCAAGTGGGAGTTAGTTGCCTAATTCCCATTGACTTTTGGGTGGATCTGGCTGCTGAGATGCTCTTTATGCCTTTCAGAAATCTCCCCTTAGCCTACATAATCTGTCTGTAACTCCCTTTTAATTAGCTTGTCTTTCTGGAAGAAGAAACCAAGAAATCATATTCAAAGATTATTGCTCTATCTAGCAGCTGCTAGAATAGACCATTCAATGCTACATATCCCAGCAGCATGTCTGATCTGCCTCCCCTGCCTAATTTGGCCAAAGGATGTAAATTGCCCTCAAACTATTCTCCAAACTCATTTCTAGGCAGTGTTACTCTGTGCTATAGCACCAGCTGGTCATCCAGATAGCCTAGCTTTGAATCTTTTGGCAGAGCAAAATATTTGAAAGGGAAAAAAATGAGAGACTAGGGGTGCTACAGAAAATGAATGCCAGGAGCATTTGTATGCCAAGCAAGAGATAATGGTGCTGCCTTTACAGTCTCATGCAGTCCATCTGCACTTGGTGCCATGCTTGGGATCAAGAGAAAAACATCAGTCCTACGGGTAGTATTTGGAGATACAGCCTAAGGCTGTGCAGGGAAGATCAGTCTTCTTAAGGGGAAGATAGGCTTGTCTAATGAATTCTGGACAAGAAGAGGTTCTTGAAGCTACTTTTAAATTAGTTTTGCATCTCTAATAATAAATTCAAGTCAGAATTGGTATAATGAAGCGTAAACACTGGAGGCAGGAGCCTGGCATATTTAGACCCTTGAGGGGAAGATTCGTGATAATGTCATGAGACAATTCCCTGAAGCAGATGGGGGAAGGCTGTCCCAGGAGCTGAGAAAGGCTAGGAAAGGGGGGAATGTCAGACTGGTGCCTGCAAAAAATACTGTATATTATGATGGGAAGAAAAATCTGCCTCTTGTTTTCCTCTGTACTGGACCTTGCCGGGGTAGAGGGCTGAGTGGTGATTGTGTATGAAGTTGAACAGAACAGCCCCATTTTAACTTTCATCCTTAGTGTAGGAGAGAAGCAGGGACAATTTTGAAAGTGGAGAGAGGGATTAAGCAGCTGGAATTTCTCTAGTTCTATCCCAGATTGCCATTAGTGTAGCACTGATTTAGTGACATAGGAAGTTTGACACTGACTCAATTAACTGTGTCGTAGATGACTGAGAGCCAAGCACTTGGATTTTTGCTTGAGATAATTTGGAGCTACTTTAGATGTGCATGGGATACCCTTCTGGGCTTTTCTTACCCCTGTTGAGCTCTGCAGCCTTGTGGAGAATGTTGACAAAATTAATTCCAGCTTTCAAGGATGCATCATCACTTTTTAACATTTTCTTTTCCTCAGGTTTTGTGTATTGAAGGTTTAAGTGCCAGTTCCTTATTTGCTGACATGGTTGCCAGCAAAGACAGTGTGGTCAATCTATATAAGATCAAATCCTACTTTGGTGTACTCTTCAAGGGTCTCTAGGATTTGCAGTGGAGTTTGGTGTTGCCACTAAATGTAGCAGCTCTACTCTTGGTGAGCTGGGTCAGCCTTACCCCTGTGTATTTGGAAAGCATTTTAAGGCTCTTAAATGGAAGGCATGGTACACCTATAACACAAGTCATCCAAAAAAAAAGAGTGATGTTTTAGTTCTTCTAGTACAAAAATAGTGAAGAGGAGGCTGAGCACTGCCAGTGGCTACCCTAAAGAAGACCCTTTGGGTTGAGCTGGCTACTACCAAGCTTCTCAGATGGGAAAATAACCTCTCCTATTTCCTTGCTCTCAGCAAGTCCTTTAAAATATCAGCACATCCTAAGCACATGAGCTAGAAAAACAGCTGCCTTCTCTACTCCTCCTCTGCCTGATGAGGTTAATAATAACTTTGAATGCATATGTACAGCATTAGCTTTCATGGTAACATGCATAATTCAAATCCCCCAAAGAACAGTAGAGCTTTGAGGAAGCAAACTTCCTTAATGTACTGGGCAAGGATCCAGCTTTTACCAGCTGTTGAGGGTTGATGTACAATTTTTGGTTAAGTGAATAATTTATCATGGATATTATCTGTCGTGTATCACATCCAGACAGTTTGTAGGCCTGTACATATGGCTCTTGAGATGCCACAACACTACCGTATGCTTCATGGCCCATTACCACTTCAAACTCCCTTAAGATGTTTTCCCCTATGTCATGCATGTTAGAAGTACAGTGGGACCACTGGCTCAGGGCAAATGCTCAATGGAGTTTTCCCCCTCTGCCTCCTGCATTTAGGAAAAAGGACTGTTCAGACTCTGTCCACAGCCTTGTTGTCCTTTTAAGTAAGCTGCCTGCTGCTTCATGATACTGATGTGTGTTAAATTATGCAGAACACCTGCCCTGAACTCATCCCCAGCTATCCTTTGTAACACATTGTGTTGTGTTGTTACAGATCTATCTACTGTAGCTCCAGCCTGCTGTCTGTATAAACCAAGGCTTCTTTAGTCAGGTGATGAGGCTAATCTGCCCCTTGTATTTGCAGCACCAAAGCAGAACTGGGACATACTGACAGCCTCTGAGAGAGGTATGTCCCAAATTGTATCTGCAGATGTCCTCTTTCTTGGTCAGGAGAAGGAATGCTGAAGAACTTCATAGTTTATGTAGCTGCTAAAGGGCAGGAGAGGGAGAAAACATCTGGGTTGTTTGTCAAGTTGATTGCTTATAGGAAACAGTTTCATATGATAAAAAAGAATGAGTCAAGATTGAGATCAAGCATCTGCTTAGCTGTAATTACAGATATGTGTCCATTATAAGGACCAGTGAAGCTTCTTCAGCTACAATGTGTGCTATTTTTAAGTTGAGTAACTTCATGTCCAGAAGAAATATCTTTCTTCAGCTGCATCTTGAAGTCTCATGTGGTACTGTTGGTTGGTGGTCACTACACTCTATGGCTGATGTTTGTTGCTTGCAATAAATGAAACAATCCCTGCCTGAGAGTTTCTCTTACCTCAGCAGAAAAAGTGCCAGAATGAGACCTCTCACTGATGCTGGATGAATTATTTCCAATTCCATGTTACATATGTTTTTCCTTCAGTAAAAAAAGAAAACCAAAACATTCTCTTTCCAAAGAGATTGCATTTTTAATCTGTTTATTATTTTCCAGTTTTCTCCTTCTGTAAAGACTGTGTGCAGCTTTCTCTCGCACGTCTGTTGCAATCAGGTTGCTTTGGTTGTGGGAGGTGCTGTTTCTTTCTGTTCCTGACTAGATGGGAATTTTTATGTTTTCTGTTTAATTTTTTTTTTTTTTTAAGTGAGTGAGTGTTGGTCTTTAGATCCTCACTTCCACATACACATCAGAGGTCTGGTGGGAATTGAAACAGGAATGAGGTATGGGGAAGGACAGCACAAAAAAAAAAGTGTGATGAGTTTCAGATGTCTGGAGCATATCTAGTGTTTTGCAGACAACAGACACCCTTGGGCACTTCTGGTAATGGGAGTCCTTCTCCCTCTGCACTTCAGAGAGAGGAAGACAAGTGTATCTTATACATGTCGATTATTGCTCTCACTTCAGTTATGTGGGGAGAACACAGAGGACTATGATCTGCAAACTCCTGCATGACTGCAGAAAGGCAAAAGGGACCCAGAGGAAATGACCCTAAGTGGAGGAGCTGGGCAGATCTCTCTGCTGGTTTTAAGGGCAGTCCTTTCTGGCTCTCTAAGAAAACTGAATGTGGGTAAACTGCAAGGTGAGCAGCTGGGTTAATCCTGCCAGAGTTCAAAACTGTACTTTGCTGAGATCTGGTCATGTCAAAGCTGCCTGGACCAAGGCAAGGCAGTGCCTTGTGAAGCAGTGACCTTTCCTGGCTGAAATCAGCTCACAGGGCACATCACTCCACAGAGTGGAGTGCACTTGCTGCTAGCAAGAGAATGTTTGTGTGTTGATTAATCAACCTTGAAAAAGGGTCAGATGGGTTTACTCAAGCATCTAAGTAATCTTCATGGCAAAAGATATAAGCCTCTGTGTGTGTATGTGTGTGTGTGGAGTCATGTTCTGGTGCTGACAATCTGAAAAGTTATTCTCAAATTCCCTTTGGTTGTGATGTCCTGCCTTGGTCAGCTTTCTGTGCTGGCTTCCTGCTCTACTCCTGCTCCTCTTCCTCCCTACTGCTTCATGCCTCTCAATTCTACCCCTTGTAAACTTTTCTCTTCACAAGGAGAAATTGTAAGGATTATGCAATGACATTAGTGGTGCACTTGGTCTCCATCAGATAGTTTCCTTAAATAACAAGACCTCCAGAGACATCATGTCATTTTACACGTCTCACTTTGGATTTTTTTTGGTCACCTTGTGTTTGTCAAACAAAAAAAACCCAAATGGTAAGATACTGCTTTCTTCTCGTGTTTCTAGACGGATTAAACAGTGCTAACAAGCAGTTGTTGAAGTCAGTGTTCCTTTAGAGAAGATCATGCACTGGGCTGAGTTCCGAGCAGACCAATTCCCATCTCATATAGGAGGAATTTGGCATGTGTCTCTTCCCATCAGAATTAAAGCTGATATATTCTTGTGCTACTATCATATTAATTTAAGATGTAAAAGGATGGCAAGGTTTTCATTCTTTGTGGCAACTGGTATAACAGCTAGAGGGGAAAAAACCCCCAACCTTAACAACAGTTGCTTCAACTGAAAGTCCAACAATGACATCTAGTGGCTTCCAGTAAGAGTTCTGGGGTGGTCTTGTGTGAGAGTGTTTTAAAGCATAGTGTCGGGCTTTTCCTTCACTGGTTTTATGTTGGCGATCCAAATCCTAATTTTGAATCCCACCTACCGATGTAAAAAAAAAATAAAATGAAATACAGGACTCAGTGTTTGTTCTTCAGTTTGGTTTCATTAAATCTTACACAAGCTTAGAAACACTTTTTGCTCTGGCTAAATGAATGCCACCTGCACCACAAAGCTAAACTAATACTTGTGTATTCTTTAGCTTCTTTAAGTAAAAATTAAACTAAAGGCAATTAGATTTCTAGTACCACGTTTGTCTTATGAGAATAGGAAAAGTAAAAGACAGACGAGCTCTTGCACGGTGGGAAGAGTAGAAAAATACCCATTCTGCAGATTCACAGTGACCCTGCTCTGTGCTCAATGATTTGAAACTTAGAAAGGAGAAACTTTAGGTTAAGCATTTTAAAATGCATCAGTGCATACTTTTTGAGTAATGAGAGATCAATTTTTTGACAAGAGGTAGAACTGAAAGGATGGATCAAGTATTTGTGATAGTATCTTCTTACTGTGAGAGGACAGGGAATTTCCCCTCTATTTTATACACAAGGTCTTTAAAGTGAGACAACCAGCTGATAAATCTGTCAGATTCAGACCCGAATGTATTTTATGAGTACCTGTAGTCCTCAAAAGGAGATATTTGTAAAAGCAGCTCAAGATGATATTTGAGATTGTTCCAGTCTTCTCTATGTGCAGCAGAGAATCAGATGCTCAGAGTACAATGACAATGTGTCTGACCTTCCTTCATCTTAAAAGTGTATAGGGTATGAGGAGGATTGTATAATACATTCATCACAGTAAACTTGATGATCTCAACCTCATACAGTTTGGCTGTTTATTTGAGTTATAAGTGTCTGCTTTAGAATTAAGACTCCACCTCTTTTTATGCTGTTCCAGTTGTAATGTAACTTTTTCCTCCTCTGCTGGGAATGAAGAATTTGGAGTCTCATTAGCAATTGATTGCACTCACTTTGTTAGAGAAAGAAACAGAGAATGGATGTTAGCCCCTTGCTTTAAAGTCAGAGCACATATGTGACTATAACACCCCATAATGAGGTAAATGTTTGCTGGCATAAATGCTGACATACCTCTCTTTAATAAGAGAGTTTAAATTGATGCATGTGGAGCCTTTTTATGTTTTTGCTCAGCATGCAGCAAATGAAGTGGGATAATATCTTTGGAGGAGGGATGAACTGTGTTTATAAAGGGGAATTTTTATCAAGACATAAAAGTGAAGGGAAAAAGGGACTGCTAGAGAAATGAAGTGGGTGAGGATATGGAAAATAAACCTCCACAACTTAAAACTAGGCAAATGTCTTGACAGCAAAGACAGCTTTGAAACAGGAGCTTGATGAAGCACATCAAAGACTCGTAAGCATTGCAACTTTCTATGATGCTCCTAGTCCTAGCTCTGTCCTAATCCAGGCTTCAAATGCTGCCAAGAGGAATTGCAGAACAAAATGTAAAACTATAGTAAAAACTCATTACCTTGATGCTCTTCTCTCAGCTGAAGACAGGAGTCCCACTGCTAAGCACCCTTTGGAAGAAAGGTCCAATGCTTAGCAGCCTAAAGACAGGGCTTGGTGGCAATACTGTCTTAGGAACAAGTAGGGGGACTCGGAGAAGACAGAAGAGTTGAACTGGAGGAGTAAGTGTGGGAGAATAACTGACGGACTTAGTGATGAACATGCAGAACAAGATCTAGAGGCAGACCTAGTTTCAAGCCTTCTAGGCTTGGTGGTTTTGCCATTTTCTGTAGAGATAATTAACGGTGGAATAATGTCATCATTAATAAAGGCTTCTTGTTATTACTTTATTAGGAAGCTTTGTTTTGAAAAACTAACTACTAAACACTAAAACCAAACGACCGAGCTTGGGGGCAAACGTTATAGTTGCAAACGCCCACTAGATGACAGTGCTGTCCCACAGACTCACTCTGCTGTGCTTTAAACTGCGTCTTCCCGGGAGTAATTTGTCTGCTGCCACAGTGGAGAAGAACAGACTCTGCTAAATTAAAAGCAATAATCATCACTTTTACCCTACTTAAGTTTGTGGGTTTGTTTTTATTTTCCTTTCTGAAATGAGAGACAATTTTCACAGCAAATATTAAGCAGAAGGGAACTTGTTTTCAGTGCTTCATTCTGTTTAATTTGGGATGTTCATCCTGTATACCTTTAAAGAAATGAGGCTAACAAAGTTGTGGCACCATCACTGAGGATATATTTTGAGTGCCTTCACGGGGTTTTATTATTAGTAACCGTACCAGATGTTTGGACCATGCAAGCTTGTTTGGAGTAATATGCAATGCTATCTACAGAACAAAGTTGAAAATGATACCACTTTCTTTGGACGTGTACCATGCTGACAAGATGCTGCTTCATGCAAAAGTCAATCTCTTCCCTCCATATTGCTCCTTTAAAGTTAGTGGAGAGACTTTGTTTTGTGAGACACATTCCAGTCTCTCTTATTATCAGAAAGATGAATATGGGAGATCTTACTTCTCTGCCTTTGCAGACTATGAATTTGAACTCTAGTTTTAGTAATACTCCAGATTACAAGAAAAATCTATAGGAAAAAAATCCAAGCAACAACAGAAATCCATAATAATTCTTCATGCATCTGTACAGTATAGCAACAGAGCTCACTTATGTGTCATGGCAGGAAGATTTACATTGAAAGAAGAGTGCACTTCTGAAAGCTCCCAAGCAAACAGAGCTTCCCAGAAGCTCCAGATGCTGAGCCTTCAATCATAACTCTTGCCTCCTTTGGGTTTCCTTATCATTCCCTGGTGAATGGAATCAAAATCTCATGGTTTTCTCAAACATCTCTGTGAAAGTCTACTTTCACAGTGATTTTTTAGACCCTGTAACAAGAATCCTATTTGGTAATGCAGAATCAGGGATATGCTCTGTCTCCCAGTGGAAAACAACTAACAGTATAACCTGTGTGTTGTACACCCTATTTGTAGTACAAAAATAAAGCCCCTTACTCTTGAATCATTAGAGGAATGTGGTGGGGTAGCCAAGGCAGAGTTTGTTATACAGTAAATGGCTTTTAACTCTGGAAGATCCTTCTTCCTCATTCATTAGCAAAGGGACAGCTGTCCCAGAAGCATTTGCGGGGCCTTTCTGCCTCCTCTCTTGGCAATTTGTTTCATTATTTCACCACTATGACCATAAAAAATTTCTTATATATGATCTGTGAAACTCCATTCCATTGGCAAAACTGTGTAAGCAGATTGAAGCGTTTGACCACAATAAAGTGTTACCTTCCAAATACGAAATCTGCTTAGAGGTTTTGTGACGAAACTGCAGTGAACTTTGCTCAACTTTATAGCACAACATGTTTTTTACTAAATTTAGACAGGTGGGTTTTGTTTGTGCGTAGCTCTTTCTTCATGGTGACTGTGAGCTCTCCATCTCACTCCAATGGGCAAGTATAGGCCAAAGTACCAACATCATCTCAGTTCATTTTTACACATCAGTAACTTATTGCATTGAAAGACAAGCAAATTGGTTTTTTTTCTACATGGCTACTAGTTAACTGTATCCATGAGAACAGTCTCTTAAAGGTTCTCAGTACTTCGTGGCAGAATGTCCAATGTTTTATCTTCTCTCTTGAAAGTAAATGTGGTTACAGTCAGGACACTTCAACTCTTACAGGAAAAATAACAATCCAGGAAAACATTCCTGTTGATCTGGAGATCTCTAAATCCCCTGGCAGTGGTACAAGGCTTTTGGTCTGTTAATACAATTTACAACCACAGCAAGGTACCAGCAAGTTGCAAGAGGGATGGAAAGTACCCTTCATATAAACGAGGATTTTTTTTTCTTTAATTATTGGTATTGATTGGGAAGAGTGCTGGATTTCATAGCTTGGTGTTTTCTCCAGATGCTATCCTCATCACTAGTCCAGATAACACACTGATTAAAATGGAATGACGAAAGGTAAGATTGAACAGAATGGTACTTCCAGGGTATCTACTGAAAGGACTTCCCTTCAGTGTCAGGCCGATGCACTGAGTGGATATCACAGTTCAGCCTCAAGAACAAGCTCAAGTCCATCTGGCCTAGAGATGAATTTCGTTCCCAGCAATGTAATTCTCACACCAGTCTCTCTCCACATAATTCACCCTTCTCTCACGTGTGCATACACCCTGTTTCTTTCATTAACTTGTAAGTAGAACAGGTTTGCTGTGCAGCTAGAAAGCATCATTCTTCTTGTCTTCCTGATCACAATTCCCCTCCTCTTCCTAGTGGGCTGTGAGTAAAGGCAGCAATTTGTGTCCAGTGGAGCATTTCTTGCTTCTCAGAGGGATGAGGGAGGAGAAGCCAAGGAGAATTCCCTGTGGTTCAAAGCCTTATGTTTTGTAAATCTCTCTAATAGCATCCTGACATTGCAAATCTTATTTAAGATTGTGATTTTTTTTTCAAATCTTTCCTCACTCCCCCCCATCATTTAATGTTTTTCCAAAGAAAAATAATATTCTCTTATTTCATACAACCTTTTATTTCTCTTTCTGCCTCGTTTTCTTGTGTTTGTGTCTCTCCACTTCTAGTCTTTCCCCTTCAGTGTTAAATATTTACTACTTGTTCATCTGAGAGCACAATTTGGACATGTTGGAACTCATGTCAAACTTCTAAAGTGCCACTGGTGAAACAGCTCTGGCATGAAAACAGAATGGCTCACATCTGTTTGTGGCTATCTGTGGGGTTTTAATTATCTGGCTAACATATTCCTTGGGAGAGAGCTGATCTGCCTGGAGCAAGGTTAAAAATTAGTTTGTGTTTTATCTTCAAACAGCAGATTCCAAAAGGGAGAAAGAAACAGAAATGCACAGTTATGACCTTAGCTTCTCAGCTCATATCCTGGCTACATCAAATCACACTGGTAGTACCCTGGTCTAACTCAGTATGCATTTAATGAAATGCCACGTAAATTATTTAAGATTGATTTTAATTAAAACCAGACCTCTGACAAGGCAAAAGTCCTATGTATCATGTTAGCTAAATGCAAGCTACTTGTGGATTCATTGCTGTGATTTTGTGCAATGCATCTTAGTCCATCTCAGCCCTCAGCTACATCATCTTGGGAGGAGAAAAATGTAGTAAAATTCATGCCAAAATTGCTCCTAAGCTCAGTCATATTCCTTCTAAAGTCAACAGCAGTACTGTCCCTGCTTTTAATAGCCTTCTGTTCACGGCCTTCTGGCTTTTTTACAGTTGGTTTTATTTCCTTGATAATTTCCTTTGGCTGCCTAATAATGCCTCTGATTTCTGTGAGAGCAGATAGACCTATTTCCTTCATTCTGAATAAGAATACTTGAAGAAAAGGTACTTCTACCACACTGGTGATAGCATCTATATTTGCCACAGAATTGGTTGTGGCTCAAGATCTCTGCATATCCACATCTGTGTCTCCACCAGCAGGTAATTTTGGAGTTTGTTTCCAGTTTGCCTTGGCATGCTTCATTCAAAAGTCCATGTTAGTTACCAGAAAATTAGGACTTTGATTTTAGAATTAGTAGCAGCTCTGGATCCTTTTGACAGTACTTTGCAGCAGATTCAGTGATGTCTGAAAGTTGGCAGAGGTGAAAAAGATCACAGGTCATCTATTCAGTCATTCTTTGTTGTGCTCTTTGGTGTAGGCACTTGTAGAACTCTTTGGACCTCTGTGAAGCTTCCAAAGCAGCTCCAAGAGTGGAAAGAGGATTGGGACCATGTCTCTTGCATTGTACCAAGAAACAAGTATCTTGCTGCACTCCAGACATTCCCTGTATGGCTGTCTCCTTTTTAACTGTAGAAGGGAACTTATTTTTACAATGACCTGACGGAATCAATCACTGTGTTTGAAGGAGTAATATATATATATTTATATAAGACAGAGAAAAGCATTTAAGTTCAAAGCTAAGCATAAATAATACATAAGGTTTCCTGCCTAAGTTGTGGCTCACTGTCATGCTGAGCCACAAATGTAAGAGGGAGGAAAAAAACCTGTTATACAGAGCTCAGCAGGCTTCCATCTTGTTGCTTATACATAAACTGAGGGTAGGCTGTGCCTCTCTTCACATTATGAGGTGATTAGCATGTTGTTTAGCATCAATTATACATGTTTCATGTTTACAGACATGTTAAATTATGCAAGCTGTAGTCTTTAGGCTTTTTATTTAATTTTTTTAAGAAAAAGCAACAACAGCAAATCAAACATTTTTATTTCAGTGGCCTTGCTTTCCTTTCCTGTCTGAGCCCTGTTTTTTACAGCCTGGGCAGTATAAGTAAATGAGATGCTTCCTTATTTCTTTCTGCAGTCCCTGGCCTCTTGGGGACACATGGCCTTGACACAACAAAGGTAACTGGCTGTAGCAACAGCTGAAGGTGTCTTGTAGCACAAGAAAGACGCTTTGGCTGCAAGATCTTTCTCTGCTTTATATTAAGTGTTGACTTAAAAATTGATGCATGTCGGTGGATCCAGAAATGCATCCTTAAGAACACTCACCTTGAGCACCAGGCATAGATTGGACTTTGGCCTTTCTAGGGCAGATAAAGTCAGTGTTTTGGAGTATGGAATACTTGAACTTCAATAGACCCTCAAGTACTCAAACACTGTGCTGTATGTAATGATCCTGTCTCAGTACTAGAGGAGACCTTTCTGTAAGTACTTATCAGAAAGTGTCAAGATGTAGTGTTTGGTGACACTTTAACCTTACTGTGCTTAGATCTGGTGAAGTAGGAACCTGACCTGTTCTTGAAGGACATTGGACTCTTCTGAGCTGCTATACACGTTTCCCTGATAATTAAATGATATTTGCTGGTGACGGTGAGCTGTGTTTCTGCAGGGAGAGGAATGCTCACTTCCTTGAAAAATATGTTGGTTTGCATCCTCCTTGAAGAAGTATTTTTGCTTTTCAGTTGTTTACTCCAACTGGGAGTATTTCAATGTTGTGAAAGACAAGTTTGCAAAGAGATTGGAGTGGGGTAAATGCAGTGTCTGGAAGAATCCATCCTCTATGGCTTCACATAGTCATAAAGCACAACATACTTCCCTCCACAAATTTAAAACCTTCATGAAAAATCAGAAGCTACATCTATGTTGTGCTTTGAGAGCAGGACAGCCCAAAGGCATTCTAAAGCTCATAGGTCCCTGTAATGTCAGGAGCAGAGTGAGGTGAAATTCCCAGCTGAGGACCTAAGAAATTAAAACACATTGTCAGTTAGGAAAAATCACCAAAGGGCAGAAAAAGACACAAAATGTAACGAAGTGTTTTGAACCTTGATAGGAGTACAAAACAAAGCAACTGGGAATGCAGTGCATACATCCTGCTTCTTGTCATTGGGGTGATCATGTGCAATGCTGCTGTGAAACAAGAGCCTTATGTACATTGTCTCTAAACCCTAGCCAAAATGGTGATGAGGACAATGCTGTGAAGACATAATGTGACAGGATACCAGCAGACAACACAGCCTGCTGGGACCAGTGGTTTGAGCAGAAGATATCTGGCTGTTACTCTCTTCAGCTAAACTCAGTATACAAAACCTTCCTAAGAATGTTAAAATAAGCTGTGGTTTTGCATCTCGTGCTTATTGCAATAAAGAAAGAGCCTTTGAAACTCAATTTTTCTCTTGAGGCTTAATACAACTGCTGAGCATCAGCTCAGCACACCTGGATGGCAGTATGTGGTAGGACTGGTTTTAGAGCCTGACAGCCAGGGCACAGCCAGCTTCAGGGATGAATTAATATAAGGCTCTTTGGTACTGTTATGGACACTAATGATTTTTTATTTTAAGGGATAGAGGATTCATTTTGTTCAGGACCAAACCCAATTAGGACTGACCTTTATTTAATTGTGTAAAATGTTTCTCCCCAAAATACTAATAAGCAGGAGGGTTGGGCAGTGCAATAAGATTCCTCACTCAATATTCTGATGTTGTGTTATTGGCAAACAGATAAAGAGGAATGTGATGCTAACTATCTGCTTTACTATCAGCATAAAATCCAGGATAGTAGTGAGCCAAAAATGGAGTCTTAATGCACACAAAGAGCTCATAATCCCAAAACAATCTGTGTAACACCAGGGAGAGTTGTTATGTTACAGTCTATGATTCAGTAAGGAGAAGCCGGGATGTCCAACATAATTTATCATGGCCACAGATATTAAATGGGGAGTAGGATCAGCAGTGAGGCAGATTCAGAACCTCATTTTACAGCATTGTCATGGCAGCTCCTGACAGCCTGTGTGTACATGCTGTGCAGTTGGCAAACACACACCTGTCTGGGTAATAGCTATATATAGAGATATACATACAGAACGTGCACACACATCTCTCAGAAACAGATGGGGAGGCTCATAAAGTAAGTTTATGGAAAGGCGAGATTAAGCTGGAGAGGCAACAAAATGCTCCAGGAACTTAAATGAGAAATATGTGTTGGCAATGGGACAGTGCTTAGAAAGAACAGAAAAATCAATTATTGTTTAGCTGCAGTAGAGGATATGGATCATTTAGAAAAGGCTTTTAGAAACTATCCCAAGAATAGTAACATAACTTCAAAGGACCTCAAAGAAGCCAGTTATTCTGTGAGTTACAGTTCCCAATGACATGTCACCACCTGCTGTATTGTACAGGGAGAAAATCCATTGAACCAAATTGGAGATGGATTAGAATGTATTAGAGGTTATTTTAGAAAGGTAACAGTGTGATATCTTTCAGGACTTGGAGATCTAAGACTGGGATTTGTGCTGTATCCTCCATGTTTTGCAAATTGTATTAAACACAAAACAGCTTTGTGAGGGGAAAAAGTCTCTTATTTTATGAGAGCTGTATCTTCAAGACTCAGTCTGTGACATCTGTAAGACTTTAAGGCAATTACTAATAATTTCAGTGGATTGAGCAGAGTTTACTCTTGTGTATTTATATTTCAAAGAATGTTCAAAGGATCCTGAGGGCTCCAATCTATGCCCATAACTACCACCTACCTGCATGACATCCCTTGACATATCTTTCTTAGAGGCTTTTTACTATTGATTGTGTTTATGCTAACTTGAACCTCCTCTGTTACAACTGAATTGTGAGGCATTTGGTAAGTTTTAAACACTATATGACTGTGTAGGGATTCTATTATTCACCAGCACCTTAGTGCTATTTATGAAGAGTTAAATGGGAGCAGTAATGATGCAAGATTACTATTGTGAATTACTCACATAGATATGTATTGGATTGTGTGTGCAAATCAAAACACTGAAGGACGAGAAATTATAGAGGTATTCATTCTATTCTGAGAAAAGCACATCTTGAATCTGAGTTGAGCATTTGCAAAGTAAAGGAAAATTGGAGCCTGTGTATGCACTTGATAAGCAGCAAGGTTTTTTATTTTGTCTGTAATTCTTGACTATGTTTGCTTGGAAATTTGTATCTAATGAATTGAACACATCAGTAGTGGCCCAGCCTCTGCTTAATATTTGAATACCAGAACTCTGTTTCTATTTGATCTCTGAGAGCATTGTGCTGCTCCCTAGTCCCTTTGATTACTTAGAATCATAGAGTCATTTTGGTTGGAAAGGACATTTAAGATTGAGTCCATTAGGTTCCTGTAATGTAGTAAAGAAAACTGTGTTAACTTCTAGAGGGGTACCTGAGCATCAGTGTTAGGTGCAAGTGCTGTGAGTTCTGAGACAGGAGTGTCTTGGTCTGGTACTTGCAGTCACAGTTACAAAGATGCTTTAGCCTTGTTAATAATGTAGTTGTTAAATTGGTTTCAGCCCTTAAAATTCAGGTTTCACCCCTGTACAAAGTGGTTATGTAAGTATGCACAGGTGCCTATGTGTCTGTGGAGGACTTCATAAGTCTGTTGATTGTGTTGTTTCAATTGCCATTCACTAGAGCATCCTGACAACCACAGTACTAAATAACCTAGCCAGAACTTGCTTTGCTTTTATTTCCAGAGTCCATATAATGCACTCTGTGTATTTATCTTTTATTTAGCTTTTAATCATGCATCTCCTGCTTTGCTGCCTCCTTTCCCAAGCGTTTAACCTCTCTCAGATTCTGCTCAAGACTTTGTTCTTAGTTGATCTACCTTTGCTCAAAGGTTTCCTAAACATCCTTTCACTCAATCCAGACCTTCTAATTTGCTTTTGTCTAACCTAGGGTTGCTGATAACAGGAGTGTGAGCTGTTCAAGGGCTTTTCAGCAAGTATTGCAGGAACTGGAGGGGAAACTGAGGCAAAGAGGCAGAACTAGTGAACTAAAAGTGTCAGTAATGGTATTAGGGATGTACAGCTGAGAATTGTGTCTCAAGATTATCAAGAATGAATGAAGTCTCTTGCTTATGTCTTCAAAAGTGAAATGGATCTGTGTTTGAAGATGCATGCTCTAGTGATGTTTTGTGAGCTTTTTCAGGCATAAAAGCGTGGTGATGCTTCATTCCGAAAATGATTCGGAAGAAGAGTATGGGAACACTACAGTACAGATCTACTATGTAACACAGCTACTGGGTCCTGAGGCTATTTCTGCTTGTGGCTCACAAGAAATTCTGTCTCTGCATTGTATCTTGACTGGAGTTGAAAGTCAGCTGGTTTCTAAGCCCGTGTGTGCTTGCTCTGCAGCGTTCAGAGGCTCATGGAAGACAGACTCATGCTTTACTTTTTTGTTCTGTTTACATTGTAACTCTGTTGTTACACCAGTAGCATATGAAAGCCATTTTTGCCATGAGTAGGATTCAGGAAAAGCAGATAGATTTCTTTGTCCAGCCCTCGAGCATGTCTCTTGTATGGATCTGCTATGACAGCAAGGACTGAGACCCATGTCTTCAATTTTAAATATACTCCAAACAACAGATGACTTTGTTATAAAAATCATATAAAAATATATGTGATACAACAACAGAACTAAGCAGCATGCCAGGTCCAAACTGCTCTTGACAAAACCACAAGAGAATCGATCTACAAATGCAGCATTGCCAGTTTTCTCCTTAGAGGAGCAAAATATAATTCTTACTTTAGAGCATTCTCCCATTTCTTTTGTTCTTTTTCTAGGTAATTGCCATCTGTAGCATACAGCAGTGTGCTTTGCCTCCCAGTGGATTCTCCATAGGCAAGACAAACTTTAACTGTCTTGTTTTTGAGTCACATACATTGTGGTCTTGCTCCCTGCTGTAAAATGGCTCCTAGCTCAGCTTTGCATCTCAATGTTTCCTTGCTGTTCTCAGATGTCCTTGGGATCTGCTGCTGACTCATAAAGACAGCATAGAAAGAAAACCATGCCTTGCATGTGGAGTCTGATTTGTTCTTTTTGTTTGTGCTGCTGACACTCTTATTCTCTAGAACTGCCTTGACTCTTGTGTGGGCACTTGATAAGTATGTGTGAAATGTGCCTATTGTGACATGATCAGACCTGCTCAAGATTCCTTCCACACCAGTAACTGAATCCCTGGCTGAGAGAACTGCATGAGTAACCGTGACAGAGCAGTTTTATGCTGTTATAAACCCATGTGAATTATGCAAGAATAAACCAAGTTAGCGTGTTAGTGAGTCTGACCTTTGTGCTTTGGTGGCCTGAGGAAACAGCAGCTGAGCCCATGCAGGGTATCTCAGTAGTCATCACAATTTTCTATTCTTTTTTTCATTGGAGGAGGAAAGGGGAATCTAGGACTATCTGAAAAATGAAGCCTAGGGAAGAAACAAACTGTCTGATTTGGTATTAGAGTCATCAGTCTTGGTCAGGTGTTATTGCCAATGGAGGACTGAGAGGAAAAATATGTGTGTCAACATTAAATCATTCGATCCATTAGATACTGGTTGACATTGACATGTATTAAACAAAGGAGTATGAGCTGTAGCTGATCCAGTTTTCCCTGTGTGGAACACCCAATACAGTGACAACAGGCTGAAAATGCTTTCAGCAGCTCACTTGTGTGTACGTGGAAAGGGGCGTTGACAGCTGGGTAGACTTCAATGCTGTAAAGAAGAAATTTGGTCATGTGCCACATCTATAGTCACAGTCAACTTTTAAAGGATTCAGCTCAAGGAGAGTGAAGGAATGGAGGCTGGGCCTAGTGAAGCATTTGCAAAGTGACAACAACAATGTTTAATTTTTTGTATTAGGGCAAGAAACAGCAATGAATCCTATTGCCTAGAAGTCAGTTGGGGGCTTAGAAACTCAAAGAAGGAAGTTAGTAGCTATTGATAAAGCTCCATAGGAATTACACCTGCAGATTGGAGCTTGAAGGGAATGGTGCCACAGGTGTGGTGGGAGCCAGGATCAGATTGGTAGCAATAGGAAAAAAAAAAAAATCAAGTTAATAGGTTCAGTTCTCTTTTGCTTTGAAACTCATGCAGCAGTTAGGAACACAAGCTCTCAGCAGTTGCTGTTATATGATGGTAAAGAACAGCATGCACGGGCCAGCAGTGACAGGAGAAAGTCTTCAAATTAAATTGCATGCAGCTAGGGCATGACTTGCTCTCCCAGCAGCAAACCAAATTTTATAGTATGGTGACTGCTCCAAAAAAATGTTGTTCTGGCATCCGCATTGTAGCATTTTAGAACTAGATATGCAAACATAGGAGTCTGAAATTGCTAAGCAGAATTGCCTTCCTCCCAGGGAACATAGCTCTCACTGGTGATAGATGTAGCAAAGGTGACCCACCACCTTCTAAGAATGGCACAGGGCTTAAAAACTGCAATATTGCCTTTGAAAAGCTTGCCATGGCCCCCTCCAGATACTGCAGCTCTGGGTCATAGGAATCCTCAGCTAGAGAAAGGTAAAGGTCTGAGCACAGCTGTTCCCTCTCCATATAGAAGACTGAAATCACTTCAGTTAAACAGCAACATTTTCCTTTCAGAAGGAGATATTTCTGAAGTCTTGATCACCCTGAACAGAAATACAGAAATACCTCATTCCTGCAGAGCCAGGTGGAAGCTGTGCTTTGATGGTGCTCCTTTCCCTCTTACAGGGCATAGTTCTCACATCATGTTGTGTCTTGGCTCAGACAAGGGCTGAAGAATTCAAAGCAAGTATGGGATCCTGCACAACAAAACCAGAACATCCCCAGGCAAAGACGGGCAGGATATATCTGAGAGTGAGGTTTTTCTATTGACAGCAGCAATGTCACTGACTCTCAACATGACATGGCAAAGGATCACTAGACAACTATTTCAATACCTATGTTTCTGTCTTTCACTATGTGGAGATCTTCAGTGCTCAAGATCCCAATCTGATTTCAGCTGATTCTCCATCTAGATTGTCATGGGTGTATTATAAATGATAATGCATTGGATGCCAGATGTGTCAATGTGCCAGCAGCTGTGCTAGACACACTTTGCCACTCCAAACTTCAATTTACCTTTAAAAGGCCGTTTTCTCTAGCCCGGCAATGTCTTTGCTTCTTACACACTCATTGCTGGACTTCAGTATAGCTCTTTCTTCATTTGTTTTCATATCTTATGGAACATTAAGCTTCATTTGTCAGGACTTAGAAGGTGCATATATCAGCTGATAACAATGTTATTTGACAATGCCTTTGTACCTCTGCTGTTCCCATTGACCAGCAGGAGCATCAGCTCCTCCCTTAGTCATGCATCCTACGTAAGATTGATGCAGCTCTTCACCTAAAACCATGTTCTAACATAAAAAAACCCTTTTCTGGTCCACAAAGCAGTTATCCCTCTTTAATATGGTCTATAGCATGGCTTGTATTTTTCTGCTCTCTACTTCCCATTCAATAGTGTTGAAGCTTTGCAAACACGTAGCAGAACTGGTTTACTTTGACAAAATGGAAGTTTGGAAATACTCCTGAAGACTGAACTGGGGATAATTTCATTCCACATAAGTGTCTTTTGACTGTGCTTCCTGACAGTTGGGTGCCAGGGAGGCCTGATCCAAAACTAGACATTAGGACTGTATTTCCCCACTGCAAGGAGATACCAGATGTGTTAATGTTTATTATTCAAAACACTCATGTTCACCCATTAGCAGTGACAAGCCACATATGTTGTGAACATGACTGGATGGGGTCAAGGATGCTGTTCTTTTGTTCTCATTTTGCCCTTAGGACCTCACAAAGGTAGGTACAATGTGGTTTTTTTTCTCTGTAGACTAGCTAAATGCCAATTTTCTCCTATCCAAAATGTGGTTGGACCATATGTTGACCAGCCAAGAGATGCTGGTGATTTCTCTACTGTTTTGAAAGCCTCTTATTCCAAAATGCATCTGAATGAGCATGATTTCTGAGGTACACTGACTGTGGTTAAAGGAACAATGTTCCTCTTAAGGTTACAGTAGTTATGATGTGCCAATACAGGGAGCTGAGGCCACTTAATATCTCTGTTAGAGGTATTTGGTACTTTCTCCAGATGTTAGTTATTTTCAGTGGATGATGCCTCATGCTGCCTTGGTTAGAAAGATTCAGGCCAAGTAGCAATTTTGAAGATATTATTTATAGGGTGATCTATAGAGGGCAGAGGCTATAGGAAGTTTTCCTTGAAGTAAATGCATACATACATCCTTGCTGAATGACAGTTGAAGACAGCCTTGAATACTGTCATCATCTTCCTTTTTCTTTGGTATTTTGTTTTTTAAGTATATGAACAACTTTTGGCTCCTGGGAAATATGATTCATTCTTGTAACTTTTATGGCCTCCTGGTTTCTAGACCAGAGCAGTTGTGCAGGAGAGGAGAGAACTGATGCTCTGCATCCAGGCTTTAATGGGAGTCTCCCAGGGGGAAGCAGAGCTTCTGTCCTGGAGCTGGGCATTGGTTGTCCAAGCATAGCTGTCACCTTTAGACTTTAGGTCTTTTGTCCACTTCTTTTTGGGCTTTATGTACATTAGTAGTTGGTAATTGTGGGAGAGATTTATAGTTAATTAATAACTAGTTTTATAATCTAATCTAACCTTTTATTATAATGACTAATGAGCTTACTCGGTCACTCATGTAGTACAGGCAGGACTTTGAAAATGGATTCCAGCTTTGACCGAAAGATGCAACTGAATTCCCCACATTCTTCTCAATTATGTTCATGAATAATTTGCTTACAATATTTGAGGATGCTTGCAGGGGATAAGGAATTCATCTTTGTGCCTGGTTTCTCTGAAGAATATTCTCTGTCTCCTGAGATACAGCAGCTTGTGCTGGGATGTGTACTGCTTGTCTCCTTGTCTTTATATCTGTGCTGAAACATTGCCAGTAACAAAGCAGAAGCAGAAATGTGCTACAAAGCTGCATTTCCTGACCTGCATGCTGCTGAAACGGCTGTTTTAGTGAACTGCCCAAAGTCTGGAAATGATTCGGACTGACTATTTGGGAAATACTTTCAAATAATGAAAGAATTTGCAGGACTCAGAGATGGCTCATGAAAGATTAATGATAGTGGAGAAGACCTTCCTCCCTGCCTTTTAAGTTTCAGCGTCCGGTCTTTGGTCTATAATTCTGCTTTTGAAGTTGAAGCAGCAATGCTGATTCATTCCAGAGGAGAATTGGGCTCAGAACAATTTCAGGGAGTATGTTATATGTAAGGATGTGGAATAGAGGGCAAACACTCCTGTTTTCTCTGGGAAAATATTATTTAACTTCCAATTTTTGCTTTTTTTTTTTTTTTTTAAATTTACCACTGCATTTCCTTTGTAGTGCTTAATTAAGGTTATGCCATTACTAGGAGTTATTTCCTTCTCATAATTAGAATGTGATGTTCATTTTATTAGTCTGTTTTATTATAGTCAGTATTCATTTCAGTGCTTAATCATTTCTCCTGTCTGCTTATAAATTTGGCCCTTGTTTAGAAACACTTCTCCTGACAGTGGCATTTGTTTGTCTTTCCCCAGTGTGCAACACAATTACCTTTCCTCCATGTTATATTGGGCTTATCAATGGAAAAAACTGATTTTTAGGACAACAAATGCTGAACCCTTCTAGATAGAAGTAACCAGAAATTCTTTCTCTTTAACACTAATATCTATGGGGAGTGTAACTGTGGATACATGGAGCTGTGTGTCATATAGCATCCTGGCTTGTGTGTCATATAGCATCCAGAAATAGTGTGGTCAGCAGGACCAGGGAAGGGATTGTCCCTCTGTACTCAGCATTAATGAGGCTGCATCTTGAACACTATGTTCCGTTTTGAGCCCTTCACTACAAGAAATACACTGAGGTGCTGGAGCACGTCCAGAGATGGGCAAATGGGGCTGGGGAAGGGGCTGGAGCACAAAGTCTGATGCAAAGCAGCCAAGGGAAGTGGGGGTGTTTAGTCTGGAGGAGGCTGAGGGGAGACATAAGCATTCTCTGCAACTACCTGACAGAAGGCTGGAGTGAGGTGGTTGTTGATCTCTTCTCCTATTATTATTATTTCTATGATTATAGAAAATACTTGATGTTGTATGGCTTAAGATAATCTAGGGGGGAAACAGAATCTGTTAAGAGCCTTCTGGTAAAATGTTTCTGAAGGAATCACAGCCAGAAGGGCCTGATGGTCCCTGGAGAGAAGGGCAGCCCTAAATAAGCTATGGGAAGGCTGTAACTGGTGCTGAGAGCTAAGATGCAGTGATAGAATCTGAGAATCCAGTGCAAAAATCTAAAGCATAAAGACACATCTGAAAGTGGCCTCACAGAGGCAGGTGCCATGACAGGGGCACAGGGTGGCAACGTTCGGGGGAAAGTATGGGGTAAATCTGGCTGTTAATGAGGATAATGCTGGGTGTGAACACTGCCTGTGTTTGGAATCTGTGCTGCCTGGGACTACTTGGCTGCACCATCAGTAAAGGGCCTTGTTGATCAAACTGTGGGATTTCTAAATCAGAGAGTTAAAGTGCTACTCGTCACAGTTTGTTTCCTTATCTATAATGATAGGCTCAACACTGTGCATTTCCAGCTATTCTTTCTTTTACCCTGAGCCATATTTGAAAGGACTGATGTAGCTTGGCTGATGACTGTGGAGCAGAAAGAAAATGGTTTCTTAAAAATAGCTGAGGCTACACTAGGGAGCTCATTATTTCTGCTGTATTGAAAGATACTTCATTCACCAAGACAGGCTTCCATCAAAGAAACCATCAATGCAGCCTGCCATCATCTGTCAGAATAGCTTGTTCTCCTTTCCATAATTAAAATACAGTATGACCTATTCGTTACCCCCTTGGCAGCATGTTCCCCACTGCTTGGCTTATGGCTGAATACAGGGCCAAATGCAAGCAGTGAATTCTCAATGAGCTGCTCTGAGATTATATACGCAAGGGGATTGTAATTCCTCAGTAAAAGTAAAAGTGTCTTTGAGCTGTTACAGGGGAACTACAAACAAATCATTTCAATTCTTGCATCATAAACCACTCGTTCCTGTTTTACATTGCACTGCAGAGGGAAAACTTAAATGGATGTAACTTATCATTACTTGTGTTTCTGTGCTGTTTGAGGCAACACAGTCTATTCACAGTTCGATTTCCTTGGCTTTACTAGTCACCAAGGGATGCAGCATTCTGTGAAACCAGATGGAGTGTGTGTGAACTGCCGGACTAACCTCCTAAACAGATTTAATGGATGACAAATATTGAGCAGGAGTGAAAAATACTCCTCCATTGTGGCAGACAGAACCTAAACAGATCTTAAACCCCTCTGTGATCTCTTAACTTCTGCTATCATACTATGCAATTTAGATTTTAACATCCTAGAGATGAAATTGTCTGCAGTATAAATTAGAGAATGCTTATTGCATTAAAATGCTTGGAATGGCATGGATCATTTCTGCAGCACTTATTTCCCTAGTGATCAGAAAGCCAGTGACAAAAGATAAACCTTCTCTGTGCCACCCTTTAAAATCTTTTTCTTCAGTGATATTCATTGGGGATTTTTCCTCTATAAGCAGATAGTGGAGCTAATAAAGGTAGAAATCAAGCTTTTCTAGAAACAGCTAACTTGGTTGACCATTTACAGCACAGCAGCTGTCCATGTTCTTCATATATATATCCTGAAGAATGTTGATGCTTCAAAGGTCTTACACTTCAACTTTGAAAATTAAGAATATATATTTAAATGCCAAATATCTGCAGAAAGGACTGACTGGATGTGCACTGAGAATAACCTTAAAGCATCCTTAAATAACCCTAAAGAATAACTCTTTTTGTATAAAGTTTAAAGCACAAATGAACAAAAAAGGATGAAGCATATGATCTGTGTTTTGGAAACACGAAGTTCACTGAACTAATCTCTAAGTACAGTAGAGCTGGAAGGCAAGCCTGGCAAAAGTTCCATTGTCCAAAATGAGAAAATTGCTACAAATAGTGAATATAGTAATGACAGTGGTGAAATTTTCCTCATGTTGATATCTGGCATGGTAATTAGCTGCTCTCTGCAAATGCCATCCAGATCCAATTAACCATCTTCTTTTCTAGCATCACTTTTTGATCCCGTTGTCTTTACATTCACTGCAGCTATATTTACATTTCTAGAACACCATGTTGTTGTTGCAAGAGTCATACATTGTACTAACCTGCACAGTTCACTTTTCTGACACTCAAGAGTGGCAAGAATTTGATAGGAAAGGCATATGGTTTTTCCACTAGAGTGTTCCCCAGAGAGTCTTTTCTAAAATGGGAATCTACTATCCAGCTCTCATATTTCAACTAGCTGTGTAGCTGCACTTATCTTTTGTAAGCTGCAGTTTTCCACCAGGCTAGCCCTCCCTGTTTTCATGCTGGGTAAATGGCCCAGATGTCTGTCCCAGAGATTTGCACTGGCACAGCTATATCAAGATTTGGCTTTTAACAAAACTAGTCCCAAAGGCAGATGATTCCTCATTTCTACCAGCAAATCTACAAGACCATCTTGGCAGAGGCTGAATCGGTGATGTATCTGGCCAGCTCCTCTTTGCAGACATTACCACTGGGAGACTGTTCCTGGGGGCATCTGTTTAGTGAAAAAAGGAGATGGAGAATCATCATTGCATTGTGAGCCTTGGGGAAGACTCTTCACATCTGTTTCAGAAATAGGTTTCCAAATGGCTCCTTTCATAAAATGGTAATCTGTGCCGCGTACTCCATGAAACATCTGCAAAACACTGATTACCTTAGGCATGCCTGAACCCCAGGTTAATGAGATGTGATCCCAGAATCATGGGGGAGGTATGTCTAGCTGTGATAGCAAAATGACAGTGTTGGACAGAAAAAGGTGACTATCATTGTTCTTTCTTCTTTTTCCTCCCTGTTATGCCTCTGAGATTGTGTCCTCCAAGGGTACAGGGCTTAAAATGAGGCCTTTTTAGATGTGAATGAGAAAGCCCACTCTTTGTTTTTTAGCAGCACAGAAGAGGAAAATACATTATTTTTCTTTGAAGATGGGTTGGGCTGACTTACTTGCACCTTCCCCTTAGTCTGAGTTATTACAGAAAGTGGTATCTGGTAGTATGAATAATGCTGTGCTCCTGCCAACAGGCACAGAACACGTTGGCTATGGATCTTATAAATGTCAGAGGTGTATATGGAAGGTAATCAGGAATAGTTCAAATCCAAAAAACAAAGAGGCTGAAGTGCAAAAGTTGGCTTAGCTGATGTTCATCCTGAACTTTTATGGGCTTCTGAGAAATGGGTGTTCTTGAAAAGCAAATGGCAATTACAGTTTAGTGCTGATTTATTGGAAAGCAGCTTAATGAGGAAGTTTTACCAAATGCTTTGTGAGCTGTTCCTGAAATCCAGCATTAAATCTGCCAGGGAATGCTAGCACCCTGAACTGATGCAGACCTCTCATCAGCAGTTAGTCTCTTACCCAAGAGAAACTGCAAGCAGAAATCACTAGGAGGTTCTGAAGAAAATGTAGGACTATGCTGAGCAGACACAAGATGCTCCTGGCACTTCTATTGAGAGGAGTTCACCCAGTTAAACCTAATGAAATATTTCTACTTTTCTCCATGGTTATATACTAATGATTGCAGCCTGACATCGAGGTCTGTGAAGGGGCACTATGATAGGTATTGACCTTCTTTACTATGATTACTATGAAGTAGTCATATCACTCCCAACTCTCCTCAATATCTAGGTACTTCTGTATATTTCTGATCCTCCTCTGAAGTCCAGAAAAAAAACTCCACAGAGTTCCAATGCTTTAGTGAAAAGAAAATCTCAGCTTTTATTTTACTCTCCTTTCTTATCCTGTCTCTAAAGGTGTTATAGCACCTACAGCCTCCTACTTAGCTAGTTTTTCTTCCTTGTCCTCTCAGAACATTGGTGGTTTTCTGTTCTGCATTTATCACTTTCCAGGCCACAGTCATCCCATTTTCTATAGCTGTAACTTTACCAGGTCTCTGATTACCTGCAGTCAGTAACTTGTTTCTAGAGTTCTTTCACAGACTTTAAATCTGTGCTGCTTGTCTCATTTTTCCCATGTGGTCAACTCTGGGCATCTCAACAGCACAGACATGATGTGCCATGTATTCCTGTCTCAAAAGAGTGTGTGAGTGGGATGGAGTTGGCAGTAGGATCCTGTTACTTTATACTGTAGTCTCTGGTTAACTGTTCCCTCTGAACATAAACAGGGTTTATGCTAATAAGTGCTGCTCACTCCTTTCATCACTATGTCAGTGGCAATATCTATCTGTCAGCTTTCAGGCTGTACTTCCTCACACCATGAAGATTCATCTTCATAGCACAGTGGATGCCTCTGCAACTAGGTCTTCTACGTAGAGCTGTTGGAGCAGATATTAATGGCAGTAATGTAATTGGGTCTGGCTGCAATGCGTTAGGGCATAGCAGGCAACTGCTCATCATTTCACAGTAAGAATTTATTCCAATGTGATAGCTTTGGAAACTGTTAGAAATCATGCTCTGTTCCTAATTACAGAATGACTCATGATAACTCTACCATCCTCCAGATAACTCTGCAATTAACTTGTGTCAGTGCTGTAATTTGTTAAGTATGATTTAATAAGAAGAGACTAATTTTTGCAGCTCTGTTAAAGGTACATTTGTTTTTTCCCTCAATAGACTGACGAAAAACACACAATCTTTGTTTTATTTCAGGCTAAATGAAATGTAGAAATCTCATGAAAGGTAATGGGTTCAATTACTCTGGGAGGAATTCTAATGTTTCATTTCATATCATTGCATTCTACCAGGGAATGTACTTCACCAAAGAAAGCTGCAGAAAATGCAGTTGGGACTGCTCATTGCTTGGCAGAAGAAACACCAAGGTCTTTAAAAGCGTGGGTGAAATGAAAAAAAAAAACAAACCAAAACTCAAACCCAAACTGTTCCTGCAGGTTTGCATTGTCAGGGTTAATTCCCTTCTTGGCCTCAGCAGTCAGCTCCATCTGGCCTGCTGAGCTCATGAGCAGAAGACTGAGATCAGTTCCTACAGCTGGGGCACAGTCTTCACTCTGTATAAACCACTTCTACGTTTTGGATAGCCACAAAACAAGCAGTCTAATTCCTAGAGCCCCACCAGTTTTACTAGTGGGCTATATAATGCTCTCTCTGAGTGAGAACAGTTGGAAAAAAGATGAAAGAATTAAAATCTTCTGACTTAAGGTCATTGCTTTGTTTTTTGTTTCTAACATCACCATATAATAATTAAAATAGCAACAGGGGTTAGTATTGCTGCAAACTGCTTCAAACTGCTCCATATTCTTCCAAAAGGGCTGAAGCTCAGATCCAAATTCAAAGTTTAGTTCCAATTTAGTATTGCTGGGTGACTTTAGGCTTGTACAAGTTATGAGTTAGATGGGGAATTAGAAGCTAGACTTAGGCTATTTATAAGAGTCAAAGTATTTCAGAGGTTTGTTTCAGACTTGTTTCTGGAGGTTAGAGGCCTTTCTACTCCAGAGACACTGCTGCTTCTTCTACCTTGAGGACTGACAGGCAGAGTATTATGACAACTGGCAGGTTGTTACTGCAGCAAATTTCCCCTGGGTTAATGAAGATGAAGCAAATGCTCTACATCTTCATATTCTCTTAACATGGTAGCTGAAGACACCTGAACAGGTGTTTAAGAAGTTTTTTGTGAAGAAGTTGCTTTTTCACCCATTAATGGTGATATTGCAGTAACTGTACTGGGAGAGGGCACAGGGATTTTGCTCTGGACAGCTATTTTAGGGATGAATAAACCTTTAGACTGCTCTGCAGGTGGCATCCAGGATGTAAAGATGCTGTTCCTGTCTGTCTTTAGATCCAGCTCTCTTGTGAATTTGCAGTGGTATTGTACTGCCAGGAAATAGATGAGGCGGCTGATAGACATGCTCTTAGAATGAAATGCTTGACCCCATCTCTCAGAGGGGTCTCTCTATCTTCAGTCAGGATAGAAGCAGACTAGAAAAACTGTTGAAAGGAACTTGTTCTGCCCCAGCCAGTGAGGTAGCTGCACTGTGCAAAAGTGCTGAGTTTCCTTTAAATGACTTATTAAAGTAGGCACCAGATATTTAGTGTTGTGTTATCTGGATGAGAAGCAGCTGTAGTCTGTGCAGCATGAGTGGAGGAGGAAGCAGACTGAATCCCCAGCAGATCAGCTGCTCCTGTCTCACCACTGCTGCAGAATTGATTCTTAGAGATCTGCCCAGGCTGCAAGTGGATGTCTGTCTGTGTCTGTCCTCACAGAAAGGAAATGGGGCTGCTGTTAGCATTCTTCTGTTTTTCCCAATAAATCTCTTTTGACTTTCTAGAAAAGAGGTTTTTACCTCTAGTGGTTTGTTCTTATTACAGAAAACATATTGAAGAATTGGAAAAGGTGCAGGAGAGAGTAACTGGCAGGATAAAAGGTCTCAATGGCTTAGAGCCACGTGGAGAGGTTAAGAAAATTAGTTTTGAATTCATTAGAAGACAGGAGGTTAAGAGAGGACACGATTGAAATGTAAAATGCTGGATGGGGAAGATGGATGGAGCTGAAGCTGTGTGAGACCAGGTTAGAAACAAGCATATGAATTAAAGCTAAGAAACAGAGATGCAAGAAGATAGAAAAAAAAAATTATCAATGGGATTTTTAAAAAAAATGCAAGCAATAATTTTTAGGCAGAAGAGGAATGGACTAGAAAGCCTGAGAAAATAGGGGAACCAGGGTGAAAGAGTTGGTAGGATGCCACTTTAGAGCCTCAAAACCAGGCTGATTTCAATGTCTGTCTAGCTGTTTTCAGTACATCTCTGTGAGGGAAATGCTGGGGCTTGCCTTAATAACCCAACACCATAAGTAGGGGCTGCCTTTCCCAGCTGGCCACAATAGCACTGAGCTCATGAGAGCACACTGTGTCAGCACACTTGGAAGATAAGGAATTGATGTAGCCATACATCCATAGGATACAGCAAAGACAAGGTAGCTCCAGAACCACCAATGATAGAGCAATTTTGGTTGGCAGTTTCTGCAAATGGACAGTGCCATTGCAGCATGCTTGGGTTAATGACAGAGTAAGTTGGCACAGGCATAGAACTCCCGATTAAAACAGGCTTATGACAGACACAGTCCTGCCATAATAACAGTGACTTAGTTCTTCTAGATGTTGGGCCCATCTATGGTCTTAAAAGGTCTGTGGCAACTGGGTTCAAGACTGCAAGTCCTTTTGGACTGTATCTCATGTGAATACATAAATGTGCCCATGTCTTGTTGTGAGGCCAGCTCCCTGTCCTGTACGCTGTGTGTATGACTATTGGACATGGGTAAACCTAGCAGTTGTGTTCACAGTACTTGTTGGGTTTGCTCCATTTGTGCTCGGTAAGCCTTCCTTATTAATCAAAACCCAAACTTTCACAGATGCTACCCAACTCTCGATGAGAAACTGTCAGAAACTTAAATTAACCTTTTTCTTGTCTGTACTCAAGTAATTTTAAAACTTCCAGGTAATCTTGCAGCTCTTGAGATTGCAACCAGACCAAAAAAACCAACCACTCAGATTTTTGTGTATCATATTGAATTTTGTCCCAATTGTAGTGGAGTCCAAAGATGTGTATTTCCAGGGGATGGTATCTCCTGATGCCAGGAGCTGGCACTAGAAGGAAGGTAAGGACCACAGCTGCTAAGCATGTGCTGCCTGCAGATGCAGGAAAGAAGCCTGGAAGGGTCCTCTAGACTATGACTTGCAGAAACACTTCAGAGAGAGCCTACAGAGGATTCAGTTTGTCTGTCAGGTTTCCCAGTCTATCTGCAATTTGGAAAAAGCTTTAGACATGACTCCCATGAGGCCAACAATATCTACACAGCAGACAACTTTGGAAGCTACAAATAGAGAGTTAACTCTAAAAGCAGAATGTCCTAGTGAGGTTAAAGGGCTGGTGTAAAGACACATTAATCTTCAGTCCTTCTTGCTCAAGTCACATTGTCATGGTAGGTCATAATGGTTTTGAGAATGTCCATGCAAGCAGTTCTGCAATTAATGTTGAGGAAGTGGCCAGTGTGGCCTGATCTTTAAAAGGCAACCTCTCTTGTCTATCCACTTCGTCATATCTGTAGGATCCTGCTGTGTGTCTCCACCAATTGCTCCAGAAAGGAATTGCCAGGACTGTCTTTCTTAAGTGCAATTTGTTCTGCAGAGCTGCGATAAAACCAGCTTCCATTATTACAGAATTTCACTGTAAGGGAATCCTAAGGCCTCCTCTTAATACCTGCAGCTCCTAATACTTGCCTGTGCTTGTTCCCTCCAGCACTACTCACTCCTGGATTCAAGAGTGGCTCACTGAGGATAATGGCAGTGTGTGTAAATGGAAGTGGTGTCTGACACAAATCTCAGCATCCAACTCAGTACCTGAATGCTTTGGGTCAGGTGTATGTGCAAAGGTAGCTAAAAGATACCATTGATTTCTCTCTTGCTCCTGCTTGTTTCCATCTGGACCAAAAACTCTGAAGGGATTCCTCATAAAGCAAATTCAAAAAACAATCCTTCATGTGCTCTTTTGGGTCATGTTTGCTCTTGCAGTTTGTACTTGCTTTAAAGATGGAGAGATTAATATCCTGTTAGCTCAGGGCTTCTTGCTGCTGGCTTTATCAAGTTATTAAAAGTAATGCTGGATTGCTACTGGTTCTCAGTTGAATGAGTGGAGTTTGGCAGAGGCTGAGAATCGTGATGCTATCCTGTATTCCCACAGCATCCTCCCTTGGCTTGTGCTGGCTTCCTGCAGTGTTGAATTGCTGTTCTTCAGAGTGAAACTCTGTGCTCTCTCTGGGATGGAGGTGTTCAGACACATAATTGCTCATGTGTGAGCCTGGAGGAAAGGTTGCATCTTCTTTCTAGCATCTGCCTGGTGCACGAGCTGGATAAATAAATAAGCCTGCAACTTCTCACAATAAAATATGCTTGTTGCTCCAGCTCTTTTGCTGAGTTATAACTTTGGAAGTCAGCATAGCTTCTGCATCTTCTGTATGAAATACATGCAGCTGAGGTTTGTGACACAGAGCTGTATTTTACATAGGTGAAGTTCTTTCTATAAATTGTGCCACGTTAACTGCTGAGCTTTTTGCTTCTAGGGTCTGTTTAACTTTTGGCAGCATTGGAAGAAATGGCAGCTGAAGATGAGAATGGGAGCACTGTGTTTTCAGGTCAGCTAAAAGAACTGTGCTGTGTTTTCCACTGCCTCAATTCTTAATACCAGTGTAGTTGCAACTATAAGCTTGAGTTTACCTGAAAGAGATGATGTGATCAAACACCTTTAACTAGTGGATGTGCCTTTATCATTCTCTGAATGTCATTTTTTTTGTTGAGAGAAATCAGTCTGTAATTCTATATGATCCTATACTTCTCTCATGTCCGAGTGACTTTGGTTAAGCCAAGTGACTTTGGTTAATCCCTGGCAGTATTGACTCTGTTGTTATTGTCTGCTTCCATCTGGGAATGCATTCTGAGTTTACCAGTGTAGGAGGCAAAGGGGATTGTAAGAGGGGTTCTCAATGTCCTTTGACTGTCTTGATCATATCACTTGACCTGTCCATGGCTAACTAACAAATGTTTCACCTGTCAGTGTGATGCATTTGTGTGTTATGCTCTCAGAGACACAGTTTCTGTGTAGCCCAGTTGGATTCCATCTCTGTGCACTACATAGGTGCTCTTTGTTACAAATACCAGTAACAAGTGCTCCTTGGATGGAAGGAAAGGGTTACATTTTCCTCCGAGTGGTCATGTGTTCGTCCATTGCTGAGTGCAGAGTGAGCAGGGAAATACTGTGCTTTGTCCCTCATTAGAACTGGTCCATTGTTTCCTGGCACTGATGTTCTCTGGCTCTACCCCTGTTCATTTAGTTTCCAGAGTTAAACGGTAGCTTTTAATTACTTTGCACATATGCTGGGTTTTCACTGCAAAGGGGGGACTGCTTGGCTCAGCACAGCTATGCACCATTGATGAGGAGATCTCTTTGGCAGTGTGTCAGAAGCACACTTTTCCAGTTGACCTGTGTGGTCACCCTGTCCTGTTTGACATCACTGGCTCTTACACCACCACAGCCTGCTAGAGCCTGTCTTGTCAGTGTAGCAAGCAGTCACTGAAGTTCTTTCCAGAAACAGAAACACAACTGTTTTTCTACCACATCAGAAAAGATCATCCCATGCTAGCAAAAGCTTTCACAGGCCAGCAGGCAGGAAAAATGTTCACATCTCCTCAAGCAGAAAGCCATCAGTTGTGTGCTGGTGCTAATTAGCAAAATTCTGATTAAGTCATTGGAGCAGTGCCAGTTTGCACCAGATGAGGAACTGGTCCATGTGGAGTTGGTTGATAGGGCTCGATATAGAGTGAGCTCAGAGTGCCCTGGAGATGTGATAGCTGTATGCTGAAAACAGAGCTCTGAGTAGCAGCAATGCAGTTCTAGTGCCAGTTTAGTCTGGGTTTCTTTTTTGGTACTTTATTTATTTACTTATTTATCTCCAGATATCTATCCACCTATCTTTATTTTGTTTTTAAACAAGTATTTCTATGCAGCTTTCTACCTTTCCAGTGTGTAATGAGGGGCTGCTAAAGCCTGCAAGAGCCAGCAGCCCATGGTTAAGTTATCAGCTGCACACAGATCTGCTGGCTGCCTTGGGAGCATCCCCTGGGGGAGAAGAAGGATAAGCACTGTACTTCAGACATAAGGGAGCTGGTTAGGAAATAGGTTTATTCCCCCTTCAGCTTACCAAACATTGCATTTATAGGAAAAATCAATCAAATATAGCCAAAACATACTCATTAAATGTTGGAAACTTTTAGAACTCTTTTCAACTGTGACCATAAATGTCTGCTCTTAATATAGTATCTTAACATTTCCAATTATCCATCACTTTAGTCTTCCAGTTACCCCATACCCACACAGACATGTTATTCCACTTTAGTGTCTGGAAGTGTTTCTAGATTTAATAAGTGAATCATCATCTGCAAAAAGACATGAGCTTACAGTGTTTTAGGTTTCTTGCAGGAAATTTATATATAATCTACCTCCAGTTTTCTTTCATGATCAGTACTGGTATCTACATTCAAGTATGGTAAGCTTAGAGGAAAAGTTCATGGGGCAATATTTTTGTCCTTGCAAGTTTGTTTCAGAACTGTATGGTTCAGCAAAATTAGTTTTTAAAAAGTAAATATTATATTACTCTTAAACACAAAAGTTAGACCTATTTCTCTTCCTCCTCATCTAGATAAGCCCACAGTTATACACTTGATACTCATTTAGTGGAAACACTCAATGCATTTAATACATGGTCCTTTGGTGTCCTAACACATTGGAGAAATTTGCCTTCAAAGCAAACGCATCTAACAGCAGATAAGAGTGAGGGGAACCAGTAATTTCTCTGCTGTTAGTAGGGAATCTTCCTCCTTGTGTACTATTCAATGCCAAAGTACTATTCTTATTATGTACTTACAAGGACATCTGATTTTTATGTCAAGCTAGGCTGAGCCGGGAGATAATATTCTTCAAGCTATGGACTCAGAAGCCTGTTATGTAGCTACAGTGTCAATAAACACATTGGCTTGTCCCAAATAAACTGTGTATGTTCTTTTTCTGAGGTCAGATGCACAAGCACTGAGTTTGTCCCCTTTGAAAAGCCAATCTGTGAATCACCATGAACTCTGGTTATCATGATATCCTCAGTGTTGTGCTGGCAGTGGCTGTACAGAGTAGAGCAGGCTAATCTGCATGCATAACCATCTTGTTCCTTGTCATTTAAATGGTGAAACCTTTGGGATAAAAGAGAGAAGCTGTTTTAAGGCTCTGTAGCTGTGCTGCATAGTAGTTGGCTGCAAAAAAGAGAAAGATCAGTACATTGAAAAGATGGACTGTTGGAACAGAACAAAAACCTGATCATGTGGAGTGATGGATGAACTGTAATAGCTTGTCACAACATCCCTAGAGATTTCTCTGTTTTTCCTTCTCAAGAAAATGATCATTTCCGCTTCATTTGCAATGTTTTGCAGTTTCTAACTAAGAGAAGAGTTGTCATTCAGTATTGTATTGTCATACTGGAAGAATGTTGATGGCTTTTAGCCTGAAATGATGTTGGATTCCCCCCTGCCCCCCCCCCCCATCTCTCCCCCCCATTTTTTAAGATGGATCTCAACCAATTATTTGACTCACTGAGCATAATGAACATCCAGCAGATGTGTAAACTCTGGAGTGTTCATGAGCAGTTTAAGAGAACTTGTTGAAGTGAGGTGAGTGGGGATAATAAGATGTGCACAACTGTTGTAAACATTTTGGAGTGCTTGCCACCATCACAGCTCTGGGAAAAAAAAAACAGATTGAGAGTCTGGAAGCACTATTTGTCTAGGGCTATGGGACTATCAACTTAGGGTTGCAAGGCTAAAAGACATGACTGATGACAGAGAGATGTAATGGAAAGTGCTTTGGGAATGGATTCAGTAACTGAAGAGCCCTTGGATGCAATGAAGCTAAAGGTGTAGAGAGACAAGTCGGTGATCCTTTAAGGAATTGCCTTTCCAAATCATCTGTGAAGTCATCAAAATGACAGTTTTCACCCTGTAGTCAGCTGATGCTTGAGAATTATGGAAAGCTTTATATACAGATTCTTTTTTGGGTTAGTTCTTGGAGGACGGCTGACAGAAGCTTGCAGTGTCTGTAATGTTCAAAGGCATGTCTGCATGCTTCATGTAAAATGAAATCAAAGGCCAGAGTTTTTCAGGTAAGCATTTCAGGAGAGCAGTGTTCCACTGTAGCCTATGATATCGTATCACTTCTTGACTTAATGGGTGGTTTTCTTTACCAGCCAGCAGGCATTTGCTAAAAAATTTGTAGTTCAGCTTCTCAGTCTTAGAGGTGCATCTGTTCTCGTTAGTGTGTTGCCTAGGGAAGGGAAAACCTTAGCAGTTCAGAGGATGCTCAGGAAATCAATCTTGCAGATGAAAATGTGAAGCATCCCAAGGAACACATGTGGCTACCATGTCTGCAGCCAATGGACATCCTCCCCACTCCCATGTCTTGGGAAACAGCAGCATTATTTAGTTTAGTTTTCATGGCATTGATTTGACAATGTAACTAAATTTCTAGGTTGGTTTGGGTTTTTTTTTTTCCTTTTTCTTCCCTGGTGATTGCATGAAAGAATTTTCCTCAACCCTCTCTTTTTATCCACTAATGAATTGGAGTTCTGTTAAGACAAGATGCACTTCTTTTTTGTGCTGTTCCCTGTGATGAATGTGGTGGGAGTGTTTTTCTCCCCCAGATGCCTTCACTCTGGCCAGCTGCAGAACAATTGGTGAGACACCATCTGGCTTTCCCTAATTTTCACCAGCTGTAGGTATAATGAGGAGGATGATTGCAAAGACCCTCTTCCTTCCATAGGAAGACTCTGGAAAACAAATGCAGTGTGATGCATGGATGTGTAATGAGAGATGGAAAACATGCCTTGTTTTCAGAGGCATACAAGACCTGCATTAGATTATTTTTGTACAAGTTTAAAAGCATGTGGGTTAATGCACATCTGCTGATGATCAATTGCTGCAGTTTATCTGGGGCTGGCATTTCTCTGTGCAGGTGTGGGGGAACACATAAGCACAATGTGGCTTCCAGTTTATGTCTCTGGAAACTCAAGTTTTTGCCAGTTTACATGTATTTACATTGAATCTCTTCAATCAGTGGAAGTTTTCTTAAGTGTAGAGCCACTGAGGACTTACCATGTTACCCCATGTATAAGCTAGCAAGATAAGGGTTAACTTTTGTTTATCTTGAGTTATTAAAAGTATCAGAATTAAGCCTTGCTTGTGCTAGTTTGCAGCTCTGCTCTCTCCAACGTGCTTGCCACATTAGGTGTGATATTTCAGACATGCTGAGCACCTGTAGCTCCATTGCCTTCAGCTGTTAAATCATTTAGTGAACCAGATCTTCCAGAGCAGCAGGAGTGGGAGAGTTTCTTTTACTGCCTTTTGCCTTGGAGCGTATCTGAGTTTTAGCTGATCAAAATGTGATGCACTTTTTTTCAAAACTAGTTTCTGATGGCTCAGTCTCCTGCTGTTTCATAAAAACAGGTAGGTCATGACATTTTCAGTGGCTTGAAGTCCTGATGGACAGGGGCTGAAGGGTTGTCTTGGACTTGTTGAGATACTGTGTGACTGAATTGTGCTGAAATGGCTGAAATCCATGTCTGCTGTAAGCCTCTGTAGTGTAGGCTCATGTAACATTGTAGTTGCTTGCATTTGAATTATTTAAGCATTGCAAAGTACAAATAGCTAACTAAGCACCTTAGTATTAAATTGTAGTGCTAAGGATTAGGACAAACCTGCACAGAGATGTAGCAGAGTAAGAGTAAGGAAAGAGGATTATTTAAAGGCAGGTAGAATTTATGGTCTGTTATATATTTCACAGTTCTATTTCTTTTTTAGTTACAGCAGCCAGTGCTCATATTCATTCACATCTACCAAAAAATCATTGCTTTGGTAAAAATAAAAATACATGCCTGCCTTCCCTGTGGCTGAAAGTAATATTGTCCAGAGAACAATTTGAGAATGTTCTAGAGGGAATAGGTACTTTAATTTCTGTTTAATTGTTTTAGCAGTGATTGTGGGAGAGGCAGGAGGCCAGGCACCAACCAATGAGTCTTTTGTTTACCATCATAGGAGACCAGAGCTTCAAATGTTTAAGGGGAGAAAATAAGGACTGGGAAACTAAATGTCCATTTAGAATATGTGAGAGGGAAAGGATTTTATGTAAAGTGTTAGTAGTGCTCTGGTGACAATAACAATATCTGATGCTAAAGCAGCTGGGAATCTGCACTTTGCTGTATTTCAGATTCCTGAAAAATTTGGGAGCCTTGTTTGGCTCATGTTTCTTGCAAGGCCAGGTCATGTACTGTGTTTGTCCTTGGACGTCATCAGCATAATGAAAGAAACATGGTCAGCCCTGAAGAAATTAGGCTAAATTGAAGGCCACAGTTGGGACCTGAGTTTAAAAAGAGTTTGTGGGAGGCTGAATTTAGTTTTGGCAACAGCAGGAACTGCAGTTATCTCAGTCTTTAAAATCTGTGGCAGGATGACTCTTTGGTTAAGCTCAAGCTGCTCATAGGACAGAGATGGAAAGATCTATAGCAAACACCACTTAAGGTTGGTCATATTAAAAAAACCACTGTGAGCAATGTTAGTTAAAAAAATACAAAAAGACAAAAAGCTATTTATTAGAAAGTGATAAATCCTACTCATATCAAGACTATTAATCTTGCTACTAGTTCAAAGCAAAATAAACTACCAAAAAAGCCAAACCAAACAACAACAACAAATTCTCCATTGTGCCTGACAGAAATAACTGCATGAAAGCTCTTTAGTGGAATTTGAATTTCTGATTAATTAGACTGCAGTGTTAATTAGTGCCAGTAGCCATGAGACAAATCTGGTAATTAGTGAGTTGCATATCCAGTGGGGAAGCCCAGCGGAACACCTGTTTTAGACTGGCTCCTGGATGCAAATGAAAGATGTGCTGTACTGTGGCAGCGGTATTCATTTTTCTAGTTCTGTGCATTGTCCTGCAATCATTTGTATGCAAGTTTGAATTTGGGAATAACTGTGAGCAATTTCTCTGAAATCATGAAAAGTGTGGGCTGACAGGCTGACAATGCTGTGCCAGGTATTACCTAGCAAATGGGAAGATGATGACTGTGGGTCTGGAATGCTTATTCCCAGTTTCTTGGACTGCAGTAATTAACTGTCTGTCAGGCTTGCATCAATGGATTAACTGCAGCCTCAGGCTCTCAAGACAAACAAAACCAGACCCCAAACTGTATCTGATCCACAAAAGGTTTGAATCAAGATACCTACCATGAATTCTTCTCTTTAAAGACATTCCTGGTCACATAAGGTTCCTACTGGTCCTCACCAATGTGACTGGGTGTTGGGTGCTAAGACCTGCTCCTGCTCAGCTCTGATGAGAATAGAGCAACCACAAGCCTGTAGAAGGTCAGTCCTCTCATTCCTGAGACTTTTGTGTACTAGGAACTCCCAGAGGGGTTTTACATGTTCATTGCGATACTGGTAAATGAAGACTTGTTTCTTTATTAAATCCCTTTATGTTTTGGCTACTTTTTTTTTCTTCTAAAAAGACATTCAGCTTTTGCTCTGTTAAGTTACAGAACAGACATTACAGATTTTGTGTTTATGAGAAGTTCAGCATGAAGCAATAGCTGAGGTCTGTGGCATTATGGAAAGATGTCTGAACACAGCTCTGAGCACTAATTGGTTGGCCTAGGAGCAGAGAAATGCTGTCTTCATTCCTACCACAGGTTTTTTTGTTAAGCACAGAAACTTTTGTGTCCTGATCAGATACACTGTCTGCTTGGAGATAATTACTGGGTTTTATTGAAAAACAGACACATTCAGGATTAAGATTTCACTTGGCTTTAATTAAGTATGTCATTGGTTGAATAACAAATAGGGTACTGAAAATGTCCACGTGCCCTCTAGGGCAAGGTTCATTCACATTAAATGCCACAGGTCCTTCTGGGAAGCGATCTCTCTTGCAACATGAAACATTAGCAGCTCAAGGGCAGGCTATAAGAAAGGTGAGCTTCAGCACAATTTACTGCATCTGAATTTGACAGTGTTGACACAGCTCTGATCTGCTTAAGGTCAAGAGGCAGAATGTTTGTGTCAGCATTGAGTGGTACTGAAAACAGGAGTTTTAAAAGTGCTGGAGAAGAAAGGATTGTTGTGAGGAAATGGGCTTGTTTAATAGTCTGTTTTCTACCAGCTTGTTTCCCATCAACAAGAATATGGTCATTCTTAACTTCATACAAACAGAGAAGCAAAAATGCATCCCTTGGCCATGAGCCAAGCAGACTCAGCAAAACCTTGAAAGAAAAATAAAACACCAATCAAGTTGGCAAATAAAAGTGGAGATTTGTGTCTTTCCTCTGAGGATAGTTGATGGTTTATAAAAGGTCTTGTGACCAGAAACCTTAAAATCTTCCAGTGCAGGTTGATCAGTGCAGGACAAATGCACCACAGCAATACTTTGGTCTTGGTGATTTTTTCTTTTTTTCATTTCCAAGAAAATTCAATCTAGTTTTATAGTATTTTGTACAAGCAAATAAAAATACCATGTAAGACACAAGTTAAAATATTGTGAAAAGCAGCTATGGTATAGGCTAGTATTTCATCCTGTCAGTGCCTTTGCCTTTTGGGAATGGAGATTTATCTATGTAACTATATCAGCCGTGTGTTAGATGGGGCTAATATGTCTTGCTAGACCCATGGATCTTAGAAGAGGGAAAACATTCAAGCTCATCCTTGGTCCTGAAATATAAGCTGGTCCTGTAGTCATGGGCCATCATATGAAGAGGAAAATGCACACTGAATGTCTGGCATGGCTATATTTTAGGCTGGCTACCAGAAGTAAAAATGCTAAAGGGAGACAGTCTTGGTCACCAACCTAGCTACAGCTTATTATCAGAGTAGTTTTGTATCAGGGCCTTTTCCTTATTTACCTTGAACTGTTGTAGCACTGACAGATATCCTTTTAAAAAGGAAAATGACAATGAGTGTGACACATGAAGAGATTCATCATAATTTTCCTTGCTGCAACTTCATTTGATTTAAAAATGTTTCCGTGCTTTGAAGCTGCACTAATGAAAATGGCTTGAGCATCACTAAGCACCACAGGTGTTCAGGCAAAACTTGGTGTTTGGGTTGTTCTGCCTGCATGGCACTGAGAAGCTCATCTTAAACAAGCTGAAGGGAAGATTGTCAAAGTGAAGGATGACTTGTCCAGGAGCCAAGCCCAGGAAATGTTGTACTGGGCTTGGAATTAGAACACCATGCATGGCTTGATCCTCTTGACACCAAAGCATAATGGTGTTCATGGTTTTAAGAACTGTTGTTATATCTGTGCTTTCTTATCTGGCCATCTCAGTAGGAAGTAGAAGACAGACTGTTTCTTCCTTGCTCTGGTGTATAGGAAGGGAGAGCATCAGCAGACTGGTATTTCCTGAGGCAATGACAGCAATGCCATGAGGATATCCCAAGCTCATTTTGCGGTAGGCTGCCAATCTGGTCTAGGTTAGAAGAGGAACAGTAACATCAACGGCAAAGTTGTCTGGGGATTCTGTCAGGGTTCTTGTGAGACACAAATCATTGATGGTTGATACTTGATATGTGTAATACTTGGGCTGTACCCACATGGCACAGTTCAGATACCAGCTTTGGTGCTAGCTGATGCCATGTAGCTGAAACTATAAGTCTTCAACATGAAGTTACTTCATCTCTGTACTCACGGTCAAACACTCTGTGTTTCTACAAAGACAAAATGATAAGCAGTAACTCAGCAGACAGTACACTAAATTTCTCACTGGGCTTCTGCTTTCAGCAGGGCTCATTTGGGCAGCTTGTTGCAACTGTTAGCTGGATGCACCTATCCAGAGCAGCTGTAATCACAAAATCTATAGCTTTATGGAAATCAGAGCTGGAGTGCAAGAGACCTTGTGGACTTGCAGTCTATCATAATGACCTCTTTAGGTCGATAAATACTGTGAGCAGTAAGACAAGTCTGGCCTTTCTAACCTATCTCAGTTTTATGAAAGGGCAGATACTAAGGTTAAATGTAAACAATACCCTGATGATGGTCATGAAGAAACCACCCACGTGCAAGGGCTTTTGGTTAAAGCGCCTCAGAGCCAGTTAACCTTGTTAACAGTGTTGTCCTGGAGCTATCTAGGTAGGGGAGGAAACTGAGGTTTTTCTGAAGGTTTCTGGACTTGCTGGAGACCTTTAGCCTCTCAGATGCTACCTGAGCCCTGAAGGAAGATCAGAAAAATGATTACCTCTATGGAAGCAGGGCCAAGGTTTTTGTTGGTGCTCCCTGCCCAGCCTCAAAATGTCCGAAATGTGTTTATTAATTTCTGCACATATCATGATGGGAGGACTACACAAAAAAAAAAAAATCCCAGTACTGGAAATCCTCTTGTGCTGTAAGGAAAGTTGTAACAGATTCTTTAGCAGAGGTACAGGAATGGGCATTCTCCTTTGACACTATTTCCAAGCAGAGTTTCCACAGCAGTGAAATATGACACAGTCAGTGACAGCTCAGCTGAAAAAAAAATTGGCCAGTTAAAGAAAGGCTCAGCACGTGTGCTCCTTTGTTGTGTGATCTTAAATCACTCCCACAATCTGAATTGTCTCTTCCTGATAAATCTGTTCAACGCTGCTGGATTTGGAGTGTGTGGAATTAATGCATCCTTATGGGATATGCTCCAGCTGAATTCAGACTCCTGCAATTCACTGCATTGGGAGTGGCCTAAAGTGATAAATTTTGCTTTGTTAGATTTGCCTTTTTTTTTTTTTTCTAAACAAAAGGGCAATTGCCACACAAAGTGTCTTTGAGAGCCATCAACATTCAAAGTATCTGTCACTGTAAATACATTTGTAGTGTTCATTGCCTATCTGGAATTGTACTGTAAAGCAATCACAGCAGACACTTCAGTTTGTTTTTGCTTATATAGAGAATGAGCTGTTGTGTGACTAGTTCCAGTAAGATAACTAAAGGAAAGGCTGCCTTACTTGATGTTAAAGGAACTTCCCAAACCCTCTGGTGCCTTTGTGCTTCTTCCCAGAATCATACATGGCTTCCCGAGCAAATTCAGATGTGTACCCAAGTGAAAGTAAGACAAAATGGAGGGAAGTGAAGCTTTCACTGGCAGTTTGAGTTCAGAACTGCACCCACAGGGAAACAGTCAATGAGTGTGTTCAGAAACATGATTGATTTGTCATCTGCTCTTAGAGAGGAAAAGCATGTTGCAAATAGGTCACTTATATTTGTTAATTAGCTGTATTATAGAATGCATTTTATCTATTTGTATATGAACTTGGTGTTTGCATCAGGGGAGAAGTGAGAGAAAAATATCATATCAAGGAGACTGAGGGTCTACCCTAGTAATCATTTAAGGCTAGAAGGTGAGAATATGATACCCTTCAGAAGAGGAAGGAGTGAGCTCTGAACCACAGTGCTGTGGAGAACATCCTCTGCATAACTGCCGTGTGCACAGGTGGAAGCGTGGGGCTGGGGAGGGACCCCGCTATGCCTTTTAGGGACAGGAACAGAAGCATGGTGATGGTGTAAGATTTCTGCAGGCTGGACTGAGCCCTATTTCAGAGACCTGTCTCCACTCTCTGACAGGTTGCTATAGGTTTTGTTTTCCCATCATGCAAATTTCTGTGAACTGCTGCCTGAAATATGTGTCTGGGGATCAATACTTATCATAGCAGATCACTTGAATGCCTGTGGCTTCTGGCTGGGCCATTTTGGAGCAAAACTCTGGTCTGCCTGGGCACTCTGGTGATGAAACAAACTTTGTTTAATGAAGTGTAGAGGACTGGATTTGCTTAACTGGAGCACACTGGAAGTGACTGAATGTCATCTGTCTTGGATTTGTGTGTTAATTGACCAAACTCAGGAAGTAATTTGGAGAGGTTCTACCGGAGTTTTGTCACCTGGAAAAGAAGAGGGGGGAAAAAAAGCTCTCCTTTGGTGAAAAAGGGAGCTTGATTCAAGAAAAGAGAGTTTATAGCTGTAGTTTTGCATGGTTCTAGAGGAAGGTATGCTCTTTCCCCAGAGACACTCCAGTAGAGCTTAGCCAGACAGCACAGTATCTGCTGCAGGATGAGTCTTTGCTGAACCTGCTCTGACAGCGTGCTGCCCTCAGGCTAGGAGAGTTCTGCTGCTTCCACACAGCCTTTTGGTATGTGGGGAAGGCAATGCTTTTTTGCTAAAAAAAGATTTTTGCTAGAGAAGGTGATTATTTCAGTTCAGCATTTGCATCTACAACCTTTTTGCAGGTTGCAGTCTAATGGGTTTTATTTAGACAGAGGCAAGGATTTTTTTATTTTGAGAAATCTGTTTGTCACTTCGTTAGACCACTTACAGTTGAGTGACAGGGAATTTAATTTTCTTCCTTTCTTTGGTCCCATTGAAGAATTCTTCCTTATCTCTGCTATCACCCTGTCACATTGGAACGATGTTTGCAGCACAGCTCCTCAGCTCAGTACTAATAAACCCTCTCTTCCTCTGCTTTGGTGTCACCTCATCTTGCTTTCTTTGCTGTAAAATCATTGATTCATCTGTTGCTTGAACAGCTTAGTGATTTGACACATTGGTTTTAAATTCTCCTGGCAGGATCAAGGATGTGGACACAATACTAGAGATGATAGAGACATTTAGGCGTGTGATAGGGGATTTTCTTACATCTAATCTGACTGCTGATAAGATACTTGAATGAAACAACTATGGAGGAATGTTCTTGACATGAGTACATAGGGCAGCACTTACCCTAACAGCAGATTATTCCTTTATTCCTGAAGAGGAAGGAAGGATTTAATCTTACAAGTTTTATGGAAATGTCAGCACCTCACATCCTAGCAAGAATACAAAAAATAACATTTGCATGGGCAAGAGGATTGCCTGTGCTTATATCTGATCACTTAGAAAGATCAAGGGGATCACTACATTCTTTGATGTTTGATTCACAAATGGTTTCTTAAGGACTAGCAGTATTTCATCCACATCCAAAGAAAGGAGCTGGAGGAATACAAATAAGTCTGTGGTATCTACAAACGCTCTGATGGAAGTGAACCTGCTTTAGCAGGGAGGTTGGACTAGATTATTTCTAGAAGTCTCTTCCAACCCCTACTGTTCTGTGATTCAGTGAAAACAGTGAATTTTCTTAGTGTGTCTCTTCAGATGACAAAAGCCAATTGTCTATGACACTGTCATTATCAAATGTGAAGCCCAACTGAATAGAAAGAGGAAAACCAGCAATCATCAGTATTTAAAGTTGTTTAATTTCAGAAAGCTTACCTGTCCTTGCATTGGTGGTGTTTGCCTGAGGGTGATTATTGACAGCAAAATGTACCAAAACAATATCTTAACCATCTGTGTTAGAAAACAAACAGAAAACCGATGTGTGATCTAAACCATCTAAACCAAAAGGAAGATGCAGTATTTTAGAAGTTTTAGTTTTCCTTCTAATTACCAGCTCATGATTTATCCTGACAGTTTAGGAGATATCTTTTTCACTGCATGTGTGTTTATGTATGTACATGCACACATGTGTAGAAAATATGTGCTTTATTTTAAATATCCCATGACAGTACAGCTGAATGTATTCTGAAGGGATTTTTGCTACTTCAGTGCTGCTGCAAGAGACACTGCTCTGTGTAAGCAGACCGCTGTCAGGGCCTATTACATCCTGCTGCAGGTGAGAGAGACCCATGAACTGCTGTCCCAGATGTAGACATTTCCAGCAACCCAGTAAAGTACTCCAGGGAAAAGCGAGCTGGAGATGAAGAAAATTCCCTTTGACTTTGATACAACACTAACTAGATGGAGCAAATAGGTTTTGGTGCACACTGCCCAGGCTGCTCCCTCCCCATCCTCACCCCTGTATTGGAACAGAAATGTTGTATTTCAATTTTATTTTTCTTTCCTTTTTCTCTGACCCAGTGATTGATTCTGTTTATCAGAGAAATGACTGAACTTCCCATCGGAGACTCATCTCTTGATACGTGCCCTTGAAATTCCAGAAACTGAAAAAAGCAGAACATCTGGAAAACTTATCTTCCACAGCTTTGTATTACTACTGTATCACAATTTTCTGCCTCTGTTCCCTAGCTGACCTATACCTATAATAGAAAACTTTCTCCTATATTTCTCATAGTCAAAAGTTGCCTTATTTTCAAGGAACAAGAAAATAGGTTCATTACTCAAAGGCAGACAAGGAGATGTCATCCCATGCCAGGTTGGTTTTTTTTTTTTTGAGTGCTTTGTTTGGGTTTTGTAAGTGGCCACTTACTGAACTAAAAATTGCAGGGTGGGGGGAAAAAAAAAAAGCACAGCAGCTTTTCCTATTATTATTTTGTTTTCTAATTAGTCCTGTCCATTCAACTTTGTGCTTTGCTCATGTGGCGTTTGCTTTTGTAGCTTAAAAAAGGGTAGCGGGGGGGGAGGTGTGAACGCCCTCCTCTGCTAATGCATTTTGATTGCTTTTTCCCTACTGTTTGGAATGCTTTTAGAAACACCAAAGCTCTTAATTTTTTCATGTGACACTGGTTTCCCACCGTTCTGGATTATTCAACTTGGTAAACATTTTGACTGAAGGATTACATTTACTTTGATGCATAGGGTGGCTAAACAGAAAGTCTTTGTGATTGCATTTGAAGAAGACATAATTAAGACAGGCTAATTTTTGCATGTATGTGTTTAATGACTTTTGGAATCAGCATCTGAGAAGTGAATGGTTCCTACTACTAATCACTGCAAAACAATCTTGTGTTAGGCAAGTGCTTGGAGAAAAGGAATTGCTCATGATAGAGGTTACATGGAAGGTGCCCTTTAGCTTAGCTGGATGGCCAAAATTACACTTACTCCTGTGGCAGCTATGTTTGTTGAGTAATTCTCAATAAATAAGCATGTTGCTCTGTTGCCTATGTTCCCTATATGGCTAAGGCTCTTTTCATGCTTGTTAGTTCCTGGAGTCTGTCTTAATCATCCATTTCTGTAATAATGCAGATGAATAATAGTCGATCATATTTTACTTGGAAAATGAGGCATTACTTTAGTAACAGTTGTCCATGGTCTCCATCCTTCCTGCTGCAGAAGTTTCTATTGGATCAACCTATTTCTCTTCAGGAAAAAGCATCTGTATCAGAATTCAGGTTTCCAGTATATGTCAGTTAGATGAAACTAGATTCTGAAAGAAAAATTGAGTTTAAATATCTGAAAAAGATCAGCTTTTAGTGCTGTAAAGTTATGAAACAGACCTGGTATTGACATAAATTATTTTTGTGGTTTGTCAATTAAAATGAATTAAAGTGTGTTTAAAAAGGCCTGTGAAATTAAATTTTTAGAAGAATTATTACATTTTGGAACAGAAACTACAGTTTGTGAGCATTTCTCCTGGAACAGAAGTTCCAATTTTAGCCAATATTAGTGATAGTGAAGAGTAATACCTATCACATTGGTCTCCTATGCACTCAATAAATGAGTGCCTATTACATCTCAGAGTTGAATAGGTCCATGTAAGTGCTATTATTGTTTATTGCTAATTAGCATTATGGATTTAGATCTCTCAGGAACCTGGTTAAAGCTGGAATAGTGATATTCAGGCTTTCGTGTTCCTATTTGTCTTTCAATGGGTTTTATTTCATTACCTCTGAGACTCTTTAAGGAATGATTTCTAACCCTTCTTTCCTAATGTTGTAATCCATTAATGCTAAAATATCTTGGGATGTCCAGGTCTTGGAATATTTTTCATCCTATGAATATTTCTTGGAACCATTTAAAAAGCCCTTGGAAAACATACCAACAAATGCTAGACACTGTAAGTATGTGACTTCAAATTATACAGACCTTAATTCTATGATAGATAAATCCCACTTCATATCCAGTATTGTCCCCCCATCTGCAGCCTTCCCTGACTAGAACTGTCAGGGCAAAGTGCATTGCAAAGTTGAACTGTCTGAGCAGTACTAGCCTGTCACTATTCTTCAATGTTTAATGTGATATTTAGAGGTGAGATCAAAGAGATGCAGTACACCTGCAGCTGGCTCTGTTCTGAACAGCTTAGATCTTGGAGGGCAGTCACCCATGGTGCAGTCTCTGAGGTGCTGACTACCTGTGGCTCCAGGTAGGCTGTTTTTAAAAGTGCCTTGTTGAAGCCTCACAGCTCCCAGCCTGTGCTAGCTGGATTAAAGCTGTGACATGTGTATACATCCTGTAGCTGCATCTTCCAACAGCAGTCATTCCTTAGGAGTTGTGAAGCTTCATTAGTGTGCTGCTGGGGGAAAGCTAGGCTGGGAAAATTACTTTCACACTTGAATCTGAAAGCAGTTGCTGTTTCTGATCTGATGGAAAAGGATTTTGTACAGTTTATTGCCCAGCTTTGGACTAGTTACACTTTCAGACTGTTCAGACCTTCTTTCAGATGTAAATCGTATCATTGCTCCATTGTCATCTAAATGACACAGCTTTTGGTTGATTGGAAAAGCATGCACACAAAGCTGAAGTTTGGGAGAGACATTCATTAAATAATGCCATACTCTAGTTGTCTTACACAAGATATCCAGAGCCTGGCAGATACGTCCCTGTGATGTTAAGACCTCTGCTGGAAGCCTTATATCTGTCAGTCTCAGGAACAGCATCTTGCTGAATGGATGCAGATCCCTTTTGCTCTATATATAGTTGATCAAGCAGTGAGTAGAACAGCACAGAGGTGACAGCATGCAGGGGGACCTGTGTTACTCAGCAAGGAGCCTAGTTGAAGTCTTTCAGCAGAAAAAGTCTCTTTGTGTGAGTTAAAAGGTTTTGGCTAATCACTAGTCTTTACAAAACAGATTTGGTGGTATTTTGTAGGCAGTTCCATTAAGTGGATTCATTCTTATCTCTGTTATGGCTGGAGCTCCTGAGCTGGATGACTCTTAAAATGCCTTTGTCCTCTTGATTGTACATTGAGAGAAATCGTGATGCTTCATTGATGGTGTTAAACATCAGGGTTCTGGTCCACAGAAGGAAGAGGGCACAAAGCATCCAAACTGCAGTTTCCCTGGGCAAGGCAGCAGAACTTTTGAGCCATAAGTTTTCGTCGTTCAGAAGCATTTTTTCAATTTCCAAATCGGAACTGGAAACAGAAATTTTCACTTGAAAAGAAAGATGCACACAGGGGAGCTTGTTTTCTCCAAAACCTCCTATCACTGCCTTTCTTCTAATAGATCTACTGATTAACTCTACTTACTTTTCTGTTTGATATCCTTGAAATTCTCTTGCTTCCTGTTCACAGCTGCTGTTGCTCATCTCCTTTTCTCTCTTAAGCATTCTAAGACAAAAAAACCAAAATGTGGTCAGCTTTGGTGGTGAACCAGGAAATAAAAATTGTCTAATTTATCATTACCGTCCTTTCTTTCCCTTTTGCATAAGAAGACATTTTCCTCCCACATTGGTAGTGTACATGCTTTTGAAATTCATGCAGTTGGACTGGTTACCTCAGTGTTCCCCTTAAAGTTGTTGAACTGGTTCTACAGGCACACAATGAATTTAAGATATTTCTCAATTGAAAAAATCTGCAGACACAGTAGATTTGAGTAATGGGAAACATGGATAGTATGGGAGGACTAGTATGGGAATAGTGGGGGAGAGACATACAAATTGTAATTCTCCACTATTGTTATTTTAAGCCGCTCTGATGTTAAAGAATTTGATAGCTGGGAAATTGAAAGTCCACTGATAAAACTTTGGGAGGTATCATCCTTCTGTGCTGAAGTACTGCTAGTGCTTTACATGGTTTGAACTTTTCTTGCAGCAAGCTGCTGTCATAGGTGGTAAATGAACCTGCAAAACATGAACTTTTGTGTGAGCATGTTATCTGCCACCACCCTCTTGGGTCAAAGTTTCCCCAACACTTTCACTTTTTCCTTTACCTGCCAAGCTTCAGTTAGAGTTTTATGTAAGACAACAGGTTCTGTTCAGAAGGAAACAGCATGTGTGAGACTGGCTTTATATCACATTCCTTGCCCACTGTACAGACTGTTGGAATGCTGGTGCAACAACTTCATAGATGCAACCTGTTTGATTCCAAGAGGCTGAACACTGTAAAAATCAAATAGCATTTGAGTACTTGTATTTCCAAACTACACAACAGTGCAGACTGTAAAGTATTAGAGGAACTGATTGTGATGTGATAAACTGGTTTAGCAATAAAAAAACAAGGCTTTGAAAAGTGTCAATTGGGAGCAGGGAACATTTCACTAATGTTAATCACTGCTAAGGATGACTTAGAGGGTCTTTTCAGAAAAGTGTGTATTGTGAAACAACGTGTTAAGTGGTGGCAATAAAGCTTGGATACTGGGGCAAGTGGGACTGTTAATTTTGTAAATGCAATATAGTGCTAAGAGCAGCACAGAAAGGAGCAGCTGGGTCTAGTTTTGAGCAGGGCAGTCTGGTGACAGTGATGCATTAATCACCTAACAGCTCAGAGATGCTTGATGGCGGGATATCTTTCTGAGATTAACATCCTAGTGTTAGATACTGAATAAACTTTCCTGAATGGGCTAGCTTGCCAAATAGCTGTGCTTTTCTTCCTCCTACTACTTTTCCTCCTCTTCTTACTCCTACAATGCAAAGCCCATCCTGGCATTAGGGATGATGAACTATTTCTTTAACTTGACCAACTGGACACATGCTAAATAAATCTTGCTGGTATTAATAAGGCTTTTAGGGGTGTTAGGCCCTTTAAGGGGTCATTGCACCTTTAAATCTTCATCAGAACTACAGCATTGAGTCTTCCCAGAACTGTATTAATTGAATTCCATGCTACTGGGAAAGTGTGTGGTTTGTGTCTTGCATAGCAATTATAGGCAGAGCCACCAAAAACTTCAGCACTCCTTGTTTTACTTCCTCCAAAAATGCCATTCCTCTTCAAACTTTTAATAACCACCAGCTACGTGCCTTTGTGAATCTATGATTTGAAGAAGTAAACAAAACTGGAATAGCTTTTCAGCTAATGCAAATCACCAAAGTTTTTGGCTGACACTATTGAAGTATATTTCTTTCTTTAACCTTTGGATGGTTTTCTTTTACAATGGAATGCTTGGCACCGTGGTGGCCTTAGGTCCATAAAACAAAGTAAGCATAACTTATGCATCCAAAGACTGTCATCTTTAATCTCGGTTTCCAGAGTGCATCGCTGACCAAAATGCAATTTTAAAAGCTTTATTCCCCCTTTCTCTGTCAAAGAGGTCTAGTCAGAAAATAGTGGAGAACAAAACCATTTTTCAGCCTAGATGAAGTGCATAAAAATTATAAATTGATTTTATAGTGCTTGTTGAACTTTCTTGTTCCATAATAAATTATTCCAGTTAGAAAGTAACCAATGCATTCCTTGTAACTACCTACTCTCTGAACAGTGACAGCCTACTTGTATTCATATAAACCATATTGAGCAATCAGTAGAGCATATGCAGTGTTTCAATGCAACATCAGCACTGAAATCATGATAAAATACTTCAGGGTGCCAAGCTAGTTTATGGCAGGGAGTTAGTAATTTGGTCTGGTCTTTGGAAATGTTACTCAGGAACTACAGTGGAGTTAATAAGGGAAAAAAAGGTTGACTGCCAATAAGGGCCTGAGTGGCAGTTTATTTGTCTGTTCAAATCAAATATCAGATGCCAATTAAAAAGGTCTCCTGCAGTTGCTAATTAAGAAGCACTAACAGATTGATTAGCCATTTACCAATGACTGTCAGTACAAATGCATTTGTTCTGTTATCCCAGCATGTACTTCAGGGAATTGGCTAGTTTCTATTAATGAGTTTGAGCATGTTCACGTGATAAGCATGAGAGCCTAGCATTTAATTTGTTTTAATATATAAACCATTGCTTTTATTGACTGGTCTATGCTCCTCAGGCATGAACAGGCATTTTATTGCTTCAAAGGAATTTGTCTTCTAAAATGAATCTCTATAAGGATAGCAATCATCTCAGAAAATGGGTCAAATTATTGTATGTTCCACTGGTAGTGGTATGCTACCAGCATTCTGGCCTTCCTGCTCCATTTCTGAGCAATTAGTCAGAAAGGTGAAGATGGTAATGAGGAGACTGATAATGAAAAAACATTGTTCCTAAAGGTATAAGTTGAAGATCAATGTTGTGGCTGCATATCAGACAAAATTTAGAAGGCTTTTGGGCAGTTGGCCCTGCCCTGGCCTTGGTGGCACCTGCACTGTGCTGGAAATCCTGAGAGTGCCAAGGACTGTGTTGAGATTTTCAGTGCCTCCACATCCATCACAAATGTTTAGATAATAACTATGTTTTTAAACAGAAAAGTACTTTTCCCACTGTTTATCTTGAAATGATCCTTTTATTTTTCTCTCAAATTGAAGAAAATACTTTTCTGCATCATAATTTTACTGGTCACAGTCATGAGTCTTTGGCCAATATTCTTGCCTCATCTTGTTAGGTTTCTCTAAGGAAATGTAGCAGAAGCTATAAACACAACTTCTGCAAGACATATTGGTGTACTGATTCAGCTTTGAGAGAGTCACCTCTGTGCATCCTTCCATGTCTGATGCTTAGAGCTGGTGAGCAAGTAAATCTCTTAAGAAATATGTGTGAGACACCAGCTGCAGACTAAGATGTTTTTAAGAACAGATTTAGTCTTGCTCTGATAGGGTCAGTAATTTTGATTCCATTAAAGTCTTCAGTAATAATTTTTTCTCTGACTTCAGCATGAGCCATTTGATGCAATTTGGAGAAAAATGCATCAGAGGTGGAATACACTGTCCTTATTTTCAGAGCTGAAAATCTGTTTGATATTAAAAATTGAACAAGAAATCTCCTTGCATGCCATGCTGCCTTGTTCACTAGGCTGCTATTTGATACCTATTCCAGACTTTATCCCAGTTTTAGACCTATGTGAAAGTGTCCCTTGGTTCTGATTTAATGTTTGCAGAAATTATATTTGGAATGAGATAATTTAGGAGGAAATGTGTCTTAAAATTTGATGCTTGAAGGAAATATCTTTAATCTCTCCTGTTACTAGTCTAAAGGAGTTTGCAGAGACTAATAAAATTATCCCACTAAGCCCCTAATTTTTCTTTATTCTAATCATTTCTTCTCTTGATTTTCTTTTGCTTTTTTTGTTCTTCTGGGTTTTACTCTTTTTTCTGGTCCTATTTTTCTCTGCAGTTTTCACCTTCTTTCCCACAGTTCAATGTCTTCCCCACTTCTCCCTCTTTCTTATGAAAGTCCTTTGTTGTTGTTGTTCTCATCTCTCCCTTATCTTCTTTTAAGCCCTTTTTCTGCATTGTATTTTCTGCTATAACTCAGCCCTCTGCTGTCATGTCTTTGTTTCTATAGATGTTGTCATGGAGGATCCATAGTGGGCAGTAGAATGGGCAGAATCCACTTTTCTGATGGCTCCTGGCCTGAGGCTGCTGCTGCTCTTGCCCAGCAGCATCTTGCCTGCTATTATCCAAGGTGCTTTGGCTGCACACACCACTCTGAGTCAACTGTGTATCAAGAAATGCATGAGTTGCTAAGTAATTTAGGAGTGCATAGGAATATAGTTAGCTAGTATTCTTGCTTCTTGAACTATGTACAATTCCCCTTTTTTCTTTGAAAGTAACCTTATACAATTTCATTTCACGACTGATATTATTTTGGATGTTCAGAAGCTGCTGTAAGGGCAGTTGTAGAAAAAGAGGTCATCCAGATGGCTTGTTAGAGTCAGAAATATCAGAGACAGTCAAAATGAAACTCATTTGATGACAGGATAATCTTCCTCTTGTGACTAAACTAAAAGAAACTCAAGTAATAGTTGTTCTGATTTTTGCAATGGAAGTGGTGACATGTATAAATAAACCTTGCAAAACTAAATTGTTGCTAATCATCAGATGATTGTTTTCATGACACAATTATGCTGTCACCTATGTGCCTTGTGGCTCCTTAGATTATGTGTATGGCATATATGTTTGTACTTTGAGACACTCTTGCTGTAGGGAGTTTGTAGTTGAAACAGATGAGATGGATGGATGGATGGTCTGATCTGACACTAGTTGAGGCTAATGAAAATCATGGGTTTTGATGAGTGTTGACTGATGAATTGGATGGGGTGAACATTGCAAGACCTGTCCCAAGATGATTCTTGACAGCCTGTGTAAAAGCCTAATAAGAAACCTCAATCAGTGATGTCTCTGGGTGATGAGTCAATCAGAGAAAAAACTTATTTATTAGTTTCAGATTTAGTTATTGGACATTAAACAGTGGACTTGATAAGCAAAAATGAACTGAATGCAGTAGTTTACAAATAAAGGAGTTAAGATTTTAGATGCTATTCTAGTATTGGGATTTGGTAGCTTTAAATACATATAGTACCTGAAATGATTCTTATGCTTGCAATGATTTCGTTTGCTTTGTACAATAGAATAAAAGAGAAAATTCACCTGCAGTTCTAAAAATATAAAGAGTAGCAATAATTCACAAAACTGGGTAAGCTGTGATAAGGCTGAGATCAGCAGATAAAAAAATAGGTGTATGTTGTCTATATGTCTCTGATGATGGACACAATCCATTTTTATGTACCATTTGGCTTCTATCTTACATAAAGCCCAGGAAGTGAGAAAATGACGTATTTTTTTCCTTTCCAATAATGTAACTGAAGGAAATCTGTTTTCCTTCTGATAGGGACAGAGAGAGAGAGGAAACGTTTATGTCTGTGCCAGAATGAAAGTGTAGTGTTAACTGGCCAGTGCTGTGTAGCAGATTACAGTAATAGCCTTTTCTGGCTTTAAAACTGGTAATAGATTTACTTGTTGTGATAATTCAGCATTGCATGTTGAATTTTGAGTATCAAGAGCATAATGTAGGATGAAGGTAAGAGAAAGTAGAGCCAGTTAGTTGAGAACACAGTTTGAGACCCTAGATTACTTCAGAATGAGTCTTGAGTGACCTTCTGGATCTCCCAGTCCTGTCCCTCACTGCCATATACAGTCACATCCATCCAGGAGACTAAGAGGGATAAGGAGCTCATCCTCACCAAGGAGCACTCCTGGAGTGATGAATAATTGACAGATAATCTATAGGCTGACATTTCTCACTTAAGTCAGGGTTGTTTCTGTTCAGAAACATTGTTTTCACAAGCCGATTACTACCAAGTTCTGCATCGTTCATATTTACCAAAACAACTATGGTGGGCATTAAGATGTTTTTAGGTCTTTTTCCTAGGTCTTGAGTACATCTTGACTTGTAAATTCGTATTCAGACTCATCCTGAGTTAGGCATCTCTGAATCTCTTTGCTTGTCCCTGAAACAGATAAAATAATACTTCATTGCCTCATTTTAAAGTTTTCTTTAGAGAATTTAAGGTTCTGATGAATCAGCCTAATTGTTTATAAAGATAAAATCTCTTTATGCAGATAAAATAGTAGGCTTTTGGCAGTGCTTCCTTCTTTAACGAACAAAAAAAACCAGAGCAGAAGCCCAGCTATTAGTACAGTTGAAGTACAATGAATTGTGTGCTAGGATATGCTACTCAGCCGCTTCAATTGTGAGACAAATGAGTTTTCATGATGAAGAATCTCATTGAGTTTTCATACTGGTATTTTTTTTCATGGCAGTAAATACGGAAATGGGGACAATGCAGATCTGTCCTTGGCAGCAAATGTACCTAAGCAACTTCTTCTAGTTGTGGTCTATATATGGGGGATTATGTCCAAGCATGGAGATAAAGCAAGCCTGGTAATGGACAGCAGCTAAAAGGATGCATGCCAGGTAGCTCAAATGTTCAACCATCTCACAAAGTGGACTGACTCCTCTGGGCTGGCGTCACTTGGCCAAGAACAATTATGCTTTTTCCATTTTGTTTCATTTCCATTTGTTTCCAAAACCTATATAAGATCTCACTGGAAAATCTGTTGTACATTGAAGCGGGAGAAAGAACAGAGCAAGAAGAGAAAAGAAAAGGATTCACTCCTTTGAACTTGTGAAGATAAGAATATGCTTTAATGAGAAATGAGAAGCATACTTCAGAAGCATTCCTGTAATTGGCATTGAGAAATATACTGCATTATCAAATAGTATTATCAAGGCAGTACATCCGAAAAGGACCCAAGGAAGAACTAAGATCGTATATTTTGTAAACAGCCTTTTTTGCATCTTAGATGTACTGCAATCTACCACATGTTCCAAAATACAGAGAATGATTTTATAATCTATACATGTGAATGCTTTGATGTTAATCTCTATCTGAAGAAGAAACTGAATTGGTGAAATGACTCTGCAATATTAAACAAGGCAGTGGACTATTTCTGTAACAACTGTGTGACAAATTTTTTACAAGACTGGACTTGTTTTAAAATCCCTGATAGGATTTCCCCCCTCCTCCACCCCCTCAAATTTAGTTTCAATTATATCTTTGGTTTAAGCAATTTTCTAAAATATCTGCTGATCAATCCTTTAAAATCTTTTTAGGCTACTCTTAAGTAGCAAATTGAATAGAGAAGATTGTTTACACAGTGACTCTGTAATAGGGTGAGTCTGAGTAAGCAAACTCCATGTAACTTTTGCCTTTAATACATTTATCTTACATTTCATGAAAATCAATGTTGTTCAGTCTTGTATTTTTTTATCTTCTGACATCAAAATAAAGTTACCATGAAGCAAAAGTTAAAATACCAAATGTGAAAGCAGGTTTTGTAAACCTTAATGTCCCAAGGATGATCAGATCTCAAGTGATTACATAGAAATAGGATACAGAAGTAGAAAGAACAAAGACTGTATCACTTGTGACTCAGATTGCTTCCCTACACTGCCTGTCAGTCAAAGCTGATGGGTTTAGGTCTCTCCCACCAGTATTCCTTCACCAGAAGGCAACTGTATTAGAAGACAGCCCAGGCAAGAAATAGGCATCTGACTGCACACTTGCATAACAAAATCTGAACCTACAAGTGGTTTCAGCTGCTTCTGGTGTTAGGTGGGCAGAGGGAGGCAGGTAGCCTCAGTAGCCATGTGATGTTGAAGTCCAGACTGATAACTTGGTTCTTGAGACCATCTGTACCACACCTCAGCATTTGGATGGTTACTATCTAGACTAAGTGGTATGACTGTCCTGAGGGCCTTTGCATTAGAATTGCTGAAATTCAAAGTGGCAGCTGCTGATGATGCAGGGACCGAACTCATCTGAGCTGAAGCAGCCTTTTGAAAATGCAGTTTGAAGTAGCCAGATATTCTGAACTAACCGTCTTCTTTAGGGTAGTTAAGTGTGACTTGTCAAACCTAATCTCTCCTGTGATGGTCAGTAAAGAGTATAGGCTATTTCTCTTTGTACACTTACTGGGGGTATTTTCTCAAATATAAATATCAGTCCCACTTCAGATATCCACTGGCATCCCATTTATCAAAGTGACAGCCAGCCAGCAAGCAAGCAGCCCTCTCAAAATGTATAATAAAATTAGCTGCAATCGATACTCCATTCAAAGTAATATGATTAAGCCTATAGGTTTAGGTTTAATTTCATCTTACAGTCTGCAGATGACACTGTTTCAGAAGGACGTGATTTTTGCAATGGCCAGAAGATAAGCACAGATCAATTTACAGTTCTTGTTGGCCAACTGCACTTACTAGGAGAAAAAAAAGTTGCTGACATGTCTATTGCAGGGAGACAGTTATAAGCTATGGCAGACCTCAGGACAATACAACATAAGTTTTATTACGCATTTTTTCTTGAGGACTCCAAATGCTGATAACTGCTGAGCCAAAGTGCTTTCAGATTCTTGTTATTACTGGTGCACATCGAACTTAGTGAGCGGAATGCAGTTTAGCGTTTGTATTAGAATTATCACTTGCACATGAACATACAATATTGATAAATCTCACTACCAGTTAAGAACTTAGGAAAATATCTAAAGTTATCTATCTGAAGTAGTATCAGGACATTAGTGGCGTTAATTGATTGGGAGTTACACTGGCTGTAAGTAAAAGAATTTTACAGAGTTTCAGTCTATTGCTGTGTATCTGATAGTGACTTAATTTGATCTACTGTAATGTTTTCTTTCTCTCTGACAGCTGCCCTTGGGTCACTTTCCATAGTGTCACTGGTTCAGTGTCTAAAAGTATTGCTAAATTTAAAAAATATAGTAGAGTGCATTGTACTACTGATGTCAGTTTTTACATCATTAAAATGCTTTTGAACACACTCTTGAATAAGAGAATAGAGTACCACCAGCAATGCTGATACTTATTTTCAGCATGTAATATCCCATCCTGCTTCTTGTGTGCTTTCTCACCATTGTGCACGTGGGACGTGTCTTCCTTCAGCGCTTGTGTGATTCTGTGGTGCTGCCTTGTCATTGTCACCTACTGTTGTGATGCAATGTCAATGAAGATATAAATCAAGTCTACTCTGAAACACCTCCTTTTAGAAAGATAAGCATCCTAAAAGTTCTGCACAGTGCACAGTGTGGACACCAGGCTGATCGTCTCTTTTCAAGCTGATAAAAGCAAGATATTTCCTCTTCGAAGTTGGAGGGAGAGCGGCTAGCAGAAAATTCTCTGTGAAGATACATTCTTTGTGGAATTTGTTCTGCTTCTCTGATCCATTGCCCTGTCTGGAAGACACTCTTCTTTTGGCTCTTTGATTGAGGTATAGGGTGAGGTGTTTGTGTCCTGTGTGGAAAAGGGATTGGCAGCAACTGCAAAAGGGAGTAATGCAGAGGATTTGAGAATCAGGGTTTTGGCAATTTGCTAGCAGCACATTTTGAGCATAACACTTACAAAGGAAATGTCAAGAGTCAGTGCCATGTTAAAGAAAGCCTGAACTAATCTTTCAATTTGGGCTGTGAGAGACACTGATTTACAGTGGTATGTGCACATGCACACACGCTGTGTGCTTTTGTGTGTGTATAAAAAACCCCTGGCCTCTGATTCTTGTAATCCCTTTCTACTAGAAAAAACATTTCATGGTATTATAGGGATTTTTGGTCAATTCAGGAGAGTTGTGTCTTAGCACATTTCCAATCAATTGAGGCCAGAAGTGTGCACCTGACTGTGCACTTGTGTAAAGCCTTTAAGCAGTATGTCTAAAATGGCAACTCACCCAGGAGCTTTAGCTCTACTTAACAGGAAAGCAATGTGTGTATGACAAGTTATATTGTATGCTCTGAACATGCTTTTGTCTGAGAAGTGATCATGTTTTCATTATAAGTCACTTGGAAACGTTTTCTTTTGAACAAGTTTCTCCTCTTCAAAGTATCATCTAACTCAGTGAAGCAGCTGCCTCTTGGGTAAATCCTCTGAAGGAACAGTTCTTGTCAGACTCTTTCAACGAGTCCATCTAGGTTAAAATAATCAGATCTGCTGATGTGTGCTGCCATCAGCAACTGTATTGGCTTGGGCACGTCAGTGTATAGAGTGGCTAATTTAAAAAAATGAACTGATATCTGCTTGCCCTGAGACAGGTTAAATTGTGAGTAAACTTGCAAAAGTCAAGTCTTCTTGCTCAGCTCCTGATACTCACAAGGCAGATGCTGGGGGTGACTGTCACATTTCTTATGCCATTGTAAATGTATTCATCTCAGGATGACAGAGCTGACACAGCTGGAATTACAACCCTATTTCCATCAAGCCTTGTAGAGATGTCATTCTTAATTGAAGCAATGCTTCCTTCCTGGCCCTTTGCTGGTATGTATGTCAGGTATGAGTTTGCTGCACAGAAAGACTTTAAGTGTGTTTAACTTCATGTTCTGCAGCTTGTCTTCAAAGGAGTTGCCCACAGCTCAGAACTACAAACATCTTCATCTTTTGTGTCAAGATGACCTGGTTGCTTTACTCTGCAAAGCAAAATGAATGATGGTTGCAGATTTCTCTGGCTCCAGCCTTCTATCTGTACTTCACTTGGCTCACTTGCAACTCATCTAGTCTCTAATATATGTAGACATCTGAAGGTTAATGTGTACTCCACATTCCTCTAAGTACCTTCCAGACACCCTTTGACTACAGCTTGGTAAAAAATGTTATAAAGATGGATTAATGACTAAGTGTTCCTTAGTTGTAGCTGAACAACACTCAGAAAATGGGAAGGTGGCCCAGCATTCATGTATTCCCTAAGAGTTTGTTCCTCCAGAGCATGGCTTTCCAAATGCCACTGGAAAGCTGATGATGACTTCACCTAAAACATTGTAAGTGGCACAGTATTCCACAAATGAACTCATCATCTTAAAAATCAATAGTGTTGAAGATGTGCGTTCCAAACAGTGACAGCACTAATCTGAAAGTGTTCCCTGATTCAGCAGCTGAATGGAAATAACCATTAGAGAACAGGATGCTTCCTACTGTTCCACCCCCGCCTTTCTCTTTTTTGGAAGTAATTCATGTTCCTTTGCAGCTGCTAATGGCAATGAACTCTTCTGTGTCTATGAATTCCTGAGACATGAGAAGAAATAGTGAGATAAAAAGCCAGCAGCAATGTGACTGTGAGAGAAGACTACGAGTTAAGGCTGGGAACCATCTAGCTTTGGTGTTGGACAGGTAGGATTTGCTTGTTTTGGGGAAGAATGTACTTAAAGGTGGTATTTGGGGCTTATAGACACCGATTTGAGATAGTTTTTGTTTGGGGCTGCCAGGTCTGACTGGGTAGATTTTGACCTGAGACTATAAGGTATTGCTGATATTGGCCTAGGGTTTGGACTAATAGAACAATGGAGACAGAAAGGTTAGAAGAAAGCAATGATCACTTGATCGAGGACTAGGTTTAGATAGGGATTTCAGTAACAGAAGAAAGCTTGGTGTATATGGGGTAGAGGAATCTAGTCTGGGAATCTGCATTTGTCCTTGAGTTTTGAAGGAGCATTTAGACTATACTATTCTAGTTGATGCCCATTGGCATTTTCTTGCTGTATTAAACATGTGTCTGAAAGTCTGTGGGTCTTTGTTAAAATTAATCACTTGTGGAGAAATCAATGAATCAAATTTTACCAAGGGCTACAGTAATTCAACTCTTTAGAATACAAGTGAGGACCAATCACAGAGCATGTCTATATCACAGTGAGCTTTATTTGAACTGTGGGACTCGCTTTTTACCAGAAGCTCTGTTTGTGGGCATGGCTTCTGTTTCTTCCCTTAAAGAACAATGGATACTGCTCCTGGCCATAGATTGCTATTCTGCTCCACCATGTCCACTTTATGACCTATTCATAAAAGTAGATTTACAGTGGCAGAGACCTTAATGTATCGTTGCAAAACAATACAGGCTTTAGAGTCATGGCTTCAACAGTCTCATAAGTTTGTCTAGCCAACAACCTGCGAGCCAGCAGGCTAAATGTAGACTTCTTCCAAATCTGGCTCAGTTTCAGATGTAGTTTTAACACTGATTTCAGCTGTGTGAAATTCTCTGCAGGGATCTGCAGCATGTAGAACCTCAGTTCAGGATTTCTTTTGCTGCATCACCTTGGTTTATCTGGAGAGAAGTTGTGCACTCAGTCCTTTATGCATTACTTGATTTTTTGCTGACCTTGATGCTCCACCATTACTCCCAGCAGTCAGCTTCAAGAACAAAAGGCAGTTTCATTATTGCAGTTCGGCTGCAGCCAAGGAGAAAGATGGACTGCAGATACAAGGAAAAGCAAACAGAGGAAGAGAGTGTGCTTGTGTTTGCACATGTTAAATTAAAAAACAAATAAAAAGGACAAAGAGAAAACAAAAAACTCCAGGCTGAAGGAAAATCTTTAACTGGTACAAATCATAAGCTCCATCATAATAAAGCCCCTTCTAATTTCCAATACTCTCTTCTACTTTCATTTTTAAAGCAGTTTCTCCACGCAGAAGTATTCTATCACACCTGCTTTGTCAAAAAGCTCTGTGAAAAATGATTGAGACACAAACATGACATTAAAACAAAATAAACCAACAAATTCTGTAAGGAGCTAAGACTTCTCTTACCTCTGTGATACAGCCTTCTTTTGTACTCCTGACACAGGTCCACCGCTTTTTACCACTTGCACACAGTAGTGGAGATATAATATTATTGAATTTACAGAAAAAAATCCTCCTTACCCTAAAATGCTCATTATAGAAATGTGTTCGTGTCTGTTCTTTAACAGAATCATTTGGGGAGTCACTGCTTTTACTGCTGCTTGCAGTAGGACTATAGTGCTGTCAAGACTTTGATAAGCTGTCTACACAATTTCACTGCAGAGTTTTGTTTCTTGATTTCCCTGTGCTGGCTTACTGCATCTCAGTTGTGCTTAGAGGATCTGTTTGTTCTTAGCGAGACTGCCCCGAGCATTATTTCCCAATTGATTCCAGCACAGCCTCTGAAAATGTGTTGGAGGAAGGGCTGCAGATCCTGTCTCTGAGAGAGGTTTGGTTGTAAAGGACTAGTAAATATCCGGTGAACATTTCTCTGAAATGCTTCCTTTTTAAACTGGGTCCACCTCTGAGGCTGACAGCAGCACACTTCTGAAAAGCTGTCCCCTGCTTTTGAGCTGCTGCACTTTGAGTGCAGATATCTGGCAACTAGATCGAGAGATGAGGACCTAGAAGTTGGTAATGAACTCCTTGCCACTTCAACAGTGCAATCCTTTGAATTGTTTTGGAATATAAAGAAAGATTAAACAAGATTTATCACCATCTGTTTTCTCTCCGTGTGGGCTCTAAGTGTCTTAAGAGACTGTTTCTTACACTGCCTGTACAGCACCTAGCACAGCGCTCCTTGACTTTAGCAGAGCTGTCAGTAGTAGCAGCAGTAACCTCCAGGCTAGTTAGTAGGCTACGTGCTGGAATTGAGCTCTCCAAAACCCAGAAAGCTGTAGGACATTATTGGACTCAGCTTTTCTAACTGCCAGTCAGTGCTTTCTCATCATGTGCTTGGGACGTCGGTTTGGCACGTACATTTGTCTTCAGACAGTTCAATACTATTCATAAGTGTTGTGTGCATGCAAATGCTTTTGGTGCTGCTTTAACTGATCCTGAAGTCTGCTTTAGCCCAGATGAGATACTAGAGATTGCTTAAAGTTGTGTCTTCAATGTAGTAATGGAATAACCTAATATGTTGTTATTTGCCTTAGGCATTGGACTGATGCTGAATGCTACTTGTGTGATCTTGAACACTCAGTAACTTATTTTGTAGTACTTTAGTATTAAAAATGTATCAAGTAGTTTACCTTTTCCAAGTGCCAAATGTGTTTAGATGCTTTTTGAACTAAATGCATTATCCAGTCAGCAAACAGCATGGCAGACTCTGTAAAAACAAACCCATTCTGAGTTGAAAGCAAAGCATCTTACTCAGGGCGTATTAGCCAGCACAAAACCTGCGTTTTCTTTATGTTCACCTAAGTATTGCTATAAAACATTGATACGTTCATATCAGTCTCCATAGCACTCTAGTAGCACATCCGAATCACCTACTACAGGAAAATCTTTCTCTTTATTTTTTAATTAATGGGCAAGCATATGAAACACACAGTAAGATTTAAATTGCATCTGTGTCCCAGTTGTATCCCTCTGTCTCCAGCCTAGTTTTTTAAGATGTGATCTATTTACAGGCAAGGGCTCTTAAAAGCTAGCCAGGAGTCTCCCCACTAGATATCCAGCTTCTCATATTCTTCATTTGGGAAAGCCGAGGATTAAAAAAGACAATTGAAAGCTTGCACAGTGGGTTAGACAGTATCCTGCCTCCAGGTTCTGGCTGAAGGGATGCATCAAGAGCAATTGATGGGATCCTACCCCGGGACTTCTCCAGTTGGAGCTGAAGCTGCCCTAGGGAGGCTCTGGCACCTCCTTTGGGGAAGTATCTAATTCCAGAGGCATCTGTGCTTGAGGCTAATAAGTCTTCATTTCCTGCTAATGCTGGGAACTTACAGTAAAAATGGAGCCTTGTGAACTTACTCTGCAGCCAGCCCCAGCTTCCCGGGAGTGCGGAGGCACAGAATTCAAACTGCCTGAACCAAATGAGACAGCAGGAGCCCTGAGAGCAGGAAAAGCCATTTAAAGCTCTTCTGCTTATATCTTTCACTGCTGAACTTGCTGTGGGGGTAGATGTTAATTTAATGAGTACTCATTAAATTATCTTACAGTAGCTCAGATAGGTCCCAGCAGGTTCCTTGAACATGACACAGGATTTTGTTTTGTATTGTTTGGGCTTAATTAATTATTCTGAGGAACAGTTATAGTCCTAACAGAAAAGAATATAAAAACACTGGATAAAACTTTCTGGAGATAACTTATCCCCACCTATGTTTCTTAGTAGTATGTAAAATATAGCTCAGCATTCAATACTTTTTTTTTTCCCCAATGCATTCTAAGTAAATTATTCTTGAAATGTTAAAAACAATAGCCTCAAAGAAAGAAAAGTAATTTTAAGCTAAAGCAATATGTATGAACTAAATGAATTTGAAGTTAATCAAAATATGTTGGGAGAGTTTTGCCTGGAAAAAAAAAACCAAACACATTTGTCTTGGGATCCATCTGAAGCAGTTTTTCATTGCATTTTTCAGATTTCCCACAGATGCAGAAGATGAGTTGTTCACACAACACTGTTGTCAGCATGAGTTGGGAGAGATTAATTCCATCTGAGATGTACCATTAGAAGTGAAGTGTGACACTTCTAGTAACAGCAATTAAAAACAAAACATAGGCTGTTTGCCTGAAATTGAAGCCCCTCATGAAGGGGGAAAAAGTAGGAGATGAGGGTGGTCACAGCTGATGTTTTTCAAGGCTGTTCCTAAAGACAAATAATTGATAGATTATCAGAGACTCCATCTTGTGTTTGCAGTAATTGAAGACTAATTAGTAGCAAAGATAACTGGTTGTACCGTCATTCAAGTCCTTTAGTGATTCAGTCTTGGTAAAGACAAATGACAAGCATAAAATATTTACCATTTTCAGGGTTCAGATGTTCATCAGTGGACAGAGGTCTCTTTCTGGGATGTGGCCATGTGCTCCAGCACATCCACTGCAGTGATAGTCCAGCACCCCTCTCCAGAGACTCCCCTCACTCATGGCAGGAGAAATACAGGTGTAACACATTCATTTTGCTAAAACAGACAAGCCCTCTTACAGCAGTAAGGTCCCTTTCCTTGATGCGTGGTTGACTGTACCTCTTCGGATACTGCATGTGTGATGTCCTCTGGGCTCCAAGCCCTCCTGTGTTAACAAGGGTAGAGAAAAACACCTTGAGGTCTTCTAGCACTCTTTTTTTAGGTCCTGATGTTTTCCATATCATTGAATGAGAAAGCTCAGATCAGGCACAGAGTGAATGAGCTGGATGCTCAACAGCTAATTTTGTGTAAAAGATATTTTTTTCCCCCCTCTTATTTAGATGAACAGCTTATCAGTGTAAGTCAGGCCTGAATAAATGAAACCTTGTGTTACATGGGTTTACATATAAATTAGCTCACATTTTCTCAGAGACAGGCTGGGCATTCTCCATTAGTTTAGCAGAATTTTCTAGTGATTGCGAAATTGAAGGCCAATGGAGCCTCTGCAAGAAGAATGCGTGCTGATGTTAGAATTCTGTGTTCATAGGAGGTGAGCTGTGGTCTGAAGGTTTGTTAATAACTGAACTGATGTGCAGCTGGCAGGTCAAATCAAAGGCAACGTTATTTAAACTAACTCAACACTTCATGGTATGTTTATTTTAGGGAAATATGGAAACAATTTTCGTACCCTCCGATAAATAAATAAGGTGTCAGGCTTGCAAATTATCTTAGAAAGGAAATTTTGGGTTAGTATTTCCAGAGTTCTGAAGCAGTGGAGGCAAATGCACCAGAGGTAGACTGTGGAGAAGAACATTTTAAATCATTTGCCTGTAGTGATGAGTTTTGGATGAAGTGAGGTTTCTGACGGACAGAGTGGTTGAAGATAATAACTTGAGAGCAATACAGTAAGTAAAGATCATGATGAACTTACTCTATGGCTGTGGACATTCTATATTGTGAATCATTTCTGAAGTGCCTAATCCTGTGATATAAAACATGATGACATCTGACTGCAAACTGCTTACAAGGGCTGTTGCTTGGCACTTTGACCTTACCTATGAGCAGCTTATTCTCCTGTGATGGATACCAAAGGTGTCTGAGAGTTACAGTGTGAATTTATCCGGGCAGACAAGGAGCTGTGGTGAGAGAGGGGAAACTGATACCTTCATGGGGATATTTAGCAAATCCAAGCCGAGAGACCTAATTGCTCAGTGTTTCTTAGGTGGAAGAATAAGGTCATCTACAGAAAGTGACCTGGAGATGTCCAGAAATGAGGAATGAGAAATGGTTTTTATCTCAGGTCTTGTATATTCAAAGTACAAGCAGTGTAGGGGGTCTTACTTTCCTGAGTGTATGAATAGTACTTAACATAATAAGCCTGTGGTTTCTGGACAACTTAGTATTGCTGTAAAATGGCATTTATGATAGGTTTCTTGGTTCTGTGTTAATCCTTAAAGCGATGCCTGCAGGAAATGGTGGGACATTTTTTATGTGTGTAAAAAAAAAAAAAAAAAAAAAAATCAACAGACAACGACTGATTGATTTTGTGGTTGAAAAGCTCCTGATGCCTGGTTTTTGTTTGTTTATTTTTTTAACAGAAACCTCAGTGCTTTTCCCAGCTACAGAGAGTGTTTTGTTCCCTTGGTTTATCAAGCAATTACATCCATGTAAACAATTGTTTTGAGTTATCCATTTCCAACACTTCCAGAATGAAACTGGAATCTGTTGAAATTCAAGAAGTTCTGATGCAAGTAGCCAGATGATGGTAGGAATTGAGTGCAGTGCCATTAAAATAAATGAATAAAGTAATGGTAATGAACTCTTAACTTGTGGACACAGAACAGTTTGACAAATTGCAGATAATTTTCATACTTTGGTACTTTCTTCTTCATGAAACAATTAAGTGTCATCTATTGTATTTTAAGAACAAAAGCATTTGTTTCAAATGTGGCATATTTCTCTCCTCTCAAATGTCTTTTTGCAGTTTCTTAGTCTTTACCATTTTAGATGAGAGATTTGCCTTCTTCATAGTGTCACAGGCACGTGAATAGCTGATCTGAATTTTCATGTATTCAATAGAGCACAAGAATTGCTTACAGTTGAGTTCTTAATATTTTTTCCAGTAAAATTAATATTTATTTCATTCATAAGCAACTGCAGAAAAATGGAAATGTCTGCAGTCACACAAGATGGTGTAGATTTTAGCAAATTATTTTATTTACCTTAAATTGTGATTTCCTCGAATCATCATAGTAAATCCACTTTAGCAGCGTGATATGCATTATAGAGTTTATGCCACATCTTCAGAGCATCTGTTATACCTCATAACTGAAAGTGCTTGACTTCGCTATCTCGTTTCAACATCTTTTACTTTCACTACCTGCTCTTCAAACTAATCAACAGCAATCAAAAGAGGAGAGGAAACACAGGATGGGCAAAAGGAAACAAGGTGCTGTAATTCAATCCATGCTTGGAGAAACAAAAATTCACTGCTACTTACTTTGATGGAAATGAAGTGTGATTTATACTTCTTAATACAACAGCAACAACAACAAAAATCCAGTGAAAGAGTCATGAATTTCTTTTTAAGATAGATTCATATTGAATTGGAAATATGCCTTCAGTGCTGGGGGACAGGAAAAACACCTGATGCACTACTTCTTAATTTAATACTTATTTGTTTGTGCTCAGCCAATGTGTTATTATGATTATTATCAGGTAAGGGGAAGACAGGCAATTCTAAAAGACAGTCTGACTTCTTTTCCTTAGGGCTTTCATGAAGACCTTTCATATTCTTCAAATGCAAAGGACATTATAGACACTAAATATTTAAGCTAGATAATTTTACATAATGGAGTTTGGAGTATGAATTACTTGTAAAACTTCTTTACCTTGTGTATTTTAGACTGTACAGTAGGTTAGACTGGCTAGCCCTAAAATCTAAAGGTGTATTTCTGTTCCAAGTGAATTAATGGGCTGTTTTGTCATCAGCATAATAGGGATAATAGTTCAGCTAGTAAGTCTTTTACAGCCCATATGCTCTCTAAACTTAAAAACATGCACAAGTCTGCATACAGACAGTTCATGCTCAAAGAATTCGTAACATCTCAACATGCATCAAACAATGGGGCTGGTGCTTTTTATTTGAACTTTGGTTTGAGTGACCTTGGTGAAGGTCACTAAGAGGCAAACAACCTTATGCTGCCTGAAAGATGCAGCAACATCTTTTCCTGAGTGAAATCTGCAAGTTCTCATAAAGGTTTTGTGACAATAAATGTGGCTAAGAGTTCTTAGTTTGTGTTGCAACTTAAGTAGTGTATAAATGGGCTTTTGAATAGCTTCTGATGATCCTTGTACCAGAGACATAATTCAGAATTAGATAATTTCTTGGGCTTTTTTTGTTTTCAGACTCTCTTTTTGTCAGTGCACAAGCTAAATTGTGCAATTTAAGCACATTGATTAATATCTTTGCTCCGTTCCATCTTTTTTTTTGTTCAAATACAGTCTGTTGGATTTTCCTTGTAAGGCTGAAAAAGCTCATACTTCATTCTGCCATTCTTTAAATACATCAACAACATGTAGCTTTGGCTTTAAGAAAAGACAACATCAAGAAAACATCATATTTACCTTGAGTCATCCCTGAAAGGCTACTTCAAAGGATTTGTCAAACACACTTGTGAATGTGGGAGTTCTGCTGTGGGTTTTTTGTTTTGTTTTGGAGTTTTAGTTTGGTTTCGGTTGCCGTTTTGTAGGAGTGGGGGATAGGTGGGGTATATTGTTGTGGTGATTGTACGTTTAAGTGATTGTGGAATGTGAGAGAGCTTAGGCTGCTCTTGAGAGATTTCTGTTCCAAGTGATAGCTATTCTATTTGATTATTTGCTCTGTTTTGGCGGGTTTGGTTGAATGTTTTTTTCAAAAAGAAACAAAGACAAGTGAAATCTCAGTTTTACTCAAATCTCTTGAATATTAATTAGTTCATAACATCCATTTTCTTACAAGCTGAACAAGCCTTTGGTTTGAGGTGCTGTATGTGTTAGAGGAGGTGACCTTAATGCTCACTTTTTACTCTTTTGATCAGAAAACCTTATTTATTGGCACAAGGCTGTATGGGAGATACAAGCTCTACTATAAACTCTGTGCTCTTTTTTATTGTATTTTTTTTCTCTGCTTTTTAATGCCAAAAAGCTTTGAAAAGACACTTGGAATCCACAGGGGAGAGATAAATTAGACTCCAACTGACATGATTGAATTTTAAACTACTGAATATTTTACAGTTAGATTAGATAATGCTAGGTTCCACTAAGCAGAGCATCAGTCTGTTTGGGGGAGGTTTGTTTTCTGATTCAGTTATAAAACTGAAGCCAGTAGCCCAAACCATTCAATGTCTTCAACTCACTATGTGATTAGCCATCTTCCCCAAAACCAGTGTCAGACTTCTCTGCAAAGTTAGAGAAATTTGACCTTTACCAGCAATTCTTCTTTGATGATCTGGATTTCATGCCTTATGGATTAGGGTTCACCTTGTTCTCCAAGAGTACCAGAAAAATAAGTCAAAGTGGTTCCTTAGACCAGCTGCTTTCTAGCTCACATGAAGATGTGAGCGGAAGATGTTGTCTATGTGGCTTCTGAAAGTGGCTGCAGATGGTAAATCCTACAGTTATTCTCTCCCCAGTGATGCGGCAACACTTTATTACACTGCTTCCTCTAACCTGTCTCACAGCCCTGCTTGGCCCTGGTCTGGGAATAAGATTAATCCAGTACTAGCATGTTGATTTGGCAGATCCAATGGAAATAATTCCACTTATCGTATTCTTGAGAAGATGTATTCAATTAGGTAATTAAAGACAATGTAGCTGAAAACATATACCACTCATTTACTTTGATCTTTTAAATATGGTAACAAATATTTATGAGTCTCAAACATAAGTGCAAAGCCATTGCAGTCAGACAATGCAAGTTTAGTAGGCTGAGACACATCTTAGAGCAGTGTGCTATGAATCCTTTTGGACAGCAAGTGGGTGAGGGCGAGCGCCAGACATCTGCTGGTGTGGATCAGTGAACTGAGGATAATTCTATTATGCTTTTCATTTTCACTCATTCAGTTTAAAATGGGAAAATAAAAGTTCGCTTTGGAAAAAAAGTTCTTAACAATGGTGAAACCTTACAAACTGGAGAGAAAGTGCCTGGATCTTGCTAAGAAACGCCTTTGTGGGTGTGTTGTTCCTTTAGGGCAGCTTTGAGGGTCTGCTGTGAGATGAAACTAATGAGATCTTTCCAGTGAAGCTTTGCTATTGCTCTGATGTGGCAAACAAGATCATATACCCCTTAATCTCATGTTGATAATTACTTCTCGACAAATAGGGATTCATTTGATCTGTCTGCTAGATATGGATCTTATTTCCCCTTCTCAAGAGAAGGAGGATGTTTTTCAGCCCCAGGATTGTGGAAAATGCAGAAGAGGCTGCTGCACTGAAGGTCAAACAGTGATTGTTTGGGTTTCTTTATGCTCCCTGGAAAAAAAACACCAAACCCACACAGTGGTTATTTCAGCATTTTAACATTGAGCTGCCACAAGGGCAACGTGCCCTTCTTGGGGTAACCCCTTTGTAACATGTGACATTCAAGACATTGCTCAGTTACTGGAACACAGAAATTGTTTGGTACGTATTTGTGTCACTGCATAGGCTGCTCTTAAAGCAGCAGCCTTGGAAGTGTGGAGAAACATATTTGCTCCTTGACTGATCTCCAATTGTTTAATTTCATGACTGTTTTAAACTCTCTTAGATTATTACTTTTCATAGGCTGAATTACTGCTGCTATCAGGAGATGGGTCCCTGGGCTTTTACATAGTCCTCTTGTATAGCAGTGCAGTGAGAACGATGTTATGTTTTGTTGCAGAGTAAAGGCTGTGATTTCAAGAGCCTTGAAATACCTTCTTAGCCTGTTTCAAATGGGTATGTGTTTTGCCTAGGAAGTCTGCATGGCTAGCTGTAATTCATCTGGCACGATGCTCTCCATGCCCAGCTGTCTGGGCTATTGGTACTGGGATGTTGTGTCAGCATGGATCAAATTCAAGATAGACTGTAGATGTGATACTACCACATGGTACCTGTTTGCTTTGCACAACTGATTTAGAGGAGCACGGTGCTGGCACTTTTAATGCCAAGGTACAGTCTCTTTCTGTTCTCATAACAGTCAGTTGTTGGGTGAAGATGGGCTTTCAAAGAGTTTGGGTTTATTGCAAGACAGTGTCTGCTATTCCTTGTACTCCTTCAACGGCAACCCTATCAGCACCTTGCTCTGTTGTTATGGGTATGAGTTCCATCATCAGCTCATGCAAACGATTGCATTGCCCATTTTCTCTTTTTAATTTTTTTAGAACAGTTATGTGTACATGACTTCCTTTGCTGGCCTTTTTTTCCTTCCGCTACAGACTCATCTAGTCTTTTATATCGTGCTGATGTGCAGAAGTACAGAGGGACATTTGCAGATATGTGAAGCCTCACAAAAAGTGCTGAGAGGTGGAACCTGTTCTTGGGCAAGCTGTTTTAATTTTCTCACCTAACAGTCTTCATCTGTCCTGTTCTTCCCGTTTATTATGGTAAAGACATCTTACATCTCTGCAGAAAAAAAAATGCTTGTTTTTTTTTTCCGAGGAGTGGTAGCTTGTTTTGCCCAATGGATGCCACCTTTTCTAATTAATCAGTCTTTTTTCTTATGTGTGGTAGGGCTGTTGGAGTTTGTAGAGTAAAAGAGAGTGAGCAATTCCCCAACAGCCCCTGATGCACATTTCTCTCTACAGTACAATGACCAGTGCAGCTGAACTGTCATGGAGAAGGACATTTACAGCTTATATGTGGCAGATCAAATTTAGAGGAAAGAAGAGATAAAGACTGCTGTGAGCCTAAACAAGTATGAGAATGTACTTCTGAATCTTCATGGAAGTAGGGAAAGAGGATACAGTTAAGGATGTTTGCACTATAATTGTTTTCAAGGCACTTTTTCAAGTTTAAGAGGGGAAATTTTGTAAAAGTGATAAAAGCATTGATTTATCTGTGATTTGTTGGCAGCCTGTGGAGGATCCCACACCACCAGTGACTCTACCTGCAAGGGTTGTAACTTTGTGGGAGGGTAGAATTGGAGCCTGGAAATTTAGCACCATGGCAGAGTCCCACAGAGAGGAGTTTGTGAAGAGCTGCAACCATAGAATCATTTCAGTTGGAAAAGACCTTTAAGATCATTGAGTCCAACGGCTAACCTCACACTGCCAAGTGCATCATTTGGGAAAGATTCGTGCCAGAAAGGTTTATTAGGGACAGTATCCTGTGGGAGGGACCCCATGTTGGAGCAGGTGAAGAATAAGAGGAGGAGTCCTTCTCTGGGAAGAAAGAAGCAGCAGAGACTATCTTTAAGGGACTGGCCACATCCCTATCCCCTGCTCCACTGAGGGGAAGGAGGTAGAGACGTGGGGAGCAGAGATCTGAGCCCAGGAAGAAGGGAGGGGTAGGGAAAGGAGACCTAAAAGTTCTAGTTGTACTTTTCTCATCATCCTGTTCTGTGGTGGGGGTGTGATGCTTCATTGCCAGCTGGGCCTGAACCACAACACAGCTCTATCAGCAGTTAATGTGGATGGAAACGAGCCTTATGCTACTGCCAGGTTTTGTTACGAATTGATGATTATGGGGTACCAGCCTGTTTGAGCATACAGTCTTAGAAACCTTAAAAAGACTGCCTTTACTGGAAGTGCTGCCAAGCTGCTTGCTTTAGGATGTTTCAGCTTTGGAGGTACCTCAAGCTACTAGAGTTTTTTGAACATCTTGGCTGTAAAGGCTGAAGCTGTGAATATATAATATGTGATGGCAGTAGGCCCAGCTGGAGTACAAACACACACACACAAATACATGAGAATATGAACAGTGCTAACAAGATATAGATACTGTGCTACAGTGCTGCTCTCATCCCAGTTCCACAAAATGGCATATGGAATGAAGACTTTACTCTGCCCATTTCTTCTCACATTAAGGTCAGATTTTGAACTTTCTAGGACTTTCTGATTTCCTCTGTTTTTTTCACTTCCCCTTTCAACTTAACATTGCCTTTTAATTTGATTATTTTGAGAGCTCAGAAAGATTCTGAATTTAATATGCAGGGAGCTCATTTGTTTTTAAATGATTTTCAGTCTGGAAGTTGGGAGACTACAGGCAGCTGTAAAACAAATTGCCTACGAATGAAGATGAGTTTCTTGGTTACCTGAAAAACCAAGTGGGTTCATAATTAAGTTTAAAAGGTGAGTTTCTTTTGGCGACTTGATTCAAAGATTTTGCAGCTAAAGGCCTATCAAATCATGAGGGTGGGGACCTGGATTTCTCCATCTTTTACAATGTGTTGAATTAGTCAAATTCTGAGCTGTGATAGGACATGAAGTCTTTTAGGTAACAAGAGTACAAGAGCATTTAGTCTATACCACTCCTTTAGTCAGGTTTACATCTACAAATCACACAACACATGATAAGGGAAGCCTGTTTCACAGCCCTGCAGGCATGAATGAGGCAATGACAACTTCAAGATTGACAGACCAAGAAAGGAGCCTCCAGCCCTGGGAGAGGTAGCAGGCTGCAACATCATGATCTCTGCTTCTTGCTACAGAGAGTGGAGCCCATAAGAATGGTGAGAAAGGGAAAAAACCCATCATGTTCTGGTGGAATTTTCAGTTCGATCATTACATTCCAATCATCAGTAAATCCAAGTTACCGAAGTTTGGCAGTAGGATGCTACACAAGCTCATCAATTCTTAGACTTCCTTTGAAATAAACTTTCCTTATGCAAAAAGCTGAGCCTTTGAGACTTTTCTGGTTTGTGAGACAGGAATTTGTAAAAATACTTTCTAGTGAGTGGTTAAACAATATGATTAATAGATCTATTGCTGTTCTGTGCATAGGAAGATGATATATATGAGAAAGCAGAATGGAAACCCTGGGGAAGTTATCTTTTCTTCCCAGGTTTTTCTTTTCTTCTCCTTCCTCCTTTTGTAAATTCTTTTGTGCTTTTTAATTATTTTTTTTTTAAGGGAGAGATAATTGTGACATGAAAGAAGTTTAAAATTAAGACATTTCAAAGTTTGCTGCCTCATATTTTCTAAGGAAACTTTCTGTGTTTTTTCCATTTCAAGTTCTGTGCTGTGCTGTCCCTGATAAGAGACTTCAGTGGTTTAAACGAGCACCAAAGTATCAGCCTAAAGCAAGAAAACTGGCAAAAAAACAACTCAAGGCTGTCTTTTAATGCACAATGTTTGTTCCTTTCTGCTATGATTCTCCTGTGACTGTGATCAGGAATTCTAAGGATTGTGGTACCTGGCAGTAAAGTGGTGCAGATGCACACACAAATGTGCACAGTGGGAGGAAAAACACTGTGTTTGGTCTCAAGGATCAAACGTTTGGGGGAATGATCTGATCTCAAGGATATCTGCTCCTTCCTTTCTCCACATCCTTTTATTTTTTTTCAAGATGCATCCCTAATCAGGCTTTGTCATCCCTGCTCTATAAACAGCAGACCTGTTATAGAAGAGCTGAAAGACATAGACATTGGCAAAGAAGGAAGAGGGAGATTGTCTTTTCATTGGTGTTTTAAATATTTGTTCTAGATATGTGCCAGATTACTTGCCTCTGATTTGGCAGAAAGGGACCCCCGTGAATGTCAAGGTACTCTGAACAGGTATGTCTATGCATACTGTAATTCTTTCTAGCCTCAATGTGCTTAAATAGGAAGAAGAGTAATTTCCTGAGTCAGTACATAACAGCTTCACAGATTCTACGTGGGCTGAGATATCACTGGCTAAAAAGCAATGGTTTTTCAACCTTTAACTCTATAGGTTTCCTCCATAACTCCACCAGCTTGTCACTCATCTGTCCAGGGTGCTGCAAGGAAATCACACACATTTCGTTTTTTTTTCTTCTGAGTATAAGAAGTTGACTTTCTGACTGCACAGCAGAAATACGCTCTTTGCTACTTACAGGAGCATGATTTTGTGACTAAATTACTGAAGTCAGCAACTCATTTCATTGCTGCCTCAGACCTGCTTTAAATGAACAGGTATGTTCATCAATCACCTCCCTTTTTTGACTATTGGCCTAATCAATATGTGAAAGAGCTATTTAAACACCTTCCTATTGAAAAAAAAAAAAGAATAAAGGAAAAGTGTGGATTAACAAAACAGAAGAATAAAAGGTAACAAGAATTTTAGGGACAAATATTGAAGTTTGGTGTTATTCTGCATTAAGACTTTGTAAAGTACTAAGCAAGGATTGTGTATTAGGGTCTTGGTGGAAAGGGTACTAAATCAACAGGGCAGACCATGGTAATTGCAATATTATGGTGACATCCAGATATATGACAACTTTGAAGCCTGAGTAGTTTGAAAATGTCTACATGTAAACGGATCACACTTTACTGAATAGTGTGAGAACTCAGAGAAAGTGTCTTGCACAAGAATCCTATGTACTAGGAAAAGGTCTAGAAAAGGATGAAATCAGGTCTCTGGAATAGCTGTAGTGTGCTGAATCTTTTAGCCCATGCCCTCTCTCAATGAAAATGACCTTTGTTAATGTAAATGCAGCGTTGTGGACTTGTTGCAAGGAACTATTTTTGCGTTTCTATATTGGTCACAGATGAAGTCTAGTGAAGGTTACCAGTGCAACCCTCCAGCTGAAAACAAATTGATATTTTAAAACACAGATATAGAAGAAATTCTTGTGCAGGGATGCCTAAGTCAAGAGGAATGAGAGAACCTCCTTCTGACAGTTGATGTGCTCAAAGATAGCTCCTTTCCAGACATATTATGTGGGCTCTGGGCTTATGTGCCATATCTTGTGAGTGCTTTAGAGAAGGATTAACTTCCTCTCTTCTCTTACAGCAACCAGTGCTTCAGCTGAGACCCTTAGTGAGGTAGAAAAAAAAATAGGAGCTCTGCATAGTACTCTGAGTCCATTCTGTTCCACAGAATGGTTTTGTCCAGAGCTTTATACCTTCCCACAATCTACTAGCACCCTTCAGCATGTTCCTGAGGTGCCTTGGAATAATAACATGTGTTTATGACATTAGTGCTTTATTCTCATCTGGCCAGTGATTGTTTCCATAGCGCACTCTGCATCAGGAATCTGCCAGCGAGGTATACTATGTCCTTACAAGGACAGAAGTGACACATCTGTTGCCAAGAGCTCAAAAATAGCTTCAGTTTGCAGGAACGCTAAAAAAATGACCACAGATAAAAAGAAGGCATGAGGCATTATGTAACTGATGATAGCTGATATTGTAGAAGTCTTTGCAACCCAATTAAAACTCAAAAGCCCTTAGGGCTTTACACACCACTGGAAATTACCCTTGTCCTTTTCATTTTGTATTTTACAGCATTGAGGGGTTTTTTGGTCTTATTGACTTGTTTTCTACTTTCAGCTTCTTGGGCTGTGTAAGAATGAAGTGACTAATACATGCTTGCAAACCAGAAGCACTAATTATTAGACATTTGTTTTAGAAAACTTATTAGAAGCATAAACTAGTGGAGTTATATCATGATTCATTTAAAAGAAATGTTTAGTTTTCTCTAAGCTTTGTTTGCAAGCTCAGTCTTGTAAGACTGAGAATGGAGGTTTTTATGTGAATTGCATCATTCTCTCTCCCTCTTTGTGTTTAAAACTCCCTGCCTACATATTTAACAAAATGATGGCTTAATAACTTCCTTTTCTCTCTTTAAGTGTACCAGTTAAGTCACATTAGTCTGTTCTCCACTTGCAAAGCTGCACGTTCAATCACATAATCTGTTAAATCCAATATTGCTTGCAGCATGTGCTTGTATAATCAGATATTTTACTCTTTCAAAGTAAAAGGATGCTTGACTACTCAGAAAGTGGAGATATCTCTTCTGGACATGGTGTAGTTCAGCTGCTGTATTTTAATAAACCTAAGATTTGCAGATGAGCTTCCCTGTGGAGAAGACAACAGAGAATCACTACATGAAGTGCATCTCTCTACATTTACATACCTATGCCAGTGTTGGGACAGAGGCCATCACAAAGCAAGTGTCTGATAATTCTGCCTTCTAGAAATGACACCCTGAAAGCTAATGACACCTTCCTGGGAAGCTTCCCTAGCCTAAAAATTGCTTACAGATTTAGTGAGGGTAGGAAAAAATCTCAAGAAAACAAACTCAACTAACCACTACTGATTTTTCTCCCAAGGGTATACTGAACAAAACTTAGAATTATCAGCTCTCTTCAAAGACTAAAGCCTAACTCAGATATTAGGAAACAAGTTTGAAACATCATGTGTAATAATAAAACAGTTTGTTGCTACTGTCTTAACACTAGATTTATATTACCAAGCCTTGCTCAGCTTTGGTGTTAAGAAGAATGGCAACTCTTTTGTGTTTGACAGAAGATGATTTGATTGTAACACAGCATTTGGCCCAATATTCTTGGGTGTTTGTCTGCATCTGCATTGCTGGGTTAGGTTGAAAGTAAATCTCCCTGTCAATCTCACATATGGTACTTGAATCCAGAAACTAAACTGTAAGACACGCTCCAACTGCTAAAAGGTGTTCAGTTCACGGGGATCAGGCTAAAGCTTAACTGGAAAGTGCAGGCAGTAAAGCCAGGGAGCCTTCAGCAGTTCAGGTGCACCTCTCTTCCATGACCTTAGAAATATGACTTGTCCACCAAAATGCTGTGTCTCCTGGGGACAAAAAGCAGCTGCCTTCTCAGTAGTGGTGCAGAGGATCACTTTTAACCTAATTTTTTTATGTTTATCTATGGTAGTAAACTGTCCTTGAGTGATGCAAGATGTAGGTTAGGAAAAGACTTCTCTTAACAGCACTTATCCCTTGTACCATATCTCAGTCCCTTTTATTTCTCTCTTTGAAATTGTCTGGAGCTGTTTTTCTTCTTTTATCTGTGTGTACTTCTAATATCTGCCAAAAATCAATGCCTCCAAGGAAGGATTCATTTTCTTCAGTGTAGTAGGGTACAGCTCTACCATTCAAACTGCTGGGTTGGCAAAACAAAACCAAAGCTGAAATGTTCCCTCCTAGTGCTCCTCTAAATCCCTGTTGATCTGTAGGGGACAGTAGAAGAGAATTGCTCCCTTCAAAGATGAGAACATTCAGATGAAGAAATTTTAAAGCTGCACATTTGTTTCAAATGGATCCCATTTAGCTTGACAGTAAAAAAGCCACAGGGCTGGATTTTATTACGCATTTATGCAACAGACATTAAATGTTTCATGTTAAGAATATATTCAATTGTTTAAAAAAAACAAGAAACACAGAGCCACACTCAGAAAGAATGGGTACAGAAATTAGGTAGCATTGGTAACATTCCTTGAGCTTTTTGTGTGTTTGAAACCTGAAGTTTGAAAAAAGAAAGTGTTCAGGATAACACAGAGGATTTCATCACCTTTTGTGTCTTTAGCTGCTTCTGGGGTGGGGTGTGGGTTTGGTTTTACTGTTTGGGAGTTGTTTTTTGGGAGATTAGGGTTTTTCTTGGAGGGATTGCCAGGTGATTTGCTTCAGAGGTGTCAATAATCCTGTTGTTACTTCAGCCTTTGGCCATGGACTTGCTGGACCAAGGCCTTTGTGAAAAGCCAGGCCCAAGCTGATGCACTTAGAGTGATGTGAAGATCAATTTAGTGCATCAGTCCTGAAGTCCCATTTTTTTTTTTGTAGCCTTTTAGATTCGAGTTTCTTAAAGCATCCTTGCTCAGAAAAGGGGAGAATTCAGCCTATTGCTGTCCATAGGGCAGTTTGCAGAGACAGCAGCTACTGGGCACAAATGAAATGAAGGAAATGGACCAAAATGAGAAAAGATGTGATAAAATACTTGGCATTTTTTTGCTTCATATCCTCCTGCAATAGCAAAGAAATAGCAGCTTTCTTCAATGCTGAAACTATACGAGTGTGTTCTGACCTGGGGAGTCATAGTAAGGCAGATACACAGATTGCTAATTGCACTGCCTAAAATCATCTTCATTTCATAGGCAACTTATAACCTGCATTATTCTGTTTCCATCTGGTGTTATGCACACATTCTTTCATTTCTGCTTCTGCCTTTTAGACACACAGCATTAACTATATTATAGATGCCAGGGTGGAAAAACACCATCCTTGGAAGCATGTGTGAGGGAATTGGCAAAGAGTACACAACTGGCATTAATCATGCTACAATTACATTTCCTTGTTGAGACTTTGATATATCTTTGGGTGACCAGACTAACAAACTGTCAATTTCTTGTCATCAACAAGCTCTGTGCTCATTACTATCCACTGTCCTCAAATAAGAGTTTCCTTTTTCAGCATATTAGAGGAGTAATCTAGGTAAAAGGATACAATCTTGTGCTTTATATTAATGTGTTCTAACTTTAGTGGACTTAGTTCTGATACTAGCATGGCTTATTTAGTGTCAGAGATGGTGGAACTGAAGCAATACAGAAAGGGTATTGCAGTTCCCCAGGATGATGTACACATCTGAGAGTGTTGAAAACAGCCCCATATGTTCAATAGCCAGAATAAAGTGTAGGTTTATCTGTTTATATATCCTGAGGCAGCATTACAGCTGAGGCTGATGTAGCAAAGCAAAAACCCAGGGTTTCACAAAGTCCAGAAAGATGTGATGGCTTCCACATCTCTAGCAGTCTTCAGCTGCAGCCAGGTGCCTTTCTGAAATATAACTTTTGGACAAATACAAGTTCTTAGTGGAGCATGGAAGCAATTCTGTAAAATAGAAGACCCTTGCCTGTAAATATTTTATTGTAGTCTAAATTCTATTATTAATAACATCAAAAGATAGAAAATACCTTCCAGATCCATAGATAGTTTCCTCTGAATACTTTTCCTGAAGCAGCAGCAGCACCATGTCTGAAAGGTGGTTTATAATCTTAGCAGATTCTGAATCACCAGCATGTCTGTGAGTGGGAAGCCAGTGTGACTCATGTTTTATCACTGGAGATTTCCTGCAGCAATGCTGTTTTGACATCAACAGTTTGGCTTTTGTGCTATCCTTCGGTTTATCAGAGGACTTATATCTTAGGTTTGCTATTAAGACTTCATTTGCTGTCTGGGAAGACTTGTCAGGTTATAACCATTTGCTCATATAAATGGCTTAAGGCCATTGAGAAATGCTCTTATCTTGACTGGATTATTTTCAAAGGCCTTGTACATGTGCTGTCAAAGTTGTGAAACTGGGCATGGACCATAACAGGATATAGAGGAGTCTAAATGCATTGCTCCAATCTTGATATTCTTACTCAGAGTAAAGATTTGCCAATATTAAGATCTAGATGAGTTTGAAAGCTATTACTGATTTAAGCCAACGGCTTTAAATTATCTGAATAATGGATTTTTGCCTGGTATCTCTTCATGATAATTTTATATTTCCTCTTGTTTCTTGTACAATAACATGCAGACTTCTGTTCATGTTGTGGAAGCCATGGGGGCATTTAGAAGCATGGTGGCTGTCCTGGAAAGCTTAGCCCTTATAAATAAATAAGATATAGTATGTGTGAACTGAGAATGCCTATGCATGTATGAGAATGCATAATAGCAAAAGAAGACTAGCTAAGGTAATTATCACATGCTGAAGCTGCAAATTGACTTAAGATATCCAGAGTTTTGATTTAAGATCTTCTGGACAAGGCCTTACTTTGTTGTGAGAGAGTTCTTTTGAGTTGTTCTGGTTGGCTTTTTAGTGACAATATGCACACTAAGTCTAGAAATAGCATGAGAAATATGTTTTCCACATTTTTGCTTTATGGCTGGATCTGGTCATAGAATAAAAGCTGTGGAAACTATTGTACCACCTTTCTGAATATAGTGGGTGGTTAAACCTCAAGTTTCAAAGCACCTCATTGGACTTGTATGTGTTTGTTTTGTGAGATGCTGATTTACAGAATTTTTCTCTATCAGGTATAGTAAAGGCTTCATGTCTCAATTGTGTTGCTCCAATTCATTGTTCACAAAAAACTGTTCAGAACGTATCAGCAGACTACTTGAATTTACCTGATCGATTCTGATGCAGAGCAAAACCAAAGAAAGAAAACAGGATGACAAGTAAATATGCTGCTCTTGTTCCTGGAAGACCATTGTCTGTGCACAGATGGGCTTAGGGGAGAAAGAGTAGACACTTCAGGCTTCTTAATGAAAAATAAAGAAACATTTTCGTTACTGTGTGAGTGATTCATCTGTTCAGCTACACTTGTCTTTTATGCTTCTTAATATCATGTAGGTACTTAAGAATATGCATGTATTGCCTATTCATCCTCTTAGTCATGGCAGAATTAAAAGAAAACATGAACTTCCTCTTTCCTCTATCACCAAGTTCATTTTGCCTTGGCATTTAGTGGACCTTGAAGGAAAGAGTCAAGTGAATTGGTTATACTGGAGCAGTAACAAATCAGATGGTATCTCCATATGTGATAGACCAGGAGATTTTGAAGCTGTGCATAAGCTTTTAAGAACCAAGATTAAAACTGAATTGACAGTCATGTCAGATGGACAGCACAGAGCTACATGAGCAGGTGATAAAGCAGTTACAATACACAAGGCTCCTTTTGAATTTTCCACTTTCAATTTGAGTGCAGTCAGTTGAATCTGAATGTGAACCGGAAGATGCAAAGTGATAGTGTCTGGCCAGGCTGCCACTCTGAGATGTGCCCTACAGGCAGATATTTCTTTAGCTCTTGTGGAGAACATTGGAATATTCCTCAGGAATTATATGACCATTGGTATTTCTTTAGGTATCATTATAATGTTTTGTCAACAAAACTCAGCTAGATACTGGATATTTCTCTATCTCTGAAAAAGGCATTTTGCATACTTCACAAATCAAGCCATTGGAACTGTCAGAATTTTTTACACTATGTTATAAATAGTATTTTACAGAGTGTCCTGCTCTAGAAACAATAATGAAGCTTGGAAGATGTCCTGTGGAAGCCAGTAAAGGCCATCCTGTTGCAGCAGTTGTGGTAATGCTGCTGCTTGCTCATCAGAAAACGTGAAAGTAATGGAAAAATAATTACCAGCTTCTGCTGTCTGTAAGGATGGATTTGCTTCATTGGGTGCAATATCTCACTCTCTGCTTGTTCAGCTGAAAAAAAAAAAAAATCCATCTTTTTTTCTATCCACCCCAGGTTGGAAAATACTTGAATAGGACTTTATTTTCTACTGAAGACCTACAGAACTGTCCAAAATCACAAATATGAGCAAGAATGAGACACAGGAGCCTTTCTGTTGAACTGTTATCCATATTCCTGTACCCACCCTAGGATTATTATCCAGAATTTTCATTTTAGTTTTGTCTACATAGTTACATCTAAAACAATATACCAAAAGCCACATGCCATCCTGGAATGTAAGTTCAAATACTTTCAGGAGAAAGATTTCAAAATTCAGGAATGTTCAATTTGATTTACTGGAGAAATTAGTTAAGAAAGCTTGTTTTTCTCTGTAGCACCATCACCTTCATCTATTTTATTGCACAAATATTTAGCAGGAGTCTTTTTGTGAAAGGAAAAAAATCATACAGCATAAAGAGTTAATCATGTATTTGCCACAGATTTGTTTATATTCCATGTTCATATGTTACCTTTTTACCAAAAGGTTGAATAAAATAAATTAACGCTGTCAGTTGAGCATTACTTCCACTGCTGTCTAGCATGAGAGTCTTGGTTCAGTGGGAACAAGACCAAATTTGAACAGAAAGACACCTGAACTTCATGTCACTGATTTATATTTGTTCCTGTGTATGTTCTTACTTTAATATAAATGCCCACTACTTGTGAAAAGCAAGTAAACACATGCAAATTGTAAAAGAAACCATTCAAAACAGATTTTCCAAATGAAATATGACACGCTATTATAACTTCTTGAGCAATGAAGCAGAATAATACAGCAAAATATTGAAAAGAATCATTTGTTTGCTGATCCTTTGCACTGCAGTGACAGATATGGCAGTCCTGGGCAGGAGAGTATCGTGCAAAGTTCATATCAGGTATGGAAAGAAAAGTTTCTTCCCTTCAAAGCCCCTGCAGTCCAGCTATGTGTGTCAGTAAGCTGGCAATGGATTTGTCCTTGGTTATATGTTTCTATGCCACCTTATCTAGGTGAACCTGCATCTGCAGGGGGGTTGGACTAGATGATTTCTAAATGTCCCTTCCAACCCTACCATTCTGTGATTCTATGAAATTGCAGCTAACGTAGAATTCAGATTATCACTTTCTAGAAACAAAAGTTTGGAAGTTTTCCAGATGTTTGATTCCATTTCCTTACACAGAACCAGGGGTTTAGTTTGCTTTATACTCTTCTAGTTGCCATTTGTTACAAATGGACTCAAATTCTTCCTTTCTTAATTATAGGTTTAATTAGAAGGAAAGATCAATATTAAGGATAATAAAAGTACACAGATAATTAGAATCATAAAACTCCAAAGATAATGAAAACAATTAAACTACTGCTCTGGGTGATGTGAGGGTATGGAATAATCTGTGATGGATCTGGCATTTTGATTTTAGTGAAATTGTCTCTGACCAGAATCTGGAGTCTGATAAGAACAAAAAGGTATTTAATACTAAAAATGTCAAGAGCTGAGCATTTCCCTTCTTATTCTTCTTGACTCTAAATGTCTGTTCACCTAAAAATAAGTAATTAATTGTCTTTGGGATCAGATGATGATCATCTGCTTTCCCTTTTTGTAATGCACAAAATAGGGTCTCAGCCATAACCCATGTTGAGGACCTGTAATTTCTGATGAGAGATTCACCTGCTAAGGCAAGTTAGATTTCAAAAGGCAACAGAGACCTTTTTGAGTTCCTCTTAGTAGAGACAATATACCAAATGAATTTAATTTCTGATGTGATCTACAAGAAGATTGAAATGTCTTTGGGGCTTTTTTTTTTTTTGTGTTTTGGGTTTTTTTTTTTAACACAAAAAGGCAAAATTTTCTTTTGTTTAATAGAATAAAATAGAGGGGTTGGGCTCATCTCTTGCCTCCTTTTTCTCCTGTTTATACGGTGTTTAGGCACTGTTTTTCCTGGGTCTCCTCATGCCCTTTCCTATTGAACTGAAGCACTATTCTGCTTCAAAGCTCTGAGGCTGGGTTGTGTGGTTTTCATCGTAAGGGCTTGATGGCCCAGTTATGCTGCTTCTCTTCACATAAATTCAGGCTTTTGGTTATTACAGTTCTCCAAATGTTTCCATGGGGCTGTGATCATCATCTCACAACGTTATGCAACTCCACTTCCAGCCTAACACTTGTTATTTTTTTAGCAGGTTGGTTTTTTGGGTTTCTTTTTTTAAATCCACCGCTTTTGTGAAAATAACATCAGTGTGGACATGCTGAGATGTGCTGGTAGAAAAGAAGCTATGCTGCAATGGTGAAGGGGAAGGCAAAGTAGTTGATTCTTGTAAAATCTTTCTATGGCAAGGGTTCCTGCTGGGCTTTTGTTGGTTTTGTTGCTGTTTCTTTCCCCTTTCCATTAAAGCTGGTACTGTCTCTTATTTGTAAAAGGCTTAAGATATTTTACTAGGCAATGACAAACCATCCCTGCAACTCTAACCAGCTGCTGCTGTATGTAACTGTGTATTGGGATCTGCCAAAATCAGAGGGTGGCAACTCAGATGAAGTCACAACGTTACCTTTGTTTATAAGTCAAGAAGGGATTGCTATGCAGAAGCAAAAGTCAGGGAAAGCTTATAGTGCAGTTCCAGTGAAAAGGTGCTGTTTGAGCAAGGAAAGTAGAATACACTCAGTGGCACAACTGTAAGAAAAGTAAAATTGATGTCCAAATCTTTCTTGGGGATGAAATGTTAACCAGTGGAAGGGGAAGCAAAAGATACACTTGTGTGACTGTGTTAGAGCTCTGAGTCTGTGGGCAGAAAAAAATGTTTCTATGTGACTGCTGGTGGTGTAGGAAGATTTTTGGGATTTTTTTCCCCCCTTCCTCTCTCTTCAAACTAACAGAAAACTTTCCTTCTTGTCACAAAAAGAAATGCTTCTTTTCAGAGAGAATTACTTGAGGATTTGTGGCTGTGGAACAATGGATCGATACTTGTTTGTGAAAAGCTTCAGTTAAAGTGGGACAAGTGGAGATTAGCTAGATGATCTGCGAGTTGTCCATCACTATAGATTTCTCCTTGTTAGCTGAAGAGGTTTATTTAGCCCTCTGTGTTCAGAGCTGAGAAGTGATCTGAGACCAACTGTATGGCTCACGGGAATGAAAAATAAAAGCTGTAGGTGCTACAGAAGCAACTGGAAATTCCAGAAGGACTTATCTGAGGGAATGATTCTGATACCTTTGAACTTATTTGTGTTCTAGACAAACTAGTCCTGCTTAAGTTTCCCTTTGTGTCAAAAGAAGCTTGAGCAGGCAGAGGTTATGGGGTTGGGGTGAGGTTATTCAGCTTCCAGTGTTGTAATTGCTGAGTAGAGATGATGCAAAAATAATGAAGAAGGCTTCAGACTTGAAAGGGAGCTTTATTTTGTGGCTGGACCCTTGTGCCTAAACCAGAGCTTTTGACTGGCCAATATGCCAGATGCCAGCTCTAAGGGTCTGAAAAATTGACACTTGCCACAAATTGTACAAAGATCTACTAAAATCAGGATGGCTCCAGGTGAACACAGAGGTTAAACCTCATGGCTCAGACTTTTGGAGATAAGGTAGTAAGCAACCTCCTTGAAGGTGCAGAAATGTTCAGGTTGGAATGCAGTATCTTTAATCTGAGTTTTTCTAGTTCTATACAATTAGATCATTTTAAAACTAGTGGCATTTGTTGAGTGTTTGTATTTCAATAGGGAATGGAAGGACTTCATGTGCTTTTTACCAGTGACATAGATGTATTAAGCAAAAATGTCTAATTATCTTTATTGATTAACCTTATCTTATAAAGAAGTAGTCACACACTAGAGGAGTCCATATTCTGTACACTGCAGAAGGAGAAAATGATTAATTTACTCCCTGGATTGTAGTGCTCTGTATGCTATGAGAGTAAATGATGGATAAGGGACAGCCTGCGCTGTCTTGGGTCAGAACAGTAGGTCAGAGTCATTACTTACCTTTTGAATGTAGAGTGAGAATTTCCTCTTTTTGCAAATCATCACTCCAGTTTACTAGTTTACAGGGAGAGGCAGAACTTTTATATGTATATAACACTGAGTTGAAATTTGAAGTATATGTTGATGGAAGTAGGAGCTGTGATTTCTGAAATGAATTAGAAAAACTTTCTATCAAAAGTCCATAGAGCTGTACTGTTAGTCTCTTTCAAATCATACTGTTCAAACTGTCCTTTGCTGTGATGGCAAGAAAAAAATGACTACAGACAGAGTGCATATTTGCCTAAATGGCATTTTGTTTTTTCAGTAATGTCTTTCATTCATGTGATCCACTGTGTTTGTCTTCTGTTACGTTTGGAGCTCTTGTTTTGGTTTGTGTTTCTAAGTGTCTAGTGCAGTAAGATCCTGACGTTTGATGAAAGATCTTAAATGCAGTTCAATGAAACAAACAAATCTTTATATAAGTTTGTATATGGTGTTTATATAGGTGTGTATGACAAAATCTTATTTGCCTGAGATGTCCACATCTGGAGATGCCTGTGTCTTAAAGAAGTCCAATAGGAATGCTCATTGTGCACTGAAATTACTAGTGTATATTGTTATATTTATTGCAATGGAAGCAAAAAGATATAAGCAATAATAGTATAAAAAATCTCAGAAACAAAAAGAAGGTTAACTCAAGAATGGTCATTGTCAGTGCCATGGGTGTTGAGGGTACAATGTGCTTAATGGCATTCCTTGATGTATTTTTCAGCTTGCCTTTTTTCCTTTATTGTCTCGCTATTCCCAGAATGTCTCACGTGTAGCTCCATTCTCTACACTACCAGAATTTTCCTTTAGGCGTTCCCTATTCTCATATTTTAATCTACCTTTTGTGTTCTTGGTTTTTGTCTTAGAGACACTTATTCACATTTCTGTCTCAAGTGGAGTTATTTTCTTATTTTGCTATTCTGACTGCTTTCCACACTAAGGAGGGCTTCCTCTCCTCCAGGCCATCAAACCAAGGCCCTCCACTGTAATAACCATATCCTTCTCCTGCTGTCATCTCTCTCCTATTTGTGAGTCACTGTTCCCTTCCACTTTAGCAGTAAGGGAGCTGATGTACTGCAGCCACCGTTTCTAGAAATACTGCATTCACCTTAATGATGAACTGTGTTTTCATTCTCTAAAATAAAATAGGTAAAGTTTTTTCCCCCATCTCTATCTGTAAGCACTCATATACTTCCAAAGGAAGTCTAGTGTCCCTTACTGCCTAGCAAAATGGATCCCCATTACTCTTTGGGGCTCTGAGTGTTCCCATAGCATTCCAAATCATTCGGAGCTATACTGAATATGTTCATGTACATCTATCTTGAGAGGCTGAATGAAATCATTTGATGAATCACATACTTCTTGATATTGCTAAGACAATTGTAATTGAGTCAATTTTGCCTTTTTTAAGTCAATTTTCACTTTTATTACATAAAACACAATACACTGACAATTGGACCCATACCATACCTCTAAAAAATTCAGTGATTTTGTGTGATATATCCCTTTCAAAACAGCTTATTTTTCATTTCTCCAAACAGTGTAATTAGATGGTCTGTTATAGCCCTGTTGTACCTTGGACAGTGCCTTTCACAGATAGTTCAACAGGTGTACTGAACACAGGCTGGCTTTGCAATATGCTATTTGCTGCTGAGAGTGAAATCTAATGATTCCATATGTGTTTATAGCACAAGTGTGTGCCATGAGAGTGACACACGTTGTACTGGCTGAGGTTTGTACGCAGTCATCTCTGCAAATGGGTTTTCTCAGCTACGGCACGCAGTCTGAGTGAGCTGAGCAGGCAAACCCTGCATTGTAGTCTAGTAGATCATGATGCAACAAGCTTGTTGTTATTTTTGGGGATACTGCTCAGTGGTGATTTTCCATATTTCGGGCGCTGACACCTTTAGACGTAACAGGAAGTTGCATGTCCACATAGCAAACCTCATGTCTGCTTAGCAACATTTATCTGTTGTCCAGAATACCTTTTTTTTTTGTCTCTAAAGGACATGAACTCAGTGCTTAAGAATAAATCTCCTCCTCCTCAATGTAGTCCTGATTTTTATGCTTTCTGACAGAGTCCAAGTCATACATTTCTTATTTCATTTTTGCATTACGTTTATTTCAATAGAATTGGGCAAGTAAAAGATCGAGAGATTGAATGATACAGTGATAAACAGGCATTTGTATTTATCACAGTTCCTGCATATAACAATTTTCTGTAAGTCAAATCTGTTTACCTTGCTGACCTGAGTAGCAGCACTCATTTGACCAAAGAACAGTAGGAATTTTCCTTCTATAGAGGAAATAGATAGATAGATAGATAGATAGATAGATAGAAATGCTATCCTGACCAGCATTACTAATATATTCTGTTGATTTCAAGTGTTTTGGTTATGAAGGGCAGATGGGGTTTGTTCTCCAGACATTGAAAGGTTTTTTGAGGTTTCATCTTCTGTTTTCCAAATGTAACCCATAGCATTTATTCTAGATGATTATATCACACAGTATAAAGTAAACTTGTGCTAGATTAAAAGCCCTGTTATAGAGTTTACACTTTGCTAGTTTTATAGACTAGCATAAAACACAAAGGTGTCTTGGGATTTTTTTTTGTTTCTCCACAAGAAATTGAAGATGTGTTTCTAGCTACTAGAAAACAGAATGCCAGAATGTGCATTAGTAGAAGGTAACCATTTTGATCATGTTAATGCTACTTTATGGGACAAATTCTTCCTCATGAGGGCAACCTTAAATTTTTGTGCTTATTGGAATAGTTATGTTCAATTACGATTTGTAATCTGGGGCTTAATTTAATCCATGGATAAAACATGCGCTTTGTCTTCATCTTCACCACCCAGCTGTTAAATGGAACAGGAGGGAAACATTTATCACTGAGAAAATGTGTCTTTTAAAAGTTCATGTTACAGCTTTTCTTTCATCGAGTTCTGTAAATCAAGGATATACTAGTTTCATTAGTGGGCCTTTTCACAAGTTTGGTTAACCAACATGCACAGAAAGCTTTACCATTTGTCTCTCCAACATTCTTTTAAAGGTTGGTCCTCTCAAAGGCTTTCAGGATGAGAAGGTGCCTTATGGAGATTTTTCACTTCATCCTCAGTTTCTCAGGCTGATCTGTTTCCACCACATCTGAAGCAGCTGACCCTGTTTCTTGAGGCAATTGGCCTTAGGAACAGTGGAGAAATCTCACACTGAAAGCTATAATGTGGAGAGAGGCAATTAGAAAAGTACTTGACTGATCTTTGCAGGAAATGTGAGACCTGGAATAGTTGTGTGACTATGTTTCAGGGTAGCCCATGAGCAGCATTTACCAAGTGCAAATAATCTAAGTTGTCTCTAAAATAACCAAGAGTGATTCCACAGCTATAAGGACATGTTTGGGAAAAGGCAACACCATATAGTGTCCTTGTTGTGTCCCTAATAAAGACTAACATTTGGGTGTGAGGTTAAACTGTGACATCCAAACAGTGATTTGAGTTCTCCTTGTGGCCAGATGTGACCTATTGCCCTTGTGAATTTTGCAGTTCAGTTTGATAAACTTCTGCAGTTTGTCTTTTATATAGGGCAAAGCATCACTATTGCTTTGTACAGCTTGATAAATTTGATTTTGGTTTACTTGCAAAACCAGCACAAAGGGGAAAAAAAATCACAAATCTTTGCACAGAACTATGGAAAATATTCTAACTTAATAAGAGTTTTATACTTAGCTCTGATAGTTTAAAAGCACGTGTTGGACCATTTTACTACTACTAAAATATTTTCTCTGGAAATGTAATTTGTGAGAACAGGTTGATTACTAATCTGACCATTTACTGTGTGTAAGATCAAACTGTCGTGAGCTATTGCCTGTACCTTTCATCTGATGAGGGAAGCATGAACACACAGCTGAATGGGCTGAAGTAGTTGTTGAATACAGCCACTCGGTATGATGTTTTCATCCAGTGATCCTGCAGAGATCCACCCTGAAGTCAGAGCAGTAAACTCTACTCATGAAATCAAGTCAGCATGGGCTTTGTTTTTCAGAAATCTCAAAACCGTTTCAATTAGGAGAGGCTTTACACTGCTAACAGTCACATGGACCAGCTTGGAAAAGGCTGGATTTAGCTAGCATTTCAGTGGGAAAGGGGAAACCTTTTTACTACTTCATACTGTGCTGACATATAAACATATCAGATATTCTTCCAGGGTGAGCAGCTACAGCAGAAAGAATTTCCTCCATCCTCCTAGACTATAGACCCACTTTTGATGTGGATTTAAAGACAAATAAAAGAGGAAAAACCTTTCCAAACTATAAATTAATGGATCAAATATTTCTAAATGAAATTGGAACAGCGTCTGTGGTTTTATTATCTTTTGCCATACAGGGCTGTCTTTGAAATAGGAAAAAGCTTAGTAAAAAGTAATTTCAGAGCCTTGACTGCTTTTTGATTACAATTTGGGATTACTGTTTTAATCACTGCTTATCAAGTAATACCACAAACCTCAGAGCATGACCATCTTTCTCAGGGGAAACCAGATTTAAAAGCCAATTTTCAGCAATCCCTCCTCTTTCTCCCAAACTCGCCTAACAAATATGGAGGGATAATAATCTGTGGTATTACAACAGACCTTAAGCAATGCCCCAAACTCTCTGTGTTCTCAGATTTCTTCTGAGTTTTCCTTATTGTTGTAGGAGTATTATTGTTCAGCAGAAATACCAGCACACATTTAAGCGAGCTCTTGTTTAAAGGCAACCTCTATTTGATTGCAAGGTATGGAGCATGCTCCCTTTTCCCAGGCAAATGACAGATTTTACATATGCAAACGTGTCTCACTCTAAGTGTGTGCATGGGGAACCTCAGGGGAGGCTAGGAATGTACCCCTTTGTATGCAAATTATTGCTGCAAAATGGCTTCATGCACAAGCTAAAGCTCTTGCAAAGATGTGTATGAGCTAGCATATACAGCTGTGGGAGATACTGGAGTTGAAAGATGGCTTTTAACTCCAAGTTACTGATGTTGATGTTGTTTTCCCCAGCAGAAGCTGGATGCACCCTACATCTGAAGCAGGGTGAGAGATCGGTTGTTGTAGGGCATAACTAGTATTTGCCAGAAGAAAGATTCTTGTTAAACAAATTTTAAAGTGTGGTGCTTGGTGAGGAGCTAAACTGGCCAAGATCAACCCTGGACCTTTTCTTTAGGTTTGCTTTGGTGGCTTTATCTCACAGTGGAGTGCCAGGAACCTCTGCTGTAGGATGTCTGGTCCATGTTAGTTACCTCAGATCAGTATTGCTACTCTTTTTAAAGGTGAAAACGACAAAGCCTTCCTCCTCACTCTAAACAACTTCCATCTAATGAAAGTAATCAGACTGATTCTGACCACAATTAACTTCTGTCTGAATTATTCAACTCCTACTCAATAATGCTAGGGATGGAAGAAGCTTATTAGATCACTACATTTCTTCTCTGTAAAAAGCAGGATATGACCTGATGGAAGATGATATGATCTTAGCCAAAAGGCTTAAAAGACACTCAATCTGCTAAGGGGACCTCAGAGCTAGTTCTATTCCAGAGCTAATTTACATGGGGGATGTAAGTCTGTAGATAGTGCTTGTGTGTAGTACAGCTAAGGAAGACAGGTTCATTCCAAGGTTAATGTTCCTTAGAAAAGAAGGTTGTGCAGCAACACTTACAAAGAAATTACTACTTTTTGTTGTTGTTTATTTAGTTACATGAAGGAATGAGGTGCTAATTAATGTTAATAAACTGATAAATAGCTAGAGTAGTAGGTGAATTGGTTTATATCCAGCTTCTGGGAGAATCAGAGAGCTCCTTACTACTGCTATTTTTTAGGTAGCCTAGCAAGGGAGATGAAGCAGTACAGAAGACAGTCGGCTTGGTGTTACGCAGTGCAGAATTACAGGATGAGCTGAAAGCTTTAGCATAATAGATGTGTTTGAGTAAATAAAATTTGGTTGCCTACTGACCTTGGCTGCTGAGAGGATGGGAGATGCAGCCTCACAATCCATAACACATGTTGCCCTCTGTGAATTCAGGATGCTGTGCTCTGGCCTGGTGAGAAGTTTGGAGGGACTGGATTGAATTCATAGCCTTCATTGTCTAGGCCCTAGTGGAGAAGATGCTTTTAAGAGGCATCGTTTATGTTATATTCATGTATACATGGCATGTTTCGCCTTCTGCCTGCTGGATTTCATGTCATCCATCTGTTATCTCACTGCTCTTAGAGCAGCTGGGCTGCTGATCAAGTGATCGTGCCTAGCTGGTCAAAATGGCAGTAATTGTACTTCACTCCCTGATTTGCTCTTCATATAGATGGCTATAAAGAGAGTGGGGAACTGGCACCTTCAGTTAAGCCATGTTGTTGATTGTGTTTCACAGTGGTGGCTGATTTGGAAATGGCAGAATGATTCTGGTTGCTTACATTCATGCAGGGTAAAAACAGTTGTACTTGTCTCAGTAATGGTTTAACTTGTATCAACATTTTTCCTTTATCTGTTTCTTGGGTGATTGCCTTAATGGATGAGAGGAAGATGTTTGTACTGATTTGATTAAGCCTGGCAGCTGTCTCTCTTGCTGGAAGGGATGCTTACAGAATATTTCTGATCCTCTATGTCTGAGAGATATCATAATGTCACTATAAAGAGCTTTATAATTTTTCCTGAAGTACATGAAGTTGTATGATGTTGTAGGGTTCAGTTTTCAACAGCAAGTTGAAAACACGACAAGCAGGACTGTAGGAGTGGGAATGGTTGTGAATGAAACCAGAGGAGAATTCTCTCTCTGCTCATGATCTCAAAATCTAATTGTTGCATGAGCCCAAGTAAAAACAATTTTTAAAATTCCCATAAAATATATTTTCAAAAAGGAATGAAACCTTTTACCTATGGGTCTTCAGTCACAATACAGTCATAATAAGACTGGCTCAGAATTACAGTATGGAAGTCCTGAGTTTGTCTGTGTGGTATCCTCCTGCACTGTCTCAGGTATGAGGTGTTTAGCATTTCTGTCCTTGCTTGTTTCTGCTTGCAAAATTAACATCATTTTCTTCTGCTCGTTCTGCCAGCCTAAATTAAAATGCCAGTCTGCTCTAGGAAATAATAATAAAAAAAAAACCCAAAAAAGTAAAAAAACCTCTACCCTGCTAACAAAATACATCAATGTCAGCAGCCCCTACACATGAATGAACCTCAATAAGCAAACCACTGTGCATGGGTGGCAGAGGAGGAGAAAAACAAGAAATTTATAAAGAAATATATTTCACTCTCAGGCTTCTAAGATGTTGGCTTAAAAACAAGAGAGAGAGAAAATAAACCAGTCATTTTTTTTTTAAGTAATGAAAAATACACTGACAGTGGCCTCCAAGCTCAAGTATTTTATTTTTTGCCTACAGAAGTAGACAGATGGCCTAAGGCTGGGAACCATTTTCAGTTATTGTTCTGGAGCTCTAGTCACATTCCTCAAATATGGATTGATCTTAATTTGTGTTAGTGCATGATTCCTGAACCTCTTACTACTTGTAGCATACTGCTAAGGTATTGGGTAGGTTGTGTTAAACTCCTTCATTTAAATGGTTACACAAAATGGTCGTGGACATGGGGCCATCTGAAATGCTAGAGCAAAACTGCTTGGGCATTTAGACAGTCTACTAGTAATTATTGATTCTTCAGAGAAAAAGATGAGCAGTGGTTTATTTTCGGATAGGAAAGCTTAAGTACAACAACCTTTCCCATGGTTAACAGCCCCAAAAAGGATCTTGACCACTTAAATGTGCTATGAGACACAGACCTCTTCTGTGTCCTGATCAGGAGACTTAGATCAGGAAGTCTTATATTTTCCTGCATGTCTGTCTCTGCAAGTACTGATGCACATATACATTCCCCTGTAGTATCTGAGTGCTTCCGTGATCTTTCATACTGACCCTCAGAGGCCAGATATTCATGTTTTCCTGTAATACTGTAATACTGATAACTGAGGTAGAAAGTCCAAGGGCCAAATGTGTAAAACTGTTAACTTGTCTCAAGGTCCTGGACTGTTGGTTGGCTGATTTCTCAAGTGCTGAGCTCCCAGTTGCAGGTGTGCTTTTGCAATTTCAGAAGTCTGAATACTGCTTTGGACCTACTCCTAGGCGTTTTGTCTAGATCATAGCATCAGTTAATTGCCTGTGCGGGTCTCAAATGTGATACTGGAAATGCCAGCCTTCTTATAGATGTCCAGGGATTAGGTAGTGCAATGTGGCAAAAGGGGAAGGAAAGGTATGTCAGGAGACTCATTCACATCTTCCACTTCTTGATGAAGAATGATCTCTTAAGTTTTGAGGGCTGCCTTGCCCTGTACAGGTAGAGGCTTTCTGGACTTCCCTCAGTTGTGGTCATCCCATGGGTTATTAGAGCACTAGAACAAGGTGGTTTTGCCATGTCTATGTAGTGTATTGCTCACCAGCACCATATATGATTTATTGTGCTGTGTGGGTTTTTTCCCCATGCATTGGTAGAAAATATGGAATAAATGACATAGACTGAGTGAACTCTTATCTCCCAAACCTCCTCTGAAAACTTAATTAAACCCACAGGGTCTTATTTGGGGGTAGAAAAACAGCAGGATGTGAAGTACTGAAGACCAGTAAATAAATTATTGGTGCCTTTTGCTATTTCACTGTGCTAGTGGCAATGTGAAAAAAAAAAAAGAAATCCAGATCTATTCTTTCTGCCTGACCATTTAATTATTAGCAGCTTCTCTGTCTTTTATCCATGACTTCCTGTTGATGGAAATTACACTGGGGAACAGACTTTTTAAAGGTTGGACTTTAGCTCATAAATATACAGGGAGCTTCTCCACTGAGCCTGAAATTTGTTGCTCCTATTTTTCATCCAGTATATCTCATCACATAGGCTGAACTAGATACAGACTTGTGGCTGAGGCTTGGAACGTAACACAACTCTGTTCAAGCTGCCTGGATACAGTGGTGGTTGCAGGGACTATAGAGAGACTCTATGAGGACAGAATCTATTGACCTTCTGTAATAAAGCATAGGATGCACAAACAATCAGCTGGAAAATGTAGGGCCATACTTAATCATTATCTTAGTATTTGGTAACTTCTCTGTTCCTGTGAATTGTGTTTTGTCTTTCTAGGGCTCTGTTGAAGTAAAAGCTCATGGATGCTTCCCAGGTGAAGTGACCTGGTTGAGGTCACACAGGAAATCTGTGTTGGAGCAGGGATCTGAACTGTTTTGGCATTGGGTTTTTAATAATGGATGAGACTGAATAAAAAGTATGTGCTCTTGCCAGATCCAAGCAGCAAGCAGAATACAGGAGGAGTATACATACAACAAAGAAGAGTTTATTGAGCTCCTGACAACCACAGGAGAGGCTACAAATTACATCCTGAGACTGTCCTTCCTGTTTATTCCGTGTTGACAAAGTCTGGAAATTAATGGTACCTGAAGCTGACTCAGTGATATTTGTAGTCTTCACCTCTTGTGTGAAACACATGATGTCCACTCATCTTAAAAACCAGTGAAAAGGGGAAAATGCCAGTACACTGGTACTTCACACAAGTGTCCGTGCCTGGAGGTTGTGGCCATGCAGGGCTGCCTGCATGGGGAAGGTGGGAGCTTCAGAAAGACATCTATTGGCACAAGAGGGATTACAGATGGATTTCGGGCACTTTGTATCTAGGCACAAACGACTTTGATCACCTTTAATCTACCAGTATGAAGCAGAGGAGTGTGTGGGAGGAAGGGGTCAAATTTCTGCCTCTGTGTAGATGCAGCCAAACAGATTTAGAAGACATCCAACTCTTTCCATTAGGGTTTTGTTGATCCACTTGCTTAATCCTGCCCTCATATAGGCAGACATTAATGAAAAGATACCGTGTCTTGGCTTTTTAGGAGACTGGTTATTAAATAAGATGGTTAGATTCCATCTAAGTGATTGCTGAGTTTTCATCTGCCCAATGAAACTGAATAGGAAACTTCACAGCTTTTGTTTTTACATATAAAACTTTCCCCCTAAGTTTCTCTTCAGGGCCTTTCCTTTTAATGTTGTAAGTACAAGTGGAGAACATGCAGTTCTTGCTTTTGCCACGTGGAAATGAATAATGGTTTTGGGCAAAGACCAAATTCAGTATCCAGAAGGCTGCTATTTCCTGGCCGTTCATCTATGTGACGTATAAAATGAACTCAAAATATACTGGCAGGAAAAAAAAGGGACTGTTTAGTATTCAGAACTTCAAAGGCATTTAAAAACATTGCCTTCACCTAGGAACCAAATTATTTTTTCAAGAACTGCACAGAGAACACTTTGCATTGGTCTGTTGGAACATATTGCAGTGGTGAGTGTCCCGGGGCCGGATCACTGAATTTATACCAATAAAGACTCTGAACACCTTCTTGCAAATTTGCCTTGTCAGTCAGTGTGTTGGAGATGTAAATCAGGACATCTGTTTTCTGATGCTTTTTCTCAGCATTGTTACTGTTTCTGAAGGATGCATGTTCTACAAGAGAGGAGAGTTAGGAGCCCTGTAGTTTTAAGAAGTCTTTCAGACTATTTGTGTGAGCATACCTCAGTCTCTACTTTTTAAATGAGGATAACACCACCTTTCTCTGAAACCTTTTTGCCAGTCTGAATAATATGCAAATTCTCAGTTCTGCAAACATAAAATGTGGAGCTTTAATGTGTTTGAGTGATCTGTAATAGCCACAACTGTAATACATAGAAATATGAGGACAAAACTTTGTGTTCTACCAGGACTGCAAAAGTCAAACTCCTCAAGTTCTCTGCCTTCCTTTGGACAGAGTAGAACATTTTATTATCTCATTTCTAATTTCATCTATTTAAGGTTTGGCCTTTTGCTGATATTGCTAGTGATAGTAGTACTGAATTCACCAACTTATTCCAAATTTACCAGCAGACTAATGGCAACCAAGCTATTCTCAAAGGTCTGCTCCTTGATTGTCCTTTTTGACTGGTTCTCGTTTGCTTGGGCTTAGGTCTTCTGGAGGGCAAGAACTTTGCATCGTACTCTGCTATTCCCACTAGTGAGAACTGGAATTCTCCATTACATAGTTTCTTAGGCTACCTGGCCTCAGCATTCTATGTTGTGTGTTATCTGCTTTTGTCTATACTGCAGAGCAACAAGCAAACGCTTGTGTTTAGTAGCTTGTCATATAAGGGTGTCGTGGTCTTCTATGACTGGGTTAGGGGTTGGAATGACAACTCAGGAGCAAGTCAGAGCTTAGATGGGAAATGAGAGTTATGCTGGTGAACTAATCTGGAGAATGTTGGGTATTGTTTCTTTAATGCCTTAAATCTTATTCCTGTAGAATCACAGAGTAGGTATGAGATATTTATTCATTCCTATTTCTTAAAGAAAAATTGTACCACAAAGGGTAGTTTCATCAAGATGTTTAGAAGCAGAAAATAGGTCTAGTAATCTAGTCTCTTTAAAAAAACCCAGGATCGTATAAAATGTAATTAAATGGGGGGGAGGGGGTTGTTTTGTTGTGGGGATTTTGTTTTATTTGGTTATTTTAATTTGGCCCCTCCTTAAATTCTGGAGCAATTTTGTTCATTGTACCACAGCTGGCATGTGCCCATGCTGCCTCTCATCTGATTGAGTGAGATGTGCAGCATGAGCATATGCAAAGAGAATACGCACAATCCACTGGGGACACAAAGGCTTCCACAGCAATTTTGTACAAATCCATAACAAATGCATTGTTAGGTTGGTTTATTCCTTCTCTTTCCTGCTGTGTAAAGTATTTGATATTCAAATTAAAGTGGTGCTTGTTTAGGACAATTCAGTTATAGAATAAGTCTGGTAATTGGTGCCCATGGGACTGTTTACACTCTGCTTGGTGTAATCCACTTATGGAAAATTAATGAAAGGCGATTTCCTCCTCTGTTGTAATATGTACACTATGTTGTTTCCTCTTCCAGCTGAAGCTTCAGATGGTTATTTGGAGACAAAAGCTCCAGCAAACTAATATGCTCCCTGGAGAGCTCCTTTGGGTTACGGGTGGCTTTGGTGATGCAGAGGTTGGATATGAGCCCTGCAGCACTGTGACTCAGAAGCACTCTCTGAACTACAAGCCATTCCTGCTCCCGGGGAAGACCAGGAGGAGTAGTCTGTTACCAATTTATATCTCTCCACTTCGCAGTGACAGCTGAGCTGGCTTGGGGGTTTGTCCACCTGACAGATATGACCTGTCTGGCTGTACCCTCTAGACCACAGTACCAATCTGCACCTACATGTTTAGAACAAGTGTTTCTTCTGGGGAGTCAACTTAGGGAGGGGAAACTGCCTTTCTTCTTTAATCATGTGGTTTGAGTCTGAACCTTGATTGAGCAAACTGTAATTTAATTTTCATCTCCCTCAACTAGCTGCACAAACCCCTTTAGGAGAAGGTAAAGGGGAAAAGACAGAGGTTATTATGCACCTGTACAGTCTGTGTTGCTGTGTGCTATGACTAAACACTAAGTATGGAGCATTTGGTGTGACGGGATGTCAGTACCACTTCTTACGTACTCATAAAGACATTACTTGTCCTGCAGGTTGCTGAAGGGAGGATATCTCTCAAATGCCTGAAACAAGCCTGAGCTATGGCAGTGCTGCCACTGTGCATAGACTTGCTATTCCACATTTTGTCATATGAAGGGAGAAAGAAAAAGAAAAGCCAGTATTTCTCCTTTCCTCAGGAATGCTTCCTAGTTGTTTCCCAGGGAGATGACTGTAAGTGCAGGCTGTATGAGAAAAATCAAGCATTTCAGTAAGTAACTGTTCAATTTTACAAATGGTGCTAGTGCAGTTTTGGGCTGTGGGAACCCTGAGTCAATACAGCCAAAGCAAAAAAACTCCAGTTCCAGAGCAAATAGCAGCAGCAGAATTGGGAATACTGAGAGCAGAAGTAGCATCATTTTGCTATTCACAGTGGCTACAGAAAAAATTCTTAAAGGAAAGAGCAAATGCAGAAAGCTGGAGGTCAAAAAGGAGAATAAAATCGAGATGGTCCTAGAGAAATTACAAAGCTGCATTGCCTTAAAGAAAGTGAAGTGAAATGAAATCGCTGCCTCTTGTCTAGGTAGTAAAGCATCAAGGGTAACATAGGAGAAAAACGTTCAGTTTGACCTAGGCCTATTACCTAGATATCATCTCTTCCCTGTCTTACCCCAAATTCCCTTTCCTCCTTCAGGCAGTGGACGTTTTCCTTATCGCTTCTAAGAAATGCCTTTTCTCTTTCTGTGCTCAGTCAGGCTTCCTATCTAGACTGTTACTTCTTTGAATCAAAAATACTGCAACTCTCTCTCTCTTAGTGTCCTTAAAATCTGCATAATTCTTTCTAACTGAGAGACAATTACAGACGCTGAAATCACCTTCCTGATTCTCACTTCGCCTATTTTCCTGAAAGTTCTTTCAAGTGGGGACTTACCATTTCTCAAGTCTCAGCTGCTTGAAATCCAATACTGCCATACTTTTCTACTTTGTTCCTTATGTGTGGAGCATATTTCTGGACTGAGGAACCTGCTCTTTCAGTCTGTCTGAAAACCTTTCTCTTCCCTGCTACTGCTAAGAAATTACTTGGGTAAGGTTAGGTTGACCAAAAGGGGATGGGGAGAATTGTCCTTTTTTTTGGTCTCAGTTTACCCTAGCTCAAAGTTATTTGCATTCATGAAGAAATATCAGGGGGAAAACTCCCTTGATATTGATGTGGGAAACATGGCAAAATGAACTATTGTACATCCATCTTTCTCTGTATGGTCTACTAACATGGTAATACTTGTTTGGGAAATGTGTTGTTTGTCAGATGGGGTCACTGTCGGTGGGGACCACAGCTGCTGTGCTTTTTGCAAGTTCAGAGCCCAGGGTACAGACAGCAAATGCTTCGCTCAGCTGTTGTTTTACCCAGCTCAGCAACACCTCACACCTGTTCTACAAAACACGCAATAAACCTCACCTGCACAATGCTGTGTCTTGACTATTAAGAGCTTGATGTATTACACACAAGGTCCAACTCGTAATGGCCTGTGTTGCACAGCTCATTTGGTCTCGTTCTGAGGAGCATCTGTCTTAGGTACTGGCAGTGTGATCTTTGAAAACAAGCTTCATTTTGCATCTCTGTCCTTTGGAAGATGGGGAAGATTTACAACCTGCAAATAACAATGATAGGTGAACTCATGTCCTAGGCAATGGGGTAGAGGCAATGAGTTTGAGAGATGAACATCTCAGGGGTCATTTGGGCATTTTCAATGGCATTATCAAATCAAGATGAATCAGGTTCACTCTGCCTCACCACTCAGCTGTGTTCCTGGGCAACCTCGCTGTGAGACAGCATTTGCTGAACACTGGGCCATCCACAAGATGCGCACAGAGATAGTCTAAAGGGGAGACAAGGAGGTTTTAAAGTTTTTTTTTTTTTTATTTAGTTTAACAACCCCTAAAGGGAAATGAGAGAAAAAAATGTTTTAGGAAAAATTACTTTTCCTCACCCCCCACTTGAGTGTCATTGACAGGGACTGTCTATTATCTCCAGGTGATTGGNTCTAAAGGGGAGACAAGGAGGTTTTAAAGTTTTTTTTTTTATTTAGTTTAACAACCCTTAAAGGGAATTGAGAGAAAAAAGTGTTTTAGGAAAAATTACTTTTCCTCACCACTCACTTGAGTGTCATTGACAGGGACTGTCTATTATCTCCAGGTGATTGGCATCTCTTGCTCTGAATTGAAAGAGACTCTGTGTTCACACTAACACATCTCTTACAGTTTTGTCACTTTTGAAGTCCTTTTAGGCTTTATTTTTTTGCATTAGGCATGGTGAAGTTCATGATCATTTCATTTGACGAAAATGATGGAAGCGGCTTGTTTGAGAAGTGTCGTGTTTCCGAAGCCTCTGGGTCTCAATAGCCAAGACCTCCAGTTGTCTTTTAACAAATCCATCTTGGGTTTTGTCATATATTAAATTCTCTTTGTGGTTACTAGATATAAATGGTAACCACTAATAGTGGAGATGTGTTGCACTTCTTGCCATATAGAAACACAACTGTGGAAGATAGAGTGCAATCTGTGGTCCACTGCATGACCTGGCCAGTATTTTGTGAATGGAGAATTGTTTATAAACAGAGTATGAAGCCCAAATCCATCCTTGGTCAGGTTGGTGAAAGTGTGTCATTGAATGTGGTGGGAGATGGGCAGTAACTTGCTATATATTAGGTCTTAAGATATGAATGCAAGGGCAGGAGTACAGAATGGTTTTACTAAAATGGACTTGGATAGCTCTGATTCTGGGAACTACTTAGATGAGTAGCTGTGGTGAAATAGAATTTTGCACAAAGAGCTTGCCTAAAATAAGGTGGACTCAGTATCTAAGGAAGGTGAGGATATTTGGCTCTATGCTACAGTTCTTCTAAGCAAATAAAATGAAAGGAAGCAAAGAACTCTTTATAGTTACTAGCACATCTCTGGGCTCTGATTGTTATCTGCAAGTTGTTGGGAATAAGAGAGTGGAAAAAACCCAAAAACCCAAGAGTACCTGAAAATCACTCCACTGTCTGAAAAACTTATGACAGATACTTTTCATTTAATTCATTCAGGAAATCAATATGTCTTACAGAATCATTTGACTGTGGTTGGCAGTGAAATGATAAATATACATGAAAACAGAATTGGATTAATAATTTTTGACAGGTAATATAATGCAGCTGTTGCTGAATGATATTAACAAGAGAAGGCATGTTAAGTCCCAGTGTCAGAGTAAGGCTAGGTGGTTATAATGTCTGAATAAATTTCCTGCTGTGACTGAAGACTCTTGATGGCAGATAGAGATCGACAATATAAAGTTCCATTAAAAAGTTCTTTGCTTTGCTAATTCTTGACTCTCTTTACCAGTCCATAGTCTGATCATCAGTCTTGACTGACTGAAATAGAGTTTGCCCATTCTGTCTGTCTGAGCCAATAGATTTCATTTGCAATGTACCAAGTTGTGAAAAAGAAGGAAACTTCATCCTCCTGAGATCGGCACTCAAAAAACCCCGCTGTCATCATTTGGGCAAGGCAGAGTCTCTCTTCTAGCTTTCTTCCTTCTCAAGTGAGACTCATATTTTCAGGTTTCTTTTCTTCAAGGTCTATAAAACTATTGTAAATGCATATGAAAGCCAAGATATCCTTTGTGAAGAATAGACCAGGATTATTGCAGTTCTCCTCTTCCACTTTCTCTGTTCCCCTTTTCTGATATTGTCTTTTCTATGCTACCTCCACAGTCCATTGTTCTCTCAGTTCTCACTTGTGTGGGAATTTTTGCTCCCTAAGTAAAGCAAAGCAACCAGAAGCCATTTAAACTGCCTATGGATTCCACCTGAAAAAAGGGTATTGCATGTGCTTGTTTCTTGCAAAAGGCAGGCTGAGGTAATCTCATGTTCTCATTTCTCATAGGATGATGAGCTCAGAAGATACTAGTACCTGGCTTCCATGGGACTATGATCTTTTTCTCGGCATATCTGTTGACTCCATCTCCTATTGTGATATTTTAAGTACTAGCAACAACTTGATCCTTGAAGATGCTGAATATGCCAACATCATTTCAGCACAGCATTTAAACAAACATTACCTTAGAGTGTTGGAATAGTTCTCATGGGGCCTGTGCTTTTAGCCATGTGCCTCCTTGCCTTTGGCCGAAGTGCCGAGTGTTTGTTGACTGAACAGACTGGGCAGAATTCACCTCTTGCACTTTTTCATACCAGAAACTTCCCTGCTGTCACACTTGGATGATGTTTGCATGTAAGTTTGACAAATGGTGTGAGTTAGGTAGTAGGTTTTGCAGGTGGCAGATTTCATCTTGGGCATGTTTTACTTATTTACCTTCAACAAAGGCTCCTTATACACTAGTGAAACAGAAGATGTAATTATAAAGGGAAACTAAGGAGGAAGGGCGGTTTAATAGAAGTATAGATGTGCAGAAACAATAGGCTTCACATCTGGGAAAAAAAAACTAGTTTCATTTACTGAAAGGAAAAGAGGAATTAGGACCATATGGGTCAAGTATTTCTTCTTTACAGCAGCATAAATCTGGATGCACTGACAGTGATTAATTCAGTGACTGTGACTTCAGTGCATGTTGAGCTCTGTCCAGGTAGATGTTAAATAGAAATAAGCATATTTTACAGATGATGGAGATTACTCAAGCTCTAAGGTTTAGTTCTTCTGCCAGTGTGGAAATTGCGACTTTGTATATAATTCCTCATCTGAGCTTTGTGAAGGGTTGCAGTGCAGGATCTGTTCAGAAGAGGAAGCCAAAGAAAGTCTTGCCCTCTCAAAGTTAAGTGCTAAAACAAATTTAACATTAATTTCAGACTTTGTAGTGAATTAAGCACAGGGAGTAAGCACTGAAAACTAAGATACGTGGAAATAGCCAGACTCTCTTCTACACAGCTGCTCACCAAAAGCTAGACGCATTCCCTATAACAGAGAAAGATGTCTCTCAAGTTGAGCAGTGTTCATCATAGATTCCTGCTTCCATCTCAGTAGCACTAGATCATGTGAGATTTTTTTTTTTATTTTATTAGTTTCTTAAGGAAAAAAAAACCTTCCCTGAGTTTCTCCAAGCACTCATACTCCAGCCTGCAAACTCCCTATGTGAGTGGTGATGAAAGCACTGTAAAAGGTGAACAATTTTCAGTCATCCTGCAGCCCTTTGGGGTGTAAGAAGGTGGATGAGTATGTGACATGATCATTGTCCTTGCCTGAACATGGAATTTCATCTTTAAAAGGAAAAAATAGTGTTTCAATAGACGGAATCCCTCCAGATAAATCTGAGCTTTGCCAGTTGTTCGGAGGGACTGAACAACTTGGAGACCATCTGCCACACATTTCAATACATATTGGCATTTACTCCTTTAGCTGTTAAGTTAATCATGAAATCACTCATTTTTGCCTAGCAAAAGCTTTTTGTCTGAGGGCTCCATATCTCAGCCAGTATCTGCTTCCCCCTCCAAGATGATAACATAGTTAAGTGAAAAAATGGATAATGTGTACAGAGGCAAGGGGAAAATTCACTGACACAAAGCAGCCCTAGTCGTGGTGTGAGATAATGTTATTTACCAGCACCTCTGTAACAGGAGAAAAACAGTACCTCAGCGAAAAACGTCCTGTCCAAAACTGCCATCTCATGAGGGTTTTTGTGTTAGTTCTGATTGTCTTCTAAAGCTTGAGAACTGCTGTAAATGAGGAAGTGACTAGGATTTCGACAAGGATCTGGTTCAATACTTTTTATAACAGCAAGAAATGGCTAAGATAGGGAGAAACTGGAATTAATTGAATTGTTCAGCCATAGCTCATCTACAGTTCTGTCATGAAACTATCAGGACTGCCATTTTACTACTCAGCCAGGACCTTAGAAGACTATTTTAGTGAGACAGAGTAGATAAAGTGGCAAGGAAAATAATAGGTAGCACTGGAATTATGCAACTCTTATTATAGCTTATTTCAAAGATTATTTTAATTTAATTGATCAATTAGATGAAATTATATCCTAGTGTGCTGCTGGCATGGGCCCAGGTGGATGCTACCAGCATTTGTAATGTCCATCATATCAGCCCTAGATACCTATTTTAATGATTTACTTGATGAGAAAAAATGTTTCTAATTAAAGCATTACTTGTTATCATTACAAGATTATTTAAACTAGCAGTTGGAGCAGTGGCTCGATAATGTCTCTGTAAGAAATTTTCTGCCAAGTGTACAACTTACAGATCTTTAGGTAGACAGGTTTTGACTAGCTTTACAGCTTCACATGTCAACTCCTACAGAGATTAGAAATAATACCACATCAAGAGACTAACCTCCATACCCAGATTTAACTTCCATCAGGTAGAAACTGTTTTTTTTCCTAATATGTTCGTTGTCACGTTAGTTGTCTTCTTGCCATATCAGTTAGTAGCCTCTTCCTTTCACCACCTTCCACTGGTGAGTGATCTTGCTATTCTAGACTCCTAAAATATGAAACATTTTGTGATATTGTTTTTGTACAGAAATGGCACCTTTCAGTGTGATTTCAAAGACTTCCTGAATAAAGTCTCAGCAGATTTAATGAAATGAAATGTTTTCAGAAAGTATCTGATTTTATCTTCTAATATTTTAGCTTTTACAGATAGGAAACAGCCAAAACTCTCTTTTAACCCAGCTTTTATTGTCACCTTCTTTGGTTTTGTGTCTAATAAATGCCTGTGCTTTGCATTTGACAAGAATGGAAAAGGCTTTGTGCAACTTCTCCCCAAGAAAGAAATTTGTCTAATCCTGACAGTTGTGCTGAAGGAGAGAAGTAAGGCACTTGCCTTAAGTAGCACAAAATGTGTGATAAATGCAGATAAACATGGATCTCTGTGCTCTGTTAACTGATGTCAGCCAAAGCCTATAGCCAGACTTTGCTTTCTGAGAAAGCAGATGTAACACTGGATGGCTGAAACACTTCTGGAAGGCTGAAGTCTTTCCTAGCCTTTAGCTCTACATGCTGCCTTGACAAGTTCCCAGCAATACTGAAGATTAATATTTTCTGGTAACTATTTGGAAGCATTCAGCTGAGTAATAGGGTAGAAGTTTCTACTCAGTAACTCATTTAGTCTGCTACTGTGTTTCTAGTTTATACCATAATGAGATGAGTTACTAGCTAGACACTCAGGACAGATGATGTGCTGTGGTTTGATTCCCCCCCTGCCATGCACTTCAGGTGGTTGTTTACTGCTGTGTAGAGTGGATGTAAAACAGTGTAGAGGGTTTCTGCCACATGCATGTGTAGAGTGGATGCAAAGCAGTGTAGAGGGATTCTGCCACTTGCATTTGTTTGTATGTGTTGCTGTGCGTAGAGCATTACTGAAGCAGAGCATGGTGGGTGCCTGATGTTTCCAGTCTTATGTATATTGTGTGCTGCAAGTGGTTCTGTAATAAGCAACCATGGCCCTTCTTGGTTTGTAACACTCAGGGAACCTGTGTAAATGTTACAACTCATCCTCTATCACAGAGCAGTCCAAACTCCAACCTACGACATCAGGATTTCAAAGTGCTGAGCCTTTGCTTTCTGATTTTGAGCATTTTTACATTCTACTTGCTCAACGTAAAGGATTGCAAAAGACAGATCTGGGCCTATCAGGCAGTGAGCTGATGGTGTCGTTCCTTTAGCAGGTTGCAAAATGAAATCTATACATACTCGTAGTTTCTTTAGGGCAAAATGTAGATTTGTTCTCAGCCTGTGCAGTTTTTATTATTCTTCAGGGAGAATGAGATGAGCTGAGGACAAGAATCACAGAACTTGAGGATGAAGTTGTTTCTAGTAGAAGCAAGATGCCCTGTGTTTACTGTGTGGTATTGTAAAATAAGGCAGGCATTTGCAAATAAGAAACTAAGATGGGGAAAAAACTAAATGAGATATTTATGTTCTGTGAGTTCACAGTAAATGCAGAAATGTTTTTATGAATTGTGTGCTTTAACCATCTATTTTATTGATAATGAATAGCCAGGCTGTGACTAGGTTCTGCAGAACAGCCTGCAGTAAGGGTGGTTGAAATCTTTTTTTTGGTGTGTTACAGGTCATCCTCACCTCATGCTTTCCCCAAGCAGGAATATAACCTGGAAGGTGCAGAAATTGACTCTATGTGAGCAGACTTTACCTAGCTAAGAGCTGCAGGAGGAAGCAGTGGTGAGGCAGGAGCTGTATCTGAGTCAAGCTCTCTTCCTCACATACCTTAGCTAGTGCCAATCCTACACAGGCCACCGAGCAAAGGCTCAGTCCAGGTCAGGATTAGCCATGAAGTGAGAGTCCTTTTTCATTAAATTTGATGCTTACTAAAGACTCCAGGCAAAGCATGAAGTATGCTGGGACTCTGGAAAAAGAAAACACACCAAAACTCCTCATGTCCATCTCTAAAAGGAAGTGAATAGTATGTCTGATATACAAAAAATATTTAAATGTGACTTGGAAACAGCTTGTACTTTCATACTAAGTAAAAGGAGAAGACAGAAGAGGGAACTCAAATATCTGTGAGTATGCTCATGTATATAAATGACAGTCATAAATCTTTTTGCACGATTGCTTTGCTTTGTGGCATCTCTTTGGGGAGTACTGCAGGGGAAAAAGCCCTACAGTTTGGGAAACTGTAAGAAAAAATTTGAAAGAAAATGGATTTACTGATATAATTATGCAATTCATGTAGAACTTATTTGGTATGTTAATCAGAATGGAAGGGAAAAGCCTAGACAGTGCTGTTGTTTTAAGGGAACTGAATTAAAAGACCAAACATCCTGAGTGACACTGCTGCAGCCCTCAGGAGCCAGGCCTGGCTCTGGAAAGAGCTGGACACAAAAGTCCTGCAAACCCTGCTAGTGTCTCATGGCTGAAAAAATAAACCACTTCATTCTTGCAAGATGGGCTTGGGAGAAAACAAATTTCTCAGTTGGTATAAATCTGCCTTGACATTGGTGCTCATTTACATTACCTGTAGATTTAGTCCACAGCATCCTCGATCTGGGTTTAAAGTCACTCCTGATTGTGGTCTAACTTCATCAGTCTGGAGCTCAGGGAAGGATGCAGAGATTCCTAGAAAAGCAAGATGAACCGTGGGGAGCTTATGTCTCATGGGAACTAGTGCTGTCATGGCCAGGTTGGATCCTGTACCCAAGCTAAATCTCCTTTGTGATTGTGCAACAGCTCTGCCTTGCTGATTTCCTCAAAGCATTATTCCTCTTTGTCTGTTCAGGTTGGCTGGGTGATTCTTAGTTATCCTTTTGATGTGCAATGGATGACTGAGGAAATGCAATTGTTCAGAAGGAGATGGCAGAGAGGGGAAACTAGTGGAAAGACAATGGAAAAGGAACAGCTAAACTGTTTGTGCCCTTGTAACGTGGTCACTAGACTTGAGCTCCATCCTCTGGAGGGGGGTAAGTCTTGTTCACCAGCCTTTGGAAGTGCCTTGTTCCTGGTTTGATTTTGTGGTCCTGGTATTGGCCTGAGATGTACGTTCCACAGTTGCTCGTGTGTAGTCTTGCTGTGACCCAGGATGTACTTGAGAGATTCTTCTGCAATTAATAGTTTTCAGAGGAATTACTGTTAATTAGCTAGGCTTTTGCAGAATGCTTGTAGAACAATTAATAATGTATAAATTATATTAATAGTTAAATAACTATTAAAGCTGCAACAAAGTATCCCCCAAAAGGATATTTGGATAGTAAGCAAGGATCTGATGGCACTGAGGGATTCTGCAAGCCGTGGTGAATGTGGTTTTGTTTTCTGAGCGAGGGTATGCACATATGATAGAACAACTCAGAGCAACACTCACGATGGTGCCCTCGTGCCTGTCCTGAAACAACCATAAATGATGCCAGCGAGTTCAATCAAGCTGATCTCTTCTCCTCTGCCTAACATCAGCCATCTGGCTTCATAGCCTTTGTATTGTGCATAACCAGCCAGCTGGCCATCTGCACATCTCAGCATCCAGACCCCTAAACCTCCCTTGGACAACAGCCACATTTGGGGCTTGAAGAGCTGCTCAAAATTCCATGAAGGCGTAACTCTAAATAAATTCTTTCCATGTAGTCAGTGAAAAGAGCAATAGTCACATGGAAAGGCCATAATCTTTTATTTCTGTCATCGAACTGTGATGTAAAACGTAAGAAAAACAAAGGTTATAGTAGAGTGACTGTTAGTATGGGGGAGCAAACTCCTTCAGCTGCTATACACAGACGTAGGAGGTGGGTTTGGATTTGTTTATTTGTGTTTATAGGAAGCTGAGCTTGCCTGACACCAAAAGCAAAATAATTGTCTTTGATAGAAATCCGTCCCTTTCAGTTGAAAGCCTCTGAATTTTCTAAGTCTCTAGAGGCTCCCTTTCACCTTCCTTCCCAGAACTTTTGAAGAAGCCATAGAGATTCATGCTAAAATGGGAACCACTGAAGCCTGTTCTCTGGTTGTCTCATCCTGTCCTCAGTTCCTCCATTCAAAGCATGTGTTTAGTCAGACAGCTCCCAGTAGAGTGAAGCTGTCTGTCATCCTTTAGCATAGGCAAACAGGGGCTGCCTTGGCACATCTACAAAGGCATATGCCTGAGACTTTATATTATCTTGTAAGTCCCAACTACAGTTGTAGGAAGGCTGTCTCCTCTTCACCTCTTCAGCAAAGGGAGCACAGCCTCAGTCTGAAGGACTTGACAAAGGCCAAGGCAGTGACAGGCTACCTGTAAGCAGCCATTTCATCTGGGAAGCAATTTTTTTGGTGAAGAAGCTTGTGTTTAAGGGAGAATACCATGTGCCAGTGCTTTGTAGAACAGGGTAACAGAGAAAGGATGGGACATATCTTGCTGTAAAAGCCATTCTTTATGCTTTGGGAATCATTTCTGATAGCTCAGAGAAAGGTGCAGCTGTGCCTTTCATTGAACAGCAACGAGGATGAGAAAAACTGCTTACCCCTACTTATGCAAGCTTTTCTTTTACAGTAATAGCCATCCCTCTCCCTGGCTGAGCTGAGAGGGACTCACTTAATTCGCGTGCTCAGCAGACTAGCAGGATGGAAACTGTGCCACAAGCAGTTCCTGCTGCTGTCATCCAGTTTTCCATGGGATGTGTAACATTATCTGGATACAGCAGCATTTGGTGGATTATTTCCTTGTGCTGGAAACCTGTCTAATCTGCCCTTTTCTCAGGCCTCCCTTTAATTTTATCCAAAGGCATCTCTGCTGCAATTTTCCAAGTCCTGGTTAATAGGATAGATTAGCATTTTATTAGCATTCATTGTTCTTTGTGGGACACTGACCATGAGATTGAAGTGCTGTGTAGAACACAGGAGACTCAAGCCTCAGTTATGAAAATAATCTTTAGATTACAAGAAGTCTGATCATGTGGGCATGCAGGAGACAGGGTGTTTGTTCCCATTCACCTTCACAGACTGTTCCTAAGAGCATGAATGTTTGTACTAGCTTTCTATATCAAAAGGGCTTGTATGTGGCTCTTCAAAGGTAGCTGCAGCATAATTAGGAAGGGAATTTAAAAGGTTGTAGCAGGAATTTTCTAGAACTCCTGAATCATTAATGTGTGTAAGTACCAAATAAACTCAGTTGCTTTTGTACTCTTGAGGCCAACACATACTTTTGAAATCCCACCTATTTCTGCTTGGGGCTTGATACAGTCCCTGTTACTACACTGCTTGTAGAGCACATGGGTCTTTGCCCTCCATGTTCTGTGTAACCTTGCTAGCTTGCATAGGCTCTAGAGGATGGTTTCACCATCCTCTTCTCCTTGGGATGAACCACAATTTGCCTTTAAGTCTCTTTTTGAAAGACAAGTTTGGAATTCCTTGTCCTAGTGCTGTGACTTGTGCTGTGGAAGGTTAAGTTTTCCAGCACAAAAGCTATTATCTGAAAGAGCAACAAAAACATCTGCACGCAGTTGTTCACCTGGTCACTGGCAAAGAAAGCAAGTGCCCTTGTGTATTCAGGGAGTTCATAGATGAGACTTTTCATCAAGTGGCACCACCAAAGCCCTTGAACAAAAGCCCAGTCGAAGGGAACAGTTCAGCTGCCAAGCCCACTAAAATGTCCATAAGGTATCTCTCAAGATAGTAGGAAATATTAATTGTCTGCACCTACACAGATGCCTGTATCTCTAAGAGAGAGAGAGATGTTCCCAACCGGGAGCCTAAAGGCATTGCTTTTCCTTTTAGACCTTAAGTACAAAATTATTTTGGTTAATTTTTTTTCAAGGTTACGTAAAGCTGATTTTCTTTTGTCTATATAGGCACTACCATGGTTTCTATCACCTCTTTCTAAAATTACCAGACAAGGAGATATCTCTGTAGCAGATGTTTCTCAACCATCCAAAGCACTAACTTAAGAGCTTTATCTATGGAGGTAAGAGTCTGGGTGTATCAGACCTAACTACATTTTGGTTTCTTAGCATAATATCATAAACCAAATTTTATCTTGTGAGACATTAAGATCTCATTAAGGATGAACCTTTTACTCTGCTGAGGGTCTTAATGGCATTTGTGTTGTTTCTCAGTCTGTAATGATACTGATGGCTCTGATGAACACTGGGTAGAGGCTGCTTCAAACAGTAACTGGATGTTTGAAGCTGTTGTCTCATGATTGGGCTTCCCTTTGCTCTTCACAGAGATGGGTTGAAGGGGCCAGTCAGAAGAAATTATGGTTTTTTAATTACTATTATTTGAAAAACAACCATATTTAGCATGCAGACAGAGTGTCAAGGACCCTGCCATCTCAAGCAGTGATTTTGAGACCTTTTTAGACCTAGGAGAGTCTAGAAACCTGCTGAATGTAGAGCTATTGGACCTAGTTCCCATTGGATTTACTTATATCTGTGCACAAAAAGTGCAGAATCCACCCAGGAACAACAGCAGAGTTTTGCACAGGTTTTTAAATGACTGTGGAGTGCCAGAGTGAAGGGAATATGGTCCCATATTTCTCTACAGAAGACAAGTAGTTCACAAAATAGGAATGCGATGTGCTTGGTGGTTTTGCTTTGCGAAGCCCAGGGGCCTTGTCACGTTGGTTTGTGAAAGCCATACTTTCTTTACAGCTCTCTACCTCCAGAAATATTGTGGGTTGGGAAGGAAAAAAACTGCCAGAGAAAAAGACTAAGCTATGTAGGAGATAATACTGCAGCTGCTGATTAGGGATGTAAGAGTGTTTGGGGTTTTTTTAAATTAGGTATAATAATGGTTGTTTTCCCCTAATCAAAGAGATTTGTCTTTGAACTTAACCTCCAGCTTCCTAATCAGGGTCTTTTTCTCCTGGTTTTTTTTTTTTCCTCTTCTCTCTTCTCCTTTAAGTGCAATCAACAACAGCACATCAGATCTGCATCAGTTTGATGTTTACAAAGTGGTCCAATCATAGCTTCACTTCTGGGCAGGAGTAAATAAATTCATCAAGCAATTGATGCTTTTGCACTGCTGTTATGATAAATGTTGCCATCAATTATACCACTATGTTCAGACTGCAAGGAGCAGAACTAAGGGAACATTGCTGCCTGACAGGAATGACAAAACAATATGTGTTGCCTCTCTTTATGTTTTGTATTCACCAACACAACTCTCCAATTATACTAATGTGTTTGTTTGGATTAGGCAATAGATTAAGAAATGTTTTTAGTTAACACTGGAGCATAACATGAATTAATATTTTGGCAAACATGACATAATTCTCTGCGCTGGGTCGGAATCAGCCGTGCGGTGAGAGTAATCTTAGCAACTTTGAAGTTGCACCAGCTCTGTGCCATTGGAGCATGCTGAAAGAGCAGCAGCACTCATGTGGCTGGGAGCTTAATTTACTGCAGCATGGAAAAAGATCCGAATGTCACCTACTGTATGCAGGACAAGGAAGGTGTATGGTGGCATTTGAGAATCACCTGCTTCCCCAGCTGACTTTGGATTCCTCTGGAAAAGAAATGGTACTGGTCCCAAAACTGAAGGTGTTTGTTCATTGCTGTCTCTTGAGGAGGGTGCAGGTGGTAGCTTCTAGGAGATTTGCTATTGTTTCAGCTGAGGACTGGTAATCATAAGGTAGCAACCGGCTTTTGTTTGATTTCTACATTGGACTCAGCATCCTCGCTCTTTTGTTCCTGTGTGGTGTTTATCACAGTCCTTGCATGATGTGATTACAAAAGATTTGTTAGAGAAGCAAAAACCAAACTAGCAGATAGCACACTGTAAAACCTAAAGCATATTTAACATATTGAAGACACCTTTTCTTTGATCACAAACTGTAAAGAAGGAGAAGCATTGCATGAATTGAAGGAAATTAATTAATTCAACAGAGAGAGTTCCATTTCCTCCTTTGAAATGAGTAAACAACTAGCAGCTTTTCAGAATTGGACATTGTCACTAAAATACCTAGAAACAAGTGCCTCTTACAGCTCAAAGTAGAAGTAAACAAACAACATCTGCTTGGTTTGGTCCAGAGTTTACCTGACAGCATGTTTATTTGACATTTGGAATCTTAAAATTCTTCATGGAGGTATTGACCCCACAGGAAAGGCTGGTGGGGAATTCATAATTTGTACTCTGGATTTCCTTTCGTGCAGCAATTAAAGCAGAACAGAGCTCTCCCTATAGTGTGTCATTAGAAGACCTTTGTTTACTGTGTCTACTGTCTTCCTTACCTCATTTATTTGCTGTTCAGATGCTATGGGCAGGTAGCAGTTGCTCTCTTTGTTTAAGGGGGAATGGAGAGTAGCCATGTCCAATCCTCCTTTAATGGACTCTACTGACGTGAATTTCACACCTGTCTGTAGGTAGGATTTGGGTCCAGAAAAAGGTAATTCTTAGCATAGGATCAAAATCAAACTTCACTTTCTGTCTACCCCTGAGAGGAGACTGAACATTTATGACAGTCTGGTCTATATAAACAGTTGTTTGTGCATTTCTTGTGGGGAGGGGGAAGTGGAGCAAAAATACTGCAAAATTAGTGTTATATTAGTACATGTGAAGCCGGGGGTCAACCCAGCTGTGCAGTTGTACCAAGACAACTTTGAATGGGCCAGAATCACCTGTGTGTATGAGACTGCTGTGGGCATGGAGAGTGCATGCAGCTGGTTCTCTGTGGACTCAGCCCACTTTTCTGATCCATCAGAATCAGTGGTGACATGAAGGAAAGCTCTATGAGAAAATTGGTGCAATTTTTCAAACTGAGAGTGTGATCCTCTTCATTTCACATATCACACATTCAGCAATTTGCTGGAATTGGAAAAGGGTCTGGTTCGTTATAGGGCAGCATGGGTCATAGTCACTGAAGCATAAACTGAAAAAACAATATGCAACAGTCTTGTTAAACACAGAGCGTGGTCTGCAGTCTGAAAGAAGGAAGACTGGACTGAGTAATCTCCTCTGCAGAGAACAATTGTGTGAGCATTTGTAAATGGCATTTACAAATGATCAGAGGAATGCTGTTGTGCAAATAGCATCCAGACAAAAAACTCACTGGAAGATAGGAAATGGCTTTCTGTCCTCATAACAGTTCATTATCTGTGGCAAAAAGATTTTGTCTGTTTAGCATTTCTTCCAAGTATTCATCTGCCTCCTTATCAAGAACTCAGATTTTCATCTAGGGTAGTTTTGAGTTTCCAAAGAAGATGCTTTTTTGTTTTTGCAAGTTGAAGGCTGGTTGTGAGCACCGTTTACTCTGTGGTCCTGCCAGCTACTTCTTTATCTGCCATAACACAGGTAATGAATGCAATTATGTCAGGATAAAGCAAGTGTCTGACTCACAGACTCTGCTAAAGTAGCAGTACAAGTCTGCTTGTGCTGCTCCAGGCTAGAGGCCTGGCCTCTGGATGCTGCTGGCACATTCCTTTTCCTTGATGGGACTAATGGACAGCAAATAAGTGAAGGTGATTTTTCAGGTTAGAAAGCCCACCTTACACTTTCGTGGACTTCTGCATGAATGGAAAGTGCTGGGATGTTGTAACCAGAGCCAACATAGAAAAGGATTTTCTGTTTCCTGGCAATCCCAGATGTCGCAATTATGGATTTGGGAGTTCAGAAATTAAATGAGAATTACCTGAAGTTCAACCTAGTCCTTACTCTTCACCTTCAGATAATCCAGAAAACAGTTTTGCTTCCCAGACTGTTGCCTCAAAATAAAACCCAATATCTTCTAACTAACTTCTTCAGAAATTCCTACAATAGTGCTGAATACCAGCGCTATTCAACTGCAGAGGAAACCCTTGTTATAAATACACCATGCCTCTGATATCTATGCTTGTACCTCGCACAATGACTTGGTACAGAGTGATGTCTTGCTTCTTCTTCTGTCTTGCGTGACTTCTCGTAAATGGGCATGACTTAAATACAGATAATTAGGTGAAAAGGGAAGAAAATAGTGTCTGTTTATACACAAGTTATTGCTGTCACATCTAGGTTCTTCTGAGACAGGTAACAAGCTTTGTTCTTCAATTGCTAAGCAGCTGTGGTTTGTAATTGTCCTGAAGAGTAGTGTTTTACATTTCCTTTCCATAACTTTCAGGAGCTTAATTGAATCTCTGAGCTTGACCTCTGTATTTGAATGCCTCAGTTTTCAGCTGTTTATTTCAAGACAGCATGCACTAGTTGCAGATGTGTCACCCCTAATATTACCTAATAGTGGTAGCTTTGGTGAATAGGGGCTGATTTGCCTCATCTGGGCTTGTGGGTGTATTAAAGGTGCATTTTTCTTTTCAATGTGCAGCATTGTCACATTGTGGCAGTACTCGCTACATCAGCTAAACAGATTTATTCTTTACCCAGCTTTCTGCTCTGGCCATTGTTGGCAGTGCGTTTTGTTTGATAGGGAGGAACCAAACAAAGGAAACAACCTTTTACATGCAGAGAAACAAGGTAGCATACTGTGGTAGTTGTGAGCTGTTCTGCAAAGGGAACTGGGCAGGTAAAGGAAAAGACATTTTGAATTTCAGACTGATTATGAATAGCAAGTTATCAGGGAGCATAAAGAAGGAACTACTGTACATTTCATAACACCAATGCTCTTTGTTAGACTACAGACAAAAGTAGGCTTTGACTTGAGACTAGAGGAGAATGCAGGATGAGAGTCTTTATGTGGAACATATTGATCTTCCCTTTATCTTTTCAAAGCATTACTCTTTTGTCAAAGGTTCCTATTTTTGTGTAGCATGATGTCCCTCTCTTCTAACACTTTTTACATTTCAGTACCCCTTTTTAGGGAAATACTGTGTTAATGTCTTCTGCAATTCCATTTTTTTAACTGACTCTTTCAGTCAGGAAACACATATTTGTAAACAAAAAAGTTATCTCCAAAAAGAGCTAGCAAAAATGAGTTGGTACCTAGCCTGGCATGAAAGCACACGGCTTCATGTTCCTCACTGAAGATGTATTGATTTATATTAACTAAGCATCTTTTTCCTCTAAGCCCCAAAGCAGAATAGGTTGAAGTACGCTGCCTCCTATTAACTCTAAATAAGGCAGACTTTAGTAGGGAGAGTGGAGATATACAAATAACTGATTTAATTTGTTTGTTGACTAAACCAAAATACTGGTGCAGAGAAATATCTGCATCCAAAAGGAATTTTTTAAGCTTTTTCACTAACTGAAAAAAAGAGAAAGTTCTTCAGGGTAAGAATTGGGACCATTTCATATCACCGTGCCATTTAGAAATGCAAAGCTTGAAAGAGTGGAGAGCTGTGAAAAGTTTGGAACAAAAGAACCTTGTAAAAGTTTATTTCTCAAAAATTTCTAACGGTTGCAATTAAATGCTTTTGGCCCATTTTGAGGTTTCTAAATTCTGTTTTTCAATGAATGAAATCATCTCCTAGGTTAGCCCAGAGTGTCGTCCCCATATATCTTAAGCAGAGAGTGCTGCTGAGTCATTGCCACATTGTGACAACGTATGAATGCACCACTGGTGAATTTTCAGGAAATAAGGGTTGACTAATGCTTTCTAATAAAATACAGTGGTGTGGTACAACACACAACTATTATTCATGGTGTAAACCTTAAGAAAAACTTAGTTTGTTTTCAGTGGCAAAACGATTAAATCTGTCCAAAACCAGATTTTTTAATCCACAGCTGCTATAAATCAAAGATGAATGGAATTAAGTTTCCATTGACTTTCCTGACTTCAAGCATCAAATAAGAATCTCTTGAAAGATGGAGGGTATCCTGCAACCTGAAATTCAAATGCATTGCACTCTCTAAGATCACCGGACTGTTTTTGAGGGTGTTGTTGGTCTCAAGCATCGTGGGAGCCTATTTGCAGAGGTAGGTAGCCCAGGTAGGAGATGACAGCTGTGTTTGCTAGGGTAGACTGAACAGAAATGAGAAAAACAATGGACTTGCAAGCACACAAATGTTGAATGATTCCTTGTCCTTTACAAGTTTTACTTCTCAAAATGAGAAGTCAGCAGGATTGAAACTATTCTGGATGTGACAGATGTGAGAGTGGGACACTGTTGTTCATCTGACGACCAAGAGAATTTGCCAGAAGTGCAAGATCACAGTTTTGGAGACTTTTTTCCTCTTTCTTCTTTCCTGGTTTTAACTTTTTCTTTCAACTTGATACAGGAAGTTTATGTTTCTTTTCTAACCATATGAATTGACTCATGAAAGCAAGAACAAGTGGAATGCCACAAGCTCTTTGAGATTTTTTTTTAATACTATACTTCCTTCTTTTTAACACAGAAGAGTTGGGGCTTTGCATCTTTAAAACTCTTCTTATTTTTAAGAGAATTCAAAGGTCCAGAGGTCATCTGAAGTTACGTAACTGGATTTTACTCCATTTTTTACTTCAATGGAAAATGGGAATTTGCCCTCGTATCTGGCAAATCTGAGATTGGCATATTTTTTTTTAAGCCCATGTAGGTTTTTACAGCCAATTCTACTGTTTATTTTTCTGAAATTTCAGTGCTGCTTTGAAATATCCCCTGTTACTGTCTTTGTTATTTTAATAGGCCATTCTGGGTAGTAGTAGAGTCAATGTACTAGTATTTCTGTTATGTCTCAATTCTATTTCCAATCTGTGCTATCAAAGAAATACACAGAGAAAAATTCCAATTCTGTTTTGCCTACAACATAATCTTTCATTTAACTTTTCTACAAGTTTGTGTAAAAGTGATATACATTCATTTGAATGTCCTTGCTTGAAAGGCTGGAGCTCCTTTTCACTTTGGTATGATGATATGGAAAGTTTATTGCATTCAGAGATTGTCTTTCTCCCACTGAAGTCAGCAGAGGAATGTGTGGGAGCCTGCTGGAAACTGGTGTAGATCCATTTACAGCTGTAGGATCAAGCCATGGTGTGAAAACAAATGCTAGAAGCATTTGAAAAAGATGTGAATCTTGGGATTTATTTCTTTATATCAATATTAATATTAACTTCAGTAAAAAAAATGGAAGAGAATAAATTAGTATGAAAGAGCAAAAGAACTGCAAGAAACAAACAAAACACTACTTTTTAATTGGGTTGTGCATTTTCTAATTCCCTTTTCTAATCCAGTATAAGCAGCTGGCTCGTGACAGCATATTCCCAGAAGAATAAACAATTTTCCTCTAATATACCAAATTGTGTCCATCATGGCAGTATTTAGCGTCTCAATGGCTATAAGGTGTAGATTTTTAATTCCTTAAAACAACGGAGTCCTATCTTCCCTCTTTTCTGCACCCCAAAACTCCTAAATTCCCATTAGGTTAAGAGTTTTAACAAAACATAAGATCACTGAATCATTTAGGTTGGAAAAGACTTTTATGATCATCTAAGTCTAACTGTAAAGCTGAACGACCTATTGTAGGATATACTGTGGCTTAGGGGAGTGTACAGAAAGGCATTCAGATACCTTAGCTATTTTACGACACTATCAAATTTGCTTCCATGTACCACAACTGGGAGAAGGAGATTTCAGGGGACAAAAAGTGGCCAAAAGGTTTACTCTTGCCAGTTGTAAATTCCTGCAAGTTCTTAAGGCTTTCTTATCTTACAGCTATGGGACCTTAATATTTTCTTGAGCAAGGAGATTTCCCAAGGTGGAGCCTTGCCTTTTGGTGTTATTCAATAGCACTGCTAGATCTCAGGCTAGGATTTAATGTTGATATTGCACTGCCCCCCAGGCATCATCTCCATAGTGCACAGTTCTCCAGTGGCTTAGGATACACCCATAGCAGCAGATTGCATAGTAACATCTGCCTCTTCTTTTGACCTGAAGGTGATGTTTCCAAAGTTTACAGAAATAAGGATTTTACAGATTTTTCAGGGTTGGCTTTATTTTGTTTTGTGATTGACAGAGTCAACCAAAGCTACCTCTCTCATATAAACTGCCTGTGAAAAGTGGTTTATCTATTTTGGTATGATGATGTGGAAAGTTTACTGTGTTCAGAGATTGTCTTTTTCCCACTAAAGTCAGCAGACGAATGCATGGGGCTATATTACCACATTTGGTTATACATTTTTAATCATTTTAAGATGATTTCTTGTGGTAAAAATAACAAAAGAAGGAATTATTAAACAGAAATCACCTGAAATCTCACTTCTGAGGTAGGTTTTATCCTGCTCTGATCTCTAGAAGTCCATAGTTCAGTTACATCAGCCCAGGAAAACATGAGCATGCTCTGCACAGGTGCTTTCTTGTCAGCTGTATTTAAAGAACAATTTTTCTTTCTGATTGCCCTCTATGTTGCAAGTTCAGATAATTGTGCAGTTGAGGAACGCAGTGATGGAAGATATGTCCCAGAACTGTTGTATGTGCCTTAGAAATTGCACTTTATTTGACATGAATTTGGAGTGCATTTGTTGTGGCATTGTCCTTGTAGTTGTCTGCAGGATGCTTTGGGAAGTTAGATGGGTGTAGAGCATCATACATTCACTGATTCTGACACGGGTTTTCCTTAAAATGAAGGTTTTACCTGGCAAAGATCAGACTCGGTACAGCTTGTTGGGTTTTCATGTTTGAATTTACACTGATGCTATGCACAATTAGTGGCAATTACATGAATTTACATCTTCAAGGCAGAGAATTCTCTCAGCACTAAATAAAGTCTTTATACTCAGCTCTTCCAATTATATCAGTGTTATAGTGTTATGTTTCAGTATTCACTTACCTAATTTTAGAGTAGGCTATTTTGAGAGTAATCTGATGTATTCATTTATGTCATACATAGAGTGGATGTTTTAAAGATGTGCTATTCTTATCACAGCTGCCCATTATTATTTGTCTTGTCTATGTATTATATGTCAGATGGAAGCACCTCACTGTCCCCTTTAAGATCAAGGGTCCTCTTGGTGATAAATGCTCCATTCAAGCATTGAGAACAAAAAGTTTAGGAAGGTTTCATAGGGGAAAAGGGGAATTTTAAGATACAGACTGAAGGATTCATCAATACAGTGAATTTGATAATAATCAGTAGTTGCTGTGTGTGAGTAGTTAAAGCCAGTGGTAAGACCTGTGAATATTACTTCTGTCTCTACTACCATATTAATTTAAAAGTTTTTACTTTAAGCCTCTTTTTACCCTCTGTTCCAAGGGTACTTGTGCACCCACTTGTTTGAAACGATACCTCTACAACAGATATGCTCATTCTGAAGGCTTTGTCAACATTACTTCTTCCAATCAAACCTGCAGGCAATTAATTCACTAGTTAGCAAGGTAACAATGGCATAAGGTCTGGATCGGGCTCTGGATCTTTAAGATACTGTATTACTTTTGGGTCTGTTTTTGTAGTGTAGTGTCACTTCTAGAAAGACATTATTCTTCCTATGTCATTCTGTTTTGTTTTGTTTTTTTAACTTAGATGGGATGCCAAATTCTCTGAGGCTCTTCTTTGTGATACCACAGAAGTTCCCTATCCATGTACTGATCACAATAATTGTTAAGACCCAGGAGGAAACCAACCTCAGTTCTTTACCTGCAGACACGTCAGATGAATTTGAGATTTTTATTAACTTCCTTTTATTTGTTATTTTTTACCCTAGTCTCCATGGATAAGTCCATTGGATTCCACTGCATTAACCTGCCTGCCTCTAGTTTTCTCTTGCCCTGATCCAATTCATGTTATGGTTTCCTCTTTCCTATGTTCAAGAAGTTGCGGTATTTCATGTGACAGACAATTACTGTTTCAAGAGAATTCCCCTAACCTTTTGTCGATAGTTGAATAACCTCAGTCCATCACCTGAGCTATCCTTTAGTATTTACTCTGGCAGGGTTCCCTACTAATTGTGTTGAACAAAGCATGCTAACAAGCAGTAGTGCTTGCTCACTGCAACCGTTGTCTCTGCTAAAGAGCAATTGAAACACCTGTATTTTAAGCCAAGGTAGATCTGTGCTAACCTCTGGCAAGGCATGTCCTCCAAGGGGCCTGTGTGCCTGAGGGAGTGAAGGGAATAAGCAGCACCAACAAAAGCTTTGCTCAGCACTAGGCAGCCTATTCACTGCTTGTTGCTGATCTTTGGTTTATGTAAATCAAAAGCAGCTCAATAGACATTAAAGGATTTGATGTCAGGATTTTTTTTGTGAGCTGATACAATTGGACACATTGGATTTAATATATAATAATAAATAGTATAAAGAGAACTACAGACTTGATCCTTTCCATTTCATGTTTCCTTTATACAGGTGGAATATGATCTGTCCTTTATGGCTGGTATTAATGTCTGTATTTGGGAAAATCAAGACACTGACATAAAATATCTCCCTGTATTTAGTATCAAAAGCAGTAAGTGTTCTGTATCTGCAATTCTATATCAGGCTGTACTAGCTAAAGGCACGTGCAGCCTGAAATGCTTGTGAGCTTGGCCAGAGACTGATGCTGCAGTTTCACTGTGGAGGGTTTCAGTGAAAAATACTTTTCTCTCAAAAAAGAGTAAATATATAAATAAATGAAGCTATTCAATTTCATAGCTCAGAACAAGATTAATTATGAGGGGAAAATGCTTAATCTATCTGCTCACAATAGAATTAATGAATAATAGAGAAAGCCTTCCGAGCATCTAGAGCTAACGTGGCTATGAATATCTGTGTGTGTCATACCTACATGTCTACCTGCATCTCCCCTCACTATGTTGTCCTCTTAGTGCCTTGAAGCAGATCTGTTGATTTTCAACACTTTTCTTGTTTTGGACTTTTATTTAAGCTGCACATGGTCTCTAAATCAATTGAGATGAAAATTAATAAAAGCAAATGGCAAGCTGCCCCAAATTTTCAGATGGAGAAGTTGAAAACTAGAGAAGTTGTGTGGTCTGGAACAGGAAACAGCATAACAGTTCTTTAGACATTTGCATAGTCCAATATAGTCTTAAGTGGGTTTTTTTTTCCTACTGACTGGCTCATTTTCAAGTGCATTTAAAACAAGAGGGGAAAAAAAAGCCTCCAAAACTGTTAAATGGGACTTTGTCCTTTAATGGAAATATTTGGGAATTCAACTCAACTGGATGAGTTTGGTTTTGTCATCCTACTTCCATCTGTTAAGGTTTCTCACTGGCATAGTTTTTAGGATGGAATTTTACCATATATAAGTTTTTATCTTCTTATGTTTTTAAGATGATATTTAAAAAAACGTACATTGAGGATTTTAATGCTAGATATGGTTTGGTTTCTATTTAAATATTCTGAGCATCTCTGTTAAAAGCAGATACAAACTGTACTAAATGTTCTTTATTACTCACAGATGCACTGTCCCTGTGAAAAACATCATATATCAGAAGCACCAGTGATTCTTTAGATTTGCCCAGTGACAAGCCTCCATACAGATAGTCTTTGCTAAAAATGTCAATGTCAGCTTTATTTACCAAAACATGTTCTCTTCTTTCAAGCTGCCCGTTGTTGTTTCAAAATAAATGGAATCTAAAAATCTCATTATTTTTATTGTTTAAAGCCAGCACTGGCTGCAGCTCTGGGGGTCAGAAGGTAACAATACTAATTTACCCCTGTGCTGCTGCACTTAGAATATTTAATCTCTTATGACTTTGACATGATGACTGGCTGTGTTTCTTAATTTTGTTGTGAAGATTTTGCTGGAGGGCCATGAATCTCTTAATAATGTGCATCAAGACAGGGACAAGTAAGTAATAAATATTGTATGAGGCCATTTTCCTACAAAGGGATCAGCCTGGGCAAATACCTGCAGAAGTTCACAAGCTTGTACCTCGTGGCAAAATTGGGACTGTGATAACAATGGGCAAAGATGAAAGTACCCCACTGAATTCCAGTGCAATTCCAGTAGTATAATTCCTTAACTGTTCTATGCCTGTGATAATGTTCAGCTTTTTCATAGGCTTTTGGCTGGATTGGACAGGGAAAATTTTCAGTGCCAGTGAAGAGCTGGTACTTACATTCAATATTTACTTGAGAAAGCCTTTTTCTTTTTGTCAGTCCTTTCAGTAAACAGGCTTCTACCTAAAGCACAGCTATATTAAAAAACATGCCTTCATATAAAACCTGATCTGGACAGTGTTTTCTGCCTAAGATAATATTTGATTAAATACTAATAAAATACCTGACTACAAATTGTGTTACCACAAGGTTGGCTGCTCAAGAGTAAAAGCAGCAATAAGACAAATGGATTCCAAGCAGGAGCTTAAGGTCAGAGTCCACAGATGTCAACCCACTGATAGACCTAAAGATTTATTTGTTCCTGGGATTAGGAACACCATTCATGAAGCTTTTTTTAAAAACAATACTATAAAAAAGCAGTCTCTGTTTCAAATGCTGTACAGAGTACCAGAGCAGGCAGTGACTGCAGCAAAACAGGGAACCACAGGGAAACAGAAGACTGTACTGGTCAGTATAGAGAGTAGAAGTGTTAGCCTACAAAAAGCCTAGCCATTGTTTAGGGCTTGAATTTTTTGGGCAAGAATAAGTAAAGATGGATTTCAAGGAGCATAATGAGGTTATTTCTGTAGCTGTAATAGCTGGATATCAAATTACATTTATATCTCTCTTGCAGATTTATTTTACTAGAACTCTCATAAACATAGAAGCTGTGCTTGAAAACTTCACAGATTTATTGCCACTGTATAAGTCTCTCTCTTATCACAATACCTCTGAAATTCCTTACAGCAAGTTATGGTTATCAAAAACCAAGTTTCCAGTGCAGCAGTTGTCGGTCAGGTTCCAACCACCTTCCCTTTTTAGAGGGACAGATGGATTGAGACTCTTTGAAGTTTGTAGGAGACAAAGTCTTCAAGTATTCTTCTTCTTCCTTTTGTTGCATGGAGTAAATCTAAGACCATGCAAATAATCTTTGATTGTGGTGAATGGTGATACTCCTCTCAGCAAACAAGTACCTCTTCTAAAATTACAGTAGGAGTCAATAATAGAGAATGGATAGAGGACGTCTTTAAAAAAAGGTAAGAGCTCAGCTCATTAAAATTGGTGAGACCCCTGATGTTTATAAATTAGAGCTTTGTAAAATGTAAACACGTGGGTTGAATATTTTAGTCTTGGCAGTTATTTATATTCTGTTTTTACAATGACAGGTTTATTGGTTTTTTAATGTGTTTTTGGATAATTGTTGGATTTTATCTGTATGCTATTTACTACAGTGTGGTCACCAACACTATCGGAAGCATGAAAGCAGCAGATCTGCCTGCAGTTGTACTGCGTTTTATAAATCCTCTCTGCAGAGTCAACCTGTAGTTTTAATATAACATGAGGTATATACAGGCAGCGCATCCTTGGGTGGCAGCAGCAGGTGCTAGAACACAGTGCATGGAACTAGACACTAGAACAGAGTGTGTGGTCTCTGCAGTTGAAGAACTGTGCCACGTGCAAGTGGGAATTGCTGCAATTTCAAAAGGAAGTGTCCCAAAATTCCATTTAAGAAACTTTTGTGTAACCTTAGTAAGTTAATAATACTGCCAAAATTAAAAGGAGATATATAGAGAGATATATATAAAATTATATATAATTTCTGAAATATGTGTTCAGATTTTAAGGCATCTCATTTAATTTAGAGCCATCCTCAAGATGAACTTAACATTCAGCACCTTCAGGCAAATCCTGTGAATACTTAATCCCTGTGTTGTACCTACTTCTTTGAGTAGATCTGCTGGCTATGAATGAGTCTTTGCACACTGTAATTGTGACCTCAGTAATAAAAACTTATGGCATTGGGGCTGTAGTGAGTGTAGCAGAGAGGTCATCCTGCCAAACACATTCATCTTGCTTGAAACCACAGCACAGCACATTGTGTTGTCATTCTGTTCTAAGCAAAGTGGACATTGATTATAGTCAAGGTATCTTGTAACCCTATACTCTTACTTTCTGAACCTGCACTATATACCCAGCATCAAATCACTGCTTACAGCCTTTTGAATGCAGTGACATGGACACCAGGTTGGGCATTCCTCTCTCTGCCTCACCTGGGCACAGCACTTCTATGTTAGCAATAACAGGCATTCGGTCAACTGCAAACGTGCTCCAAAGCCTCTACATCAACATGAGCAGAGGGGCAGTCTGAAGCTTTATAGGACATGGCAATGTCTTGTTGCCAGAGCAGTAATTTGGCTGTTGGCCTCTTGTGCCATCTTAATACCAGCTTGCCATCTTCCCTGAAGCTGCAGCAAGAAAGATAAGCTGGTTGGAAACATCTCAAGTACAAGACAGTTGAGGCTTCCTTTTTTATTTCTGTCTATGTGCTATCTGCTTCCACCAATAACCTTCATGTAACTTCACCCAAACATCATGTTTGTTCAAAACTCTTCACCGAATCTGCTAGAAAATATGGTAAGGAGGGGGCTGCACAAATACTAAACCTCATAATTATGTCCTGAGCTGGCTGCAGTACCTCTTTGAATCAGGATGAGGGCCTCAGTTCTGTATGTCTGGGTAATTTATAGGGATCTTAAAAAATGTTATTTTTCTTGCTGTTTTTGTCTAAGGAAGTACTACTTAATTCTGGTTAATACTGTTCTACTTTAAAACTGTGAGTAAGCGCAGTTGGGACTTCGTTAGGAAAATGGTAGGTCCTGTTAGTGTGTGTGAATTACTACAGCTGGAATCCACACTTGCAGATCATTACTGGCATATTTTGTCCTTTTTTTCCTTTTTTTTTTCTTGAAAGCTAGTGTTCAAATACTTTAAACATCAAAGTCTCCTCTTCTACACATTATTCATTCTTGCAAATGTCTCATATCGTGCAGCAGAATGATCAGAAAGGTATGTCTCTTCAGATATGGTAAATCAATCTTGTGTCCTTCTGGAAAAGTGGTTGGGAATGATTTTATGGTTATTAGCTTGAATTCAGTTTTTCTTCTTCTTTCAACCTAAGCTTTATAAAAATGAAAAAACACTTTCAAGCAACTTTTCAACCACTCTCTCCTTGCCTCTCCCCAAAAGAATATCTTCCTAATTTTGTTTCATCAGCCAAGCCAATTCCTTCATCTCTTTCCAGGGACATGGAAAAAAAAATTCAACAGAAAACATCTCATAAAAAGTTGAAACTCATACAGATTATCTGTGTATGTACCCACCGTACCTGCTACTGTGGGACAGAAGGCAAGGATTCTGCTGTAGAGATGGGACTTTGTAGGTCAGACGTGGTCTTTTTTATAACTTCTTCTGATCACTTGGTCAGAAACTTGAACTTGAGAAATGTCCAGATGATGATGAGTATCTTGGTCATATGTATTTCCTGCACAGCCTACAGTTTTTGCTGTCTGCTGAAAAAAATAATCTATTGACTGGAGTTAGTAGCTCCAACTGAACTGGGGTCAGGTTGACTTGGAATTTGTTTCCTTGAATGGTTGCACAGTGAGCTCTGCAGATCAATGCTTTAGAGGTTCTTTTCAAAATCTTTTAATTCACTGTTGTTGGAAGTGGAATTTGCTGTCTCTGACCTCAGTAGCTAAGCAAAACAGGACTGTAAATGCAGAAGTGAAGATAAAAGATGTAACTTTATACAACAACGTTATACAAGACCAAACACAGTTTTAAGCAGAGCCACAGACAATAGCAAGGTTGGAAAATCTTTTTATGCTGTTGTTACCATTGCAGCTTTAGCTATTTGACAATCCAGTAGCAGCCCTGAAGTGCCTCAAGTCAATAAACCGTCTTTCCTATATTAGAGGAGATGCCTATGACAGATGGCTATTTTGGAGAGCTTTTTTAGAGTTTTTACCTCTGACTACTTAACATCATCTTCATCTTCAGCTAGCTGTCCTTCATCCAAGTGTTTATTCTAGGTGAGCACAGTGATAGCAGAGAGATTGAAAAAATATAATCAACTATAGGCTGACTTTTAGTTACATGATGTTTAGTTACACTTAATGTTTCTTTATAGTAGCTTTCTAATCCATCTTGGATGACACAATTGAAAACAGGAGCCCTATGGAGTGGCTCCTGTAAAAATCCGAGGTGGGTGGAGGGGAAAGAGAGACTGAATTTGTGATCTGGCAGTGTGTCTTGGCTTGTTCCATTGATTTGGAACAAGTTCCCAATGCCTTCCCATGTTTCCCATTTGTAAGATGGGTCAGCAATCAGAACTGATTGGTATGGTTTCAACAAAAGCATTTTTACTGAAATCCAGATATATTGATTTTGATGTAGTTTTCTTTGGCAATTCTTTTGGAACCTGACCCTTTTGGGCAGGAAACAGTGACTTCAGCTCAGAGATCTTTGTGTGAAAATATTTCCAAGTTTTTGATTTTGTTCCAAAGCAAAAAAAAAAAAAAAAAAAAANAAAAAAAAAAAAAACAAAAAAAACCCACCAACCCCAAAACACTTTCTGACCTTGACATTTTTCCAAAAACACCACTGGCATCCTTTAGTCAGCTATAATAGTATATCTTCTGTAAGTTGCTTTGAGATCTCTGAATGAACAATGATCTATAAAAGCCAGCTATTACTTGAATGGCATTAGCCATATAAGCATATTCTCATATTCTTCTCTACACACTGTAGACTATTTTAAGCTTGATCATTTAAGAATATTTGCTTAGCAAAAGGAAACAACCATTTGACCTAACTTAATCATGGATGAAATCATATCTTTGAAAGAGTTTATTTAAAACTGCAGTGATGTGGGAAAAAAACCCCAACACAAACTCAAAACAAACTACCATCAAAACTTGGTAAACTCTCTGAGATAAAGTGTTTTGTGACTCTTGAGACAAACTATATACTCATGTGTCAGAGTCCAAACTAATTTCTTGTGGCTAGCTTGTGAATTTAGAGTTTATAATGGAAATAGTGATCTAACAGATTCTTAACTATATCAAGACCAGTAGGTGTTGCTATAATATATTAAATGCTGTGGAAACATCTAATAAGCTACATTGGAGTATTAGTTCAATATGTTTTCTTAAATCAAATTGGTATTTTCTAAGAAAACATAATGCTATGACAGACCTTCAATAAGAATACTACTAAAATAATCAAAACACTGGGAAATTGCAGGTTCTAAGCTACTTCTGCTGAGTTTTACTGCTGCTTCAGTTAAAGAGGATCTGACCCTGCATTTAGGTATTGTGTTTAAGAAAACAGTACAGTAGGAAGTAACAAATCCTATACATATTTCCATAGAGGAATACCTATTTGTTAGAGATGATACTACAGAAACCTGTGTTTTGGTAGGGATAAGATTAGGTTATTGTGAAAGTATCGGCTTGTTCTGTGCTGCTGCTACCTACAACACAAGTTTAATTGGTGATCCCCAAAATATAAGGGCAAAATTTCTCCAAGACAGAAAACGTGTTCTCAAACAAACTGCACCCTCAGAGGCCTTGCAGAAGGTAAACAGGAAAGTGAGAAGTGGGACGGCAGTGGAGCATTTGTTTGTACCTCAGGAAACCATGAGCAGGCCATGATGAGTTAGATTTAATTATGGGAGGTTATAACTTTGGCTGGATTTTGAAATCAAGGTTTGGAAATTAAGAAAGGAAGGATGAAAGGGAAAAAAAAAAAAATCCCCGAGCCAGGATCATATTACAGTATGAAACCTCCTAAGAGACATAGTATACAATGGATGATTCCACTGTGAATATGAAGGGAGAAGCTTGCAACTGAAAGGACTTATTCAATGTCCATAGACATCAAGCTTAGAGACCTTGGTAATTCTTAAGCAGTCACTGGATGTATGCTTGAGAAGAGGGCTTAGATTGCTCGTCTCCACTAGTGTATCATTCTGTGATTCTATGACATGGACCTGTTGGAATAGATCCAGAGGATGACCAAAGAAATCAACACAACACCTCTCTTAGGAAGGCAGGCTCAAAGAGAGCAGAGGTTGCTCAGTCTGGAGAAGGCTCTAGGAAGATGTTATTGCAGCTTTCCAGTACCTAAAGGACTTTCAGTACTCTAGCACATGGATGTGGTCCCAGCCATGTCCCTTCCAGGTGCGATCACTATCCAATGTTGCACTTTTGGCTGCTGGGAAACTTACAAAGCAAAGCTGTCTGGCTTGCTGGGATCATGTTTAGTTGTTTCAGAGTATTTCTGCCGTGAGGCTGGTGGG